>OZ004601.1:42768842-43347962 GCA_963924605.1 Malthinus seriepunctatus
AAATTATCCTGTTAAAAGCAGTATATTGAATAGGTAACTGGAAAAATGTCACTTTCTCGAACGACGTGGACAGTAACTAATACGAGAATTTACTTAGCGTACGTGTTCTACATACTACTTTTCCTCCAATTGGATTATTGGATTAAACCCAAAAAATAAATATTTCATTGTTCACTTACAAACGTTCAACTTCACTTCGCACTCAATAAAAATATAACTGTCATGGAAACAAACGACTGAAATATTTCCTCAGCTTAAAACCCAGTATTTCCTATAAGACTATGGTCTATATACTAGGGGCTGCTTATTGAAGAGAAGTTAAATATTTGTTATACTAGTTAGTCACTTACGTATTTATTATTTACCCTACAGTTTTGTTGAAAACAGCGATATTCATCTAACTGCAGTGATTTAAGAGATACCGCGGCGTCTTCTATGTTACATTTCTTCCGAGTGCTGAAATAGAAGAGACCTAATACCTACTACAGTTTAATTTCAATTCCAAACGCCACACAAGTGTCAGAGACGGATCAGGAATATTACAAACCCAAGGTTTGGGGGATCGAACAGCGAGTAGGTCATTCTCTCGAAGTGCGTTTCGAGCTATCACACTTTAGTCTATTATAGAAAAATTGTCAGATTTAAGGTTAGATTACGAGGCGGAGAAGGGGATAATTTTAGGTTATGTTTTATAGAGGCGCCACATTTAGTTAATCTAAGAAAGGTATATGTTTTTCACGGTTTGCAAAAAAATTCCTTTAATTACTTTTCGTTTGATAAGTATTGATTTGCACAATAAAAATTAAGTGTAAACAAGTCTAGAAGTGTATCTAAATAAATAAAAGAGGTAGTGAAATTTATTATGATGTCTTTATTTTCAAATGTCTTCACAGGTGTTGATTAAATTGCACTTGGTGTATATTGACAGAACATTAAAATTTAATGTTACGTCTTTTAACAACGTTGTAAAATAAATATAATTTAATGAAATTACATGCTATAGTTCGATACATTATTGCAATATTAGTGATATTACTCAATTGATAACAATGTACAAGGGCATTTATTGATCTACTATAGGATCAAGGCTGAGGAACGTCCACGACAATTTATTTTAATTTCAATTTCGAAGATAGAATTTGTTTACTGTTTCATCTTATCAACCAATGGGTGCAAATAGTTATAAATAAATAATCCATATCAAATATGACTTCATTACTCTATAATGTTGTAAAAAAATAATTAAAATCTCGTCATGGAAAGTAAACCTTTGTATCAATGATCTGGAAAATTTTAAACAATTCCAAAAACGTGGACGATGATCAACCTGCAAAGTTTTTACACAGTGGCTCAGAAATAAAAATTTAAAAATTACCGTAGTTGATATTTCGGCACATTCGTGATGAGAGATTCATTGGTCTCATCAAGTCATCACTCTCATCTCATCAGACCTTGTTATCTCCAGGGGAGCCCACGCTCCACATGTTCTCAAGCAATAAAATTCGCCCCTTTCTTCCACCCATTTCCTAAAATCATAAGCGTAGGTATACTAGGGGTACTACGTAATTTTGCTCCAAACCTAAAATTTAATACTGACGCACATTTTTAGTTGGAGGTATGCAGAATAAAAATTTCCTTGTAGTTCTTACCCTAAAGAGAAATTTCTAAGGCGCTGGATGTAATAGAGACTTACAGTAATAATGAAACTTAAACAATAACATTATTGCGTTTAATATGTTTATAATTACGATATATGGAATCAAAATCACCTGAATGAACAAAAATAATGTTAGTTATTATTATTGTTAATTACCAAACGTATTGTTACGTATAGGTAAGGTATTGCACTATTTTATTAAGCATAATGTAGGTCAAGTAATTTTGTAGACTTACCAAAACAAATAATTAATTATTTTGCAAATTAGTAATGGGAGATTTTTTGCTTTTCTTGCATCTTTGAATTTCATACAATTAATTTTTTCTTTAAGCCAATAGTTTTTGGCAGGTCGTTTGAAATGGACCACGTGCACAGGTGTATGCTTTCAAGTCCAACTATCTGTCAAGAAACGAATCAATTATCTTAGGTTTCACTAGGATAACTTAAGCATGGAGATATTTTGTGTGGTCAGGAGTGCTTTTGTCTTAAAAACTATATACCCTGTTATTTTTATCTTCAACTCGTGAGCAACACAAATATTGTTCAGCTTTCAAAGGACTCAGAGATGGACCATAACTTTCAAAATAAGCAAAAGTGTTCTTTTAATAATATTGCGTGTGGAAGAGCCAAGAGTATAGGATTTTTTTGGAAATTTGACGTTGGAATTCTTTTAGAAACTCGTTCCTATTCTAATAAAAGAAATAAGAAATAATTTATATTATTTATAACTTATCGGGAGTCTTTGTTGTTTATACAAATAATAGAGAAAACTTTTAGGGAAAACAAGTTAAAACCATCCTAATTCTTCTCTTTAGAGCCCTTTAATAAAATAAAATATGGAATTAAATTCTGGCCCATTTTTTGGATCATTTTATCTCGTTCTTGTCTCCTCCATTCTAGATCAAGAAATCTCGAAACTCGAGTTTCCTGAAATCCTAGCTATGACCTGTAGATGTGGATATTATTTCATAAGACAAAATTTCTCGTCTTGCTTGACTATTTCTTGTCTTGTCTTGTGTAGTAAGACAAGAAATTAAAATATGTCTTGTCTTGCTTCATTCAAACAAAATCTTGCATATTTCGTGTCTTGTACATTTTCGATAGAAAGAACGTCGGGGCTTCCCCTTTTCTTGCAAAATACTTGCAATATGAGGTGCTTTCCATTTGATTTTCTAAACTGTACCGTACTGTGCTTTTGGAACAGCTAGTCGTACCAAAAAATAGGTAGGTACGATTGGGGGCAGGGGAATGTAATTCGGAACAGTTGAAAATAACTAGTCGTACCAATTCAAATGGAACACCAAAATATTCACCAGGTACTGTAGGAACTGTTCGGAGCTGTACTTTTCAACAAATGGAAAGCACCTATGGGGGTTTATCTATTGACATTGGGATTCACAAGAGAGCAGGAATGCAAGTAAATCTTGTAACTCTTGCACTTTTCTCGCAAGCTAATTTTTTGTCTTGTCTTGTTCTTGTGTTGCATTTTGTGCAAGAACAAGAAAAATACAAAAATCTCGTGAAATACTAGATGTGGAAATGCTTAGGAAATTTTAGGGGGGTTTTTGGTGGAGTAGAAAAAAAATTTTGATTCACAATTAAAGAGCTTTGATTGCTAATTAATAATTAGCTCTCAATTTGATTATTATATTGAATAACATAAGATATTTGGGGAACTTATAATCTCTTAGTCCTTAATGTTTCAGGATACATTATACATTTTGGTTTTAGTCTGATATTCTTGAAGAGTATTTTAGTATAAGATGTCAATAACCGGTTTTTGATATTTTTCGAAATAAGGAGGGCAGTCCTTGATGATATCATGCAAATGAACTAAATATTTGTGACCTATAATCATCACCAATTCTTTCAGATTTGAGGGTTTTCTGTGTGGCTTAACTTTTGGTTTCATTACAATTAATAATAGGGAAGTCTCTTCAATTTCAAAAGTATTTAATTATTGTTCGTCTTGTTTCAAAACGTATCGTTTTTTTTTAATTTTTTTTGCGATAATATTTCGTATTTTAAAAAATATTTAAAGTTTGAGTCACAGATATCGCGCCAAAAACGGTATTTGGCGGTTGTGACGTCAGAACACAGTATGACTAGCATAGCAACTTCAGCATACAGGCACGTAACTAGGTTTAAAAAAATCAGGTGGGCACAAAGCGAGCCCAAATTATTTTGTGTGAGCCACGTGCAAATAGGAAATGTTTGAATATTATATGCCTAAACAGAATCTATGCACAAATAAATTAATGGGCTTTTATATACAGTGAATACCATTAACAACGCAACATAGCCAACACAACGTCGATTGTAAGATATTGTTACAGTTCGTTTATATGACAACCTCTGACAGCAATGCTAAATCGCGTTCCATTTAATTTGCAACACCAACATGCAGTTCATTAATTTCAGATAATAATTATTATAAAGATCGAAATTAGACGATCGCAAAAGCTGGTGTCAAAGTTTTCTCGTAGGTGTTCTTTGAGAAACTTCACGTTTTACACCTCTTCTTAGACCAAAATATTTTTTTATAAGATTGAAAGAAATGAAAAACTTGAAAAATACAAGTCTTAGGTATCGTTATTGAAACCACCACAACTTATACAAGGAGATGAAGAAACGCTTATGGACTTCTGCTTTCCGACTTGTGGTCTGCTTTCTGCGGTCAAAAGGATCAACAATAGCCCACAGGATTTTTAAATAAAATATTATTTATCGATGAAGCGAGATCTCGCCGGCAATTAGTTTTACCCCCTCGTCCTATCCAACGACGTAGAAAAATTTGGTTTAAGTAATTTCGTACTGCCATTGTGTGGTGAGGTGGAGGCCCGTAGTGCTGAAACTAGATTTCATCCATATTCAAATGTATTTCTCACGAGAAATAATTCTATTATTCAGAAGAATATTATTTTTTGTTCGTTTAAATTGCCTTTAATAAAGAATGGTCCTATTATATCATTTTCTATTAACCTGCCCAAACATTCACTTTTTAGGGTCTGTGGCTTCTTGACGTAAGATGCAGGTGCAGTTGCTCCAGTATCAAAAATTTTGGTAATTTTACCTCTTCACGTAAATTGAAAGTTATTGCTTCATCCGTAAATAATATGTTTAAAAATCGAACGTTGGAAAGCAAAAGTCCGTACGCGTTTCCTCCTCTCTTTGTGTAAGTTTCTGGTGGTTTTGAAAACGATAAGCCTCGTATTTTTAATGTTTTTCATTTCTTTCATTCCTCCTAAAAAAATTGGCCTAATGATGCGTATAAAGCTTTTTTTAAATTAAACCTATGAGAAAGCCTTACACCAACTTTTAAGATCGTCTAATTTCAATTTTTATAATTATTGTTATCTAAAATTAATTGACTGCATGTTGGTGTTGCAAATTAAATGGAACGCGATTTAGCATTGCTGTCAGAGGTTGTCATATAAACGAACTGTAACAATATCTTACAATCGACGTTATGTTGGCTATGTTGCGTTGTTAATGGTATTCACTGTATAGTATATTTAGATAAGGCAAATCACCGAAATTTGTTTTCTTGTACCCTTTTACAGCCATAATAAATGCAATTTCAATGAACATGTGAAATGTGACAAGCATGACGTAGTAGGTGCTGTGTGATGACAATCCAAAACATGTGTTTTGACGTCACATAATCGTTTTTTTGAAGCCTACTGTTTTCTTGCTTACAAACAGTTTAGAGAATGCAAAAACTACGCTAAAAAATTTTATTTAATTTTAGTGAACCACATAATTGTGAATGGATTAATATTCTACACCTCAAAATTGGTGTTTGATTGTGATATAAATTTGAAGAGACTTCCCTATTGTATGTCGAAAACTATTCCTCCTGACGGGGTATTTTGAACAATTTTATAGTGGCGCTACTACCACATTTTTTGCTTGCTTATTCGTTACCACTAATTTTCACTTGGGATGAAACACAGCAATACCCATCAATTTTTAATGATTTCAAAACTTTGGTAAATTTAATAAAAATTGTATGAACTGTAGCCCGAGATCCCTGAAAAACGGAGCAACATCAGTACAGGTCGTACTTCTGGTTGTGGACACCGCTTTTTTTCACGTCACATTTTTAAAACAAACGGAAAATTTAAAAAATACCTGCTAGGGTAAAAACAAAAAGTGCCCCTTCTAGATGATAAAAATAATGTCAAACACCGCAACTTTTTATCTCTATAAAGAGGTTAGCGATACGTACGGATGAGCTTCATTTTTGTCCCTGGTGGGCCGTATGCGTTGAACATTGTTAAAAATTGTTTTATTTTAAAGAAAATATTTTAAAACAATGTCTTTAACGTAGCATTTCGTTTAAAACGATAAGATGTTTGCACATTTGGTCGAATGTGATAGGAGTTTAAAATAGTTCACGAAATAATAAATTTTAAATATTGAATTCTTTAGTCAATTTTTGAACTCGGCGTGGTAAGTTCGCGTTGTGTCGTGGTTGTGTTTTCTATCTTTGGGATTTTTGACAAGACCGTTTGTCACGGCTGTTTGAGAATTAAAAAGGTTAGTTCTTTTATTTTCTGTTTTAGGGCTCAAATGATTTCTATTTACTATAAATTACTTATCACATTCAATGAGTAATAGCCATTGTATAGACATGTTAGGTTTCGTTCTACAGGGTGAATCCTAACGTACGGATCAAACTGATAGGGCACCTAAAGGGGAGCAAAATATAATTTTTTTTTTAAATAAACTTTTAATCAAAATCGAATAAGAACAAAGTTACAACGGTTTTAAGTTCTTATAAACCTGAGCATTTTATCTTAAAAATAGAGTAATGACTTACGTTTTGAATTCAAATTTGCAATATTTGAGAATTATTTAAACGAAGTTCAGCTAAAATTTTAGTAAAACTTTTATACTATGAAAGTTATGCCTATTTAATTTTTCTTTAAAATATCCATTTATGGGTACCCGCACCTATTGAAATCCGCTGATTTATTTAATTTAATCATGTATGTCAAAATCAGTCAAAATTAATTAAATAGGGTATTTTGTATAAGCTCAGCGGTACTCAATAGCTGGGCATTAATTTATAAGAACTTAAAACTCATGTAACTTTGTTGTTAGTAGATTTTGATTAAAAGTTTATTTAAGAAAAAATTATCTTTTGGTCCCCTTTAGATGCCCTATCAGTTTGATCCGTACGTTAGGATTCACCCTGTATTGTATTGTATTGTATTGTAATTTGGTAAAATATTGAATTTTTCAAGGGTATCTAAGAAACATTTTAAAATCTTATCGAATATGATAATAATAAATTTTTTTTTGCTTTGAAAAAAATTAAAAGCTATGAATAATTATGATAATTTAATTTACCAATTTTTGAGCACTTATTTTACGTTCAAACCGTTTGGATTTTTTAAAATTTGAAATTTTATTTAAATTAATAGCCCCAAAAGGTTTTTGACATTGCAGTTATCTTTAAATTAAATTTATTACAAAATCCTTTGAGAAATTTTTTTTAAATCTTTTCTTTTTTATATTTTGTAAAAGTATTGTTGTTTAGCTTCTAACTCAAAAAGTCCCCAAAGGAAGCAAAATGTAAAAAATTGTGGTTAAAGATTTCTTTAAGTTTTTTTTTTTAGAAAAAAAATTCATGTAAAATTTTTTCTACGACTTTGTCAGAAAGTTGACTTTTCGATTGTAAATTGGCAAATTCAAAGTTGCCTTTTACCTACATGAAGGTAAATCCATTGGTATCTTACCCAGTAAGATGAAAAACCTTACACTCAAGTCAGCTTTAAAGTCAAGTTGATGTAGAAACCTTTAGAGGAAATTGCATTTTCCTCCACTATCTGATAGCAGTTCCTACTGCTGTAGTACCTAAAAAAAATTTGTTATTGAATTTAGAGAAAAGCATGGTGTACCAGGGTTGATAAAAATCAACGATATTTAAAAAAAAAATCAGTTGATTTAAATCGTCTAAACCCTGGTTTGTACTTATCTAATTCAAATGTGAGAACTCTTTCTAAAAATTAGGAAGAGTGTTACAAAGGAAAATCTCAGCTCATCGAGCAAAGTGTAAGAGTAGGATTATCAACTAATGAAGCTTAAGTACTTCCTTGTTCAGAAATCTCAAATTATTAATTGATAATGATCAACTTAATTTAAGTAGATGTTTTGCATGTCGCTAAACTCGTGTGAAGTTAAGTATTTAAGTATGAGTAGTAATTCTAACTTATAATTTTTTTTGTATTCGATCCTTAATCAATATCAAGAAAGATAAACTAACGCGTTTTTCAATTTAGTTAAAAATCACATAATTTAAAATTAATATTTTATAAAGTGATCACTATTATTAATTTTTGATTGTAATTAGGTGCCTACTAATCAAGAATGATTAATGAACTTTAGAATTATTTAATAATAGGTACCAGGTTTGAACGATATCTAATAATTTTCTAGTTTTCATGTTGAGACTAATTAATTACGAATTTTAAAATTAATTCGCGTATGCTATACCCTAGCAGGGGTGGCCAATTTTACTAAATACATGATCAAATATGATTTTTCTTAAAAATGTGTCACAATCTACCTACTAAAATCTTGAGGTCAACTATGATAATAAGATACTAAAGTAGCCACACCGTTTGTTTCTATGAGTTTTCTAAGTGTTGAAATTATCTTTTGTCGGCTATGATATACCAAAAATTGCAAACTTGTTGGCCGTTCCTGCTATACAATATCCATCTCAATAGAAATTCTCCATTAGAGCTCAATCCAGTTGCGTAAAAATGTATAATATAAAAATTATGAGAATTCAGCAGTTTTCGTGATAAATCCTACCCTTTTCCCAAAAATCAAAGATAAAAATAATTAAAAACTATTTAAGAAATAGAAGGCGTCTCAGGAAGAGTTTTACGGAAATGGTCAGAAGGGCTACGTTACTTATTAAATCCATAATATATACAGTATAGTGCAAAGGTATAATTATGTAATGGAAATAGAATAGAGAACGAATACAAAAAATTTAAGAAAATTGGCTAAAAAGGAAAAAACTAAATTCAAAATCCGAACATCAGTTTGTGCAAAACCTCAGCTCGGAAACTGAGAATTATTACAATTATAATGAAGATACTTCATTAATAATATTAATTACTGCAACGACGGCAGTAAAAGAATATAGCCAATAAAAGTTTTTCTTGATTTCCCATAACTTAAAGTTAGAGCTGGAACCAATTCGATGATTCGTTATTCATAATCTCAGACAATCCTCAAAACACCTTAGGAAATTGTAATTTTGAATTTATGAGTGTGGTTTACCAGTACTGAACAAATTTAAATGATAATTTCTTAAATTGATGTAAAAAGGTCGACAAGGTTTTCCAAAAGAGCTGAGCTATTTGAAAAATAGCCCAAAAAGTAGGTTTTCAGCAACTGAAAACTCTAATACTTTTTGAATTTTCTGAGCATTAAATTCAAAAGCGCACATCTCATTTAAAAGTCATATAAAGTCATATTTAATTCAGTCTTTAGTTAAAACCCATTAACGCCCAGCGTCGTCATATGACGACAGACACACTTAATTTTTTACGACTTTTTGCAACTTTTGACTTTTTTTTATTTCTTTGAAATCCAAAAATTTAAAATTTTGTGCTTGGGCGTTAACGTGTTTTATTATACTTGAACTAATAAAGGCAAGGGTGGAGGTCACACAATTTTTTTAGGGTTCGCGATCTCGTTGATTTTAAAATCGGTAACGTAAAGTGGTGAAAATCTATAGGAGTTTAATAATTTATGCATAAAAATAAAAAAAGGTTACGTGTTTATTATAAATAAATTTAAAAATCATTGACCGAACGTAAATATAGAATTATAAAAGCATAACAACAATTACTTTTTGTTAAGATTGGTGATGTTAAAATTTAAACAATCTTGAGTGAAACACATTGGTGAACTCCTGGGTCCTACGTACCTACGCATCAAGACAGTTTCAAGTTTATGCGTGAGCTGTTGGTTGTTACTTTTAAGATCAGTTGAATTTAATATTATTATAGCAACAACCTCTACACAAAGAAGTAACGCTAATGTGCAGCCTTGTACTCGTGTACTTTCGCCAACATTCGCGATTTGCTTAGAAAGGTTAGCTAAGCAACTTTGATAGCGCATTTTTCATTCGGCGCGTTTAGTTCGTACGCGAAAATAAGTGCGCACGCCCGTGAGCGCGATATCTGAATGTTCGAATACCGTTATCGCGGATTTTATTCAAGATAATTAACTATAAAAAGTTAATTGCATCGCTAAAATGCATTTATAGTTTTTATGTGTAATCACCTTTTATTGACTAATTAGTAAAATTAATTAATATAATATTGGATTGTTATTAATTGTGTTCTTGCGCTAAGTAAGTAATTGGAAGTTGAGTGAGTGACAGTTTAACAGTTGTGTTACCGATTACCTTAATCTTAAACTAAACGTTTAATTTTGTGTTTATTAATTATTGGAACTCTGTATAAGCGACTTCCAAGTCTTCGTAAATAGGAAAATTCTATCTCATAGAAAATTTGTCGTGATCAGGTTACTACTTCACTTCGGAAAATTGTTTAGTGATCTTTTTGAAACCTTAAGTGCGCGAGTTTTCTTTTAAAAAAGTGTGTGATTTTTTTGTGCCCTCTACTACTTTTTTGGATTATTTTTTTTTGGATTACAATGTATAAAAGACGAGGTAACTATTAGAATTTTCAGGATTTCTTAAATGTTATAAATGAAAAACGAAAAAATTTTGTCGTTAATGCAACTTTATCCTTTAAGACCCCTAAAGAGGCAACCCAAAATATTTTCCACGCAAACTATACTAATTGCGTTAAATTAAATTTCTAAAAAAGTATTTAATTTCGTTCATTAAAAGTAATTTTATGTATTATAAAAGGTAGATGAACTTTTATTTTTCATTACTTTTGCTAAACGCTTTCTCCACGTCTGACAAGCGAAAGTTAGTAAAATGGCCGAAAATTTCTAGTGTATAGTAATAATTCTTTTTTATATTTAATTTAATTTTATAACTGGTTTTAAACGTTTTTATATTTTTAACAACTGCATACGTCAATAGCCCAAAGATTTCCGATTTTACTTTCTTACCATAGGTGAATTTTATGCTAATTTTTGAATAAACTTTTATGCAAAATTGCATTCATGAGATAATACTTTCTCACGCAGTTAAAACTAATGATGCACCGTATAATTTTTCTATTAACTTGATGATTAAGCTGAACACATTACATTTTGATGGCTTTTCGCCACTTTATATTAGTTTGCAGTTCGTTCAAAAAATTGAAATCTGCATACTTTAGTTATAGTTTTAATTTAATTAGAAACACACGCAGCTTTTACGCTTTTTGTATTTAAGACTCATTAACGAAGAACATGTTCCATAGATCTTTTTTGAAAATTTCAATTATCTTCAATTAAAAATTTTCTAAGCAAGGCAAAAAATACTGCAAATCATAAAATAGTAACTTCATGGCACTAATACAAAATTTTCATTTATAAATTGAACAAAAATCAATTTTTTTAAATGTACCTACGAGAGAGAACTGGTGAAAAACTTTTCAAATACCCTCATAATTTTATTGATAATTTTGTTCCCATCGAATGCTAACCGATACTCTGGAACTCAATTTTCAAATCATTTTGCACACAATTGTTTTTTATAATATTTTTATTACTAACAAATGATTTCTAAGGTTTTTTACCAGTTGCAAGTAAAATCATGGGGTGGTTTTTATTGAAAATTCTCAATGTATAATAATTTTGATTTTAAAACATTATAATTTCAATTTTCAAAAATGAGTTTCTCAATATGAGTTTTCAAATTAAACGGTATTTCTATTGGATGGTTTTCCATTAGTTTCCGTGAAAAAAATCTATTTCTTCGCTTTTTTGAGACAAAATATTAATATGTTTTAAACTCGTGTTAACTTTTTAAAATATAAATCTGTTTGATTGTAAAATTTATAATTTTGTTCGACATTGAATCCAGTTATGAGGAGGTAAATGACCGTAGTTGGTTGTTGTATTATACGCACTTTCACCAACAACAAACAGCTAGCAATAATACATGATAACTTGCCAATAATAATCTCAATTTAAAATTTGCGTTTATTTACTTTTATAATAGAAAGTTAAACCGAAAGTGAATCTTGTTTTCAATTATTGCTTTAAGGTATTATAAATTGTTTTCAGTGTGATATCTTGTTTTGTAATTTCTAATTAAGAGGTGTGCGTTTGAATGTAACAATTCCATTAAAATAAAAATAATTTATAATAGATTCAATTATCTTATTCTTCCAATTTAATTTTATACAAAGAGCAAAATAACACAAAAAACATTTTCACTTGTTTGCTTTTGTAAAATCACTAAATTTTCCATTAAAAGGAAAGTTTTACGAAAATTCAAAAAACTTTGTTTACAAATAATTTATTGTTAACTTTACAAGATTTCAACATTTCATTTATCAATATTTATAATTATATTAAATTATTCTTTTATTATTAACTGTTACATTTATCACTTTTTAAGTAGTTTTTCGCTTTCATTTGTTAAATTTCTACTTACGAATTAAATTCCCACTAATTAAGCTATAAAGCATTTTTTTTGAAATACGATTTTAGCGTCAATCATCCGTTTGATTCCAATCAAAGATTTTTTCTTGATTAATTATTGTCTGCTCATTTCGACCATATGAAACAAATAATTAATCATCAATAAGTTCCTTACAAGTGTTTTTCTATTTTGGTCTTATTGAAAATTATTTGATTGGTAATTTTCAATTTAAAAAGTTTAATTAAAGACTATATTTAACACTTTTTAACTTTGTAAAGCTTTTGAGTGTTATTGATTAAGTTATTTAGGAAACTGTCTGGGTTAAATTCTTAAATTCGATGTAAGTGATCTGTTCTTCGCTTTATACGACAGATTAAAGTAGCAATAATTAATTGTTGCAGTACACTTAACGTAAGGAAAATTGCCAGGAATAAACAAAAATTGAAAGGGAAGAGCCATAAAATTAATTTCCAATACAGAAATTTAAGCGGATATATTTCTTTCTAGTAAAAGTTGTAGATAATAGGCATATAGTGAATATAAAATTTCTAAAAACAATTTTTGAGGTTAGATGTAGTTCAGAAAATTTTTGAAAGTAGATGAACTCTTCCAAATTAAACATTTTAATGGTAAACTTAGATTATTATCGTTCTCTTAACATCCATCTACCTATCTTTTTTAAAGTTTTTTATAATTCATATTTCTTTACCGGTAATTATAGCAGCTCCTAATACTGGACCCATCAGATTTGTTATCACTAATTTTTATTTCGTCAAGTTATCAATTTCATACATTTTTTTAAATAATAAATTGCCACACTTATTTCTAGCTTCCCACTTCAACGTAGCTCGATCACGTTAAACGACTGACACACCTATATCGTGCATTTAACTACAAACAATCATCGGTGTAGGTTGTAGGTGCATTATGATAATTTTAGAAAATTTCATTTTTCTAACGCATTTTTGTAATATCTTCAAATACTTCGTTGAATTTCGACGGAGACGAACACTCGTAAAATTATTACAAGTTTTGGCTGTTGTCCATCTAAAATAATCATAAATCAAAAACTATTTATTTTGTCACCCAATTCTCGGATCAAGTAGGTATTTACTGTAGGTAAATCAAGTCTTAGGGTGTTATCAGACATAGGTTACAGCACGTTGCTATAACTGTGAGGATTGTTAAAAAACTGCTCAACTTTGTGTGTGAACACGTACTCCAGCACAAACTGCTCAGTTTTTAATGATTTTCGCAGTAAAAGCAGATTGCTGCAATCTACGTCTGATTTCACCCTTAGGTGGATGCCCATTCACATCATATTGATTCTCTAGCTCAGCGTGTTTAAGATGGAGCGATTAGTTTATAACCTAATTGAAGGTATTCGTAATTCTTTTCAGTTTGCTTGATCTCTGTTGTGTATAGACTGTTTGGCATTAGGAATGCCGATGACATGGAAGGACATTACAATATCCATTCTATAATATTTTACTACACGCCCAGCTGGTATCCAAACTCTTGTAAATTTTGTTCAGCAAATATTTGCATTTTTGTTAATATGTATTAAGGAAATAACCGAAAAGGTATTAAATCAATTTTAGTTGAATTGTCAAAGGCTCTTGACTTAAGACATGAGATAACGAAAATATGAATTTGTAATTTTTGTGTCTTGGGTAAATGATCAGTTACTAAAGAGTCCCTCCTCATTCCCTTGAGCTCGGGCTCCAATCCTATAAATGATGGCAGCAAATACTATGGCTATCTGCTATAAGCTAAAATTGTTCTGAATGCCCTATTTTGAGTTTGATAGATCACGAGTCTCAAAATGTAGATCTTTCATTAATTTTCTATTAACTGTGACTTTTATATTATTCTAAATATTTGCATTTGCAATGATGGTTGTCATGTTCGGCCCATCAAAATTTTTAACTAATACAAAATACGCTAGCCTATTTAAGTATACTCTAACGAGTCTTTGCTTTAGGCTAATCTTCAGTTGCAAATAGACTTGCGATCTGAGAAACAGCATATGAGAATATATTAAGTCGGTTTGGGGTTGTTGAGATTGTTCATAAAAGCTAGCTTATATGGGTTATGTATGTGTCGTGTGTACCAAAAAGCTTGGTCCTAAAGAACACTTGCTCACGGACAGGGCTCCAGAGTTACGGCATTATACCTCCAAAATCTCAGGTTTATACCGTGGTCGCGAAAAGAGGCCGGGAGCCTAATTAGCTTGATAACTTATAAAGGTTTCATATCATCAAACGGAAAAACCTTATCAATGCATAAGTAAAGTAAGAAATGCGTAATTTCATAAGCTCTGTTCGCTTGACTTGCACTAGTTACTCCGAACAGTTAGTGAACCAATGAGAATAAAGAATACAGAATGAAGTCTACAGTCATTGGTTTACGGACTGCTCCGAGCAACTAGTGCAAGTCAAGCGAACAGAGCTATAGTTTCATTGTAAATTCTACAATGTCTGATGATACTTATTATGTTATTATTATTGACATTTTTAAAATTCAAATGCAATTTTTATTATTTTACATTTTGCTTTGATAAGCAAATTGCTCTTTTTGTTTGTGTTCTTAATCTGTCATTCAAAAATATCTCTATATACAGGGTGATTCAAAACTCGAAGCGAAAAATAAAATGTCATATTCGGCGTCAAATTTTGAGTTAAAAATGTAAAATAACCAGGTTTCGTTTCCCAAATAATTGTTTTCAAAGTTTCCCGAAGAAGTTCATTTTTCGTATAAAAACAAGATAGGCCATTCAAATACAAAACACGTTGGAACACTAATGGGCGTTTGCACCATTTACATATAACTGTCAGATAGTTTATTTGGCAGATAAATTGTAAAAATATAATTTATTGGCCACTTAAACTAAAATCGGTGCAAAAGGTCATATAGAAGGTAATTTTGTAAAAAATTTATTCGTCAGTTATTTGATTTATCCTACAGTAGATGAAGGAGCAAAGGTTTTTGACAACTTATCTGCCAAATAAACTATCTGTCAGTTGATATGTAAACGGTGCAAACGCGCATTATTATACAGTAATAATATTTTAAGTAGACGAGCGGTGACAATGCGCAGATACCTAAATTGATATTTATCCCCACCAACGCAGTAGTCAACGTATTTAAATTATTAAAGGGGCGTGGCCAAACCTGCGCGAACTTACCTCAAGTTAAATTATTTTTACAGTAACTTAATTTTAACATTATTAAAATTATTTGTTTTCAAAATTTGTTCATTTTTGAAGTTAAACAATTTGGATCTTTATGGGAAATTTTGAACTCGGTTTCCTCCGAAACCAAACAAGATCTGAAAAAAAATCGCTTATTTTCTGCTTAGAATTCGACTCGGAATATCTATGACATTTCATTTTCTTGTATAATAGGCCTGCCTTTTATTTTTAATATTTAAAAATCTTCTGGAAACTTTGAAATCGATTATTTCTGAAAAAAACCCGATCGGAAAATATTTTATTTTACATTTTCTGCTTAAAATTCAATGCTGATTACGACATTTTATTTTTCGCCTGGAGTTCTGAATCACCCTGTAGATTATCTTCTCCAGTAAATTTACAAAAAACAAATTTAAAAAAGGGGTGATTTATTGGCTGATAGAACATTTTTTCTAATTATTAGTTACATATTAAAATATTTTTGACATTTTTTCACGCCTTTACGGTTAAAGTTCAATGATAACTGATAACATTATAAATCGACCATTTCAGATTCTGTATAGAGCAAGGATCACATTCTCGTCAAAATTATGTACAAATATACCAAATCCTAAAAGGTACTAATATCAAAATTCCTTTTCCAAATTAACTTTTCATTTTTAAGCAGGAAAATTCAGAACTTTTTTATAGTTTTCTTTCATTTGCTTTATTTGTTGTAGTTAACTTTCCATATTTTTTATTAAAATTGCAAAATTTGGACAAATTTATAAAAAAATATAAACAGCTTATTATTTTATGCAAAATTATACATGAAATAAAATATGTATGCAATTTAGTAGTAACTTTCTAACGATATTTTATTAACTATAATAAAAAATAACCTTAAAAATTACTTCCTGAACTATTGACATTTAAATTCATTTTTATTAAATGTTAGTTTATTTGAATTTAATTGATGCAAAAAATCTTTTTTAACTGCAAAATTGCTGAAGCGTGTTCAAATAAAGGACGTTTGGTCCATTACAAAGCTTTGTTTTCAAGTTTATATCCATGTTTTCTAGTATTATAGTATTACCCCTCGGTATATTAAAGTAACGGTAACTGTAATTCATTTACTACGTTTTTAATTTGATTTTCATTGTGTTTTATGTTGTTGTATTTCTTGCTTTTTAACCAGTATTCACTACATATTTCCATATAAATCCTAGCTAATGCAATGGTTTAACAACTTTTTGTTTCATTCTTTGTACAAATGCAAACGTAAAAATTAACTCCAATGGAAAAATCTTGGATTTAATCTCTTCGACTGGCGACGTTGGGGGCAGGTGTTTACCACTGGATGGTTATAGTTATTAGAACCGATTTGAGGGATATTGACTCTTGTTCTTGTGTAATGGGCCTGCGGTCCTCTCAACAATCATGTATGGCTGATCTATTGAGTAGTATAGGAATTACTTGGTTAAGTTAAGAGGTAATATAATTACCTCTCTCTGGTGGTTCTCTGCAACCTGATTAGAGGCTTTGCGTGCTGTCGTTTGCTCAGTGTGATAAACCTGCAAAATAATATTTCCTACTCTGATCAGTGATCACCGAATGGAATCGTGCACTACGGCACTTGCCTGAATTAATGACAATACTAAATTTATAAATTCAATTAACGCCTTTAACATTTCAACGTAGCAATGATTTCCAATAGTCATCATTAGTGCACTCTTTTAAAAGTTGGTTATCTCTTAATATTGATACAAGAAGTGACTTCTCGCTCCAAAACAACTTATGTATTACTGAATCATTTCGGATTTAAATTAAGAAAATTACATAACGTATCATTGTACATTTGAACTTCACATTCTTTAAATAGTTCTTCATCTTTTTTCGGTTCTTTAAAGTTTTCTAAAAGTAGACTGTTGTGCATTCAAGTGCTGTCCCATAATTGTGAGAAAGTAAATGACTAATTAATTAAATTTAGCCAATGATTTCCTCTTTCATCTCCTCCTTACTAAATTTGTGGACCATAACAAAATAAATCCATTCACAAACAATAAAAAATCTGAAGTTGTGAGTTAAGCACTAGTAGCTACTAACTGTGGAATATTTTTTTGGAAATTAAGACGGGTTTTGTATCCAAAAATTTCTTAAGTTATTGTTTATTATAAATATACACACATAAATGTTTGTGGTTTGTCTAATAACATTTGCACATCATTAAATCAAAATTGTATGTATAGTATTACAATGAACTCGTTTTGACTTAAGAAGAACGCGGAAGTTCAACTTTATTTATTGAAAATAAAATGATATAAGTAAGTACATAGTATTCAATAAAAATTTGCAATTGTTGCAAATTATTTATGAAGGATATTTTTTTGTTCCCAAATATCTTGGCTAGAGTAGAAACATCACATTAGGAGAGGGCATCTAAGACCCTATAGGCACGGTTTGAAAGAACAAATCGTTTACTAAGTAATGTGGGGAAAAAGGCATGTTTTTTTAATAAACCACAAAACTGAATCTTTCCAATAACCCAATTCTTTATGGAAACCTCTCAACGTGTGGTTAATTTATAGCAAATCGGCTCGATTAGAAACCACAGGATAATAGTACAAAAGTTCCAGTATTAATTATGAGTGCAGATCATAGTTGGTGATAATAACTGTAAACAAGTTGTAAATGCAAATTGTGGCGAAATTAATATGTAAATTGTGCTCTATGAACCAAAACATTTTTTTATAAAAACTTAATTTCGACCGACATTAATTCTCATTTCGGCCCGCCTATCATTCATCATGATCCAGTTTAAACGCTGTTTAAATAAAAACAAATAATTCTATGTTATCATTAAATTAAAACTTTAATTTATAACAAGTCATTACTGCAAGGCCGTTCGATGAAACTTCCATATATGTGGCAGATGTTACAACAAATTAACAAAGTTCAAACTCAAACAAAATTGGCTTTTGATGTTTGGAGAACTTTTTTCTCTCCACAAATAAAAATTTCGACAACAAAGAATTAAACTAGAACTTGAAATTATTAATTCTTAAACTTGCTTAGTTTTGTAACATTAAATCTAACCTTCAAATCTTTTTCCTGGTTGTCGTAAGTTGTCTTTATGATTTTATATTCTCTAAGGTTGAAAGAAATTCTATTCAAATATTTAATTATATGAGTGGGCAAAGTCTAAAAAAATATCTCTTGAGATGAGTTTATTAAGGTTTTTTGATTGTGGAAGCTGTGTGCATTAGATTAGATAGTGGACGAGATTTACTGCAAAAGACTGCTGTTTCAAAAAAGAATCTGGAAAGCTCCATCTTTTCCGATCGCTGCATGGAAATAACTGGGATGTTGAATCACAACACTTTTCTTAATCGTGAAGCAAATTCAACATTTTTGATTATGCACTGATTAGAATTAATTTCCTTAATTAAACTGATAATTTATATGAGGAAATTTTAATTTCAACAACAAATTTCGATTTCATTTGCATGTTTATGCTCAGTTTATCTCTCGACTTTAATAAAAGACCAAAAACAACCCTTTGTTTCCTACACACGATTAATGATTATCGCGTCAAATATTGCCGAATGTATAATTTTAAATAAATAATCATAAAAAATAAGGCCACGTGCATTTCGCTTAAATCAAATTTTGCATAAAATATATATCGACATTGAACTGTTAACCCAGATAAATGCGATGCGAATTCAAATAATATTTTATGGAAGGTCTATGATTGTTCCACTAAATTTAAAATTCTAATGTCAAAGGGCAGGGTTAAAATTTGGAACTTGGAATGTAAATGGAAAGAAACTCGTTCACTTTAAAAAAAACTTTATTTACTTCCTTCCTTTTATAAATATACTCTTCACATTCATGTCGGAAGAACTACTATTACAGCAATTTGTTCGCCACGAACCAGAAATTGATCTACTTTTCTTTCACACGTTTCAGTCTTTTTATTAGACTCTATAATTTTTATTGGCGGTGGACTAATGGGCCTTTTTCTTACGTTTTCAGCTTCTAAATGGCTTCCTGAAATTAAAAAAGAACAATAAACGTTAATCGTGTTGGTCTGCCGGAATCTAATGTTATGATTTTATCTGTAGCAAAAAAAAGTTTAAAAAATTAGTATTGTTCTTTGGTATTGAGTTAATCTGTAGTGTAATTCTTTTAAATTAATATGAAAAAAAAGGAATGGTAGATGCAAGTATTCAAAGTCATATCTTGCTAGCCTCATGAATTTAAATTAAAAATTATTGAAGATTATCAGATAAGGAGTGCTCAAAAACTCACTTACCTAAAGCTGGTGTTTTCCTACGCTTGGGCCTTGTCCAAACCTCAGTAACGTCCTCAAGAACTAAATTCCAATGTTTATCAAAAGCGGTAACGAAGGCAATACAATAACCTCGTATATCGTGGCTATGCCTAGTCCATACCTAAAATACAAAAAGTTGTCATCAATTCATTTGTATCTAAAATTATAACCCAATTTTTTTATCACTCGTTCAAGACCTAGCCTTGGTACTTAACCAAAAATGACATGATATGTAAAAATAATGGCATTGATTATTGATATACAAAATAGAAATTACAGTTATACGTAACCAGGGTCGTCTAAAATCTAAATTATAGGCGTCGTACTATGAATTAGGTCAATCATATATTAGGGTTATAATTTTAAATTATATTAACATTGCATGTGGTTGTAGAACAAATTATCTTAAGTAACATGTGTGAACAAATTCATTAATGTAACGAGATGAGATATGAGAAACTTTTTGATTGCTTCATGATATACTTAGCTTTTGAAACTAAACAAATGTTAAAAATGATTAGAAACAAAAAATCGAGGTTGGTTTGGGAATCCATCTTGTAATTAATGATGAATTTTTAAGTTACAAAAAAGCCTTATTTTGGTCCTTGACTGCCGTTTAAAACGCGTAAAATCAACATTATAATTACCCATTATCAATTTCCAAAATCTGTTTTTCACGGCCTCGAACCATAATTGTAATAAACAATTTAAGTAACAAAAAATCTTTCATTAAACTTCAACGGTTGATACACCAAACATTTGGTATTATATTTCAAATTGAACCTCTTAAAATAATTTGCTTAAATTATGGATATCCTTGTGACACACCTGATGGTCATATTATTAAAGTAGGAAGGGTAACCTTGTCATATGGCCTCGTTGGGACCTCGAATCAAGGTTTGCGAAAGTGTGGTTGCTGCGGGTGCGCCTCAGTTCCTCTATAAGTACTTCATGATCTTCATTCGAAGGGTACTCAATACGTCTAGTTGATCTTGAATTAATAACGCTAATTATACGGTACTTTTTAAAAATGTTAATTGTAACACGAAGAGATAAATTATTTATTTGACATTTTCCGATTCTTTCGAATTTTTATAAAATGCTCTTAATTGGCTTTGAACTTTGCCTTGAAGGTAGTGCAAAATAAATGAGTTGGCTATTTTTAATATATGATGCTATTTGAAAGGGAAAAACTAGCTGAACACCATTCAGTTCCTGGTTGATGCGACTATCATTTATCATTTAATTAATTCCAATTTCTACTAATGCAGTTCTGAACGAACCTGTTTTTCTCTTCAGTCCATTTTGTCATATGAAAATTCAAAGGCCATAAACTAGAAACATGTCATGGTGTCTTCTTTTCAATTCAACATTTCATGAACTAACTTAGACACTACTCGAAACAGCTGTCAATAAATTAGATTAGCCCAGTAAATGAAATAGATTGCCGGTCGTTTTTTTGAACTGTTAAACCAATCTGCATATACAAATTCCGCGCCTATTTGAGACTTAACAAACGCTTCATCTTAATATTATGAAAATTAAATAATGAAAGCAACTGCAATGATAATTAATTACACAATGTCTTACAACTATCTTTGCATACAAACAGATGGTTTGTTGATTATAGGTTTTTTAAAACTGCGTACTTTCACTTAGAAGAAAGTTGATGAAAAGCGCTAATACTTAATAGAGTTCTTTGAACAAAAAGCGTACATTCATACATAATTATATGATTTGTAACTCTCTTGATGATTGATATATTTGTGCAATTTATAAGAAAGTGCAACAATACTGACAATTCAATAGACTCGCTTATTTACTAACTTTTAATAATCATCAATCATTTCTGATTCCTTTTATAACTCTTCTAACCTTAGGTACGTTATATCAAACTAGAAATTATACAAGAGCCTTTTTCATCAAATAAACTTTTTTTTAGAAGAAAAGCAGTTGCTTGAGTATTGTATTTTGTAAAACGGAACTAATCTATTGAATTACGTTGCGTTTTATAAAAAAAATTCAGACGATTGATTTAACTTTTGTTAACGAAAATTTTCTTTGAAGAACTCTTAAGAATATGAAGGGAAGAATTTTCAGTGAAAATCTAATTACATAAATTTCTAAACTTTTTCGCACAATCGATTGCTTTTAAATAAAATACAAAAAACATACTTTAATACGGCAGTAAAAATAGCGGTATTTATGCCCGGAAAATGGGTTTTAATTTTACAGTAGTTGTGAGATGTTTACAGATGAGGCGACGAAGGAGTCGGGTCTGAAATTTCAAAACAAGTACCGCATTGTGAAGGACCGTTTTCCAAATACATGACGCACGACAATATTACAGTTCTCAATACTCTCAAGTACCATTCTTCGGACCTTTTCTGTAAAGAAGAAAATGCCACACAGTATGAAATAAAATTTATTACAGAATATTACATCGTATGCAAATTTTATATGAAGTAAAATATGCGACCAAAGTGAAATCGGAAAATTTGAATTTGATCTGTATTGACCACTTGAAATATTATTGCTTTTTTCGGAGAACATACAAAAAATGAAAATGGGATGCTGAAAATACTTCTAAAGCTTCTACTAGTTGCTAAAATGCTTTATAAACAATAATAATAATAATTCTGAAAGGTTGGAAACTTTCCCTTTGAATACGAATACAATAAACCTTTTAGAGTTAAGTTCATGCGTGGCACTATTTAGTTTTACTAAATGTTCAACCACATTTGTTTAAAGTGTGCTTCTTTTACAAATTATACATTGTAGAAACCGAACTTTGAAGCTTTATGTATAGCTTTTAATAAATTAATAATTAATTTGTTACTACCAATTGAGACAAGAAATTATGTAACACAATAATATGTAAAACAATTACCTAATAGCTAATACGATAGGCAGCTTGACGAAAGCACTGATACCAATATGTATATCTGAAGACAAAGGCGTAACGGTGAACGTCCTATTAATAGTAGTTAAATTATCCAAAAAACGCGGTTTTGGAGAAAGATTGGGAATTGCAATTTTTTTACGAATCGCTTAGTTTTGTGTTACTCATTATGCGAGAGATTTTCTCGAATCTTTAATTTTATCGAAGATATTGTCAAAATTAGCAATTTTGCCACAAACAAATGCACGCCCTAATCCGGAAAATTTTCTTCCTTAATTAGAGACCCAAAACAAAGCGATTCCTGGACAAAAATTGCTATCAATGGCTTACTTATAGTGATGGACTCGAAATGAGAAGAAAACAGGTGGTCATAATATAGGAAATGTTACCTCTGAATCCTTTTATTTTTGTAACAGACTACGATAAAAAATACTGTCCGTAGACAGTTCCTGTCGTCGAACATGTGGTCCATAGCTTATTATTTGTAAACTGGAAGAGTATAATTTACAGTAACTCTAAATAAATTTTAGCATTTGCATACCAAACAAGCTTCCTAAGACGAGCCCCGTGGGCAGTAAATGTGGATTTATTGGAGCGACAGTGTAAAACATTGAAGAAAGTGAAGGAAGCACAGAAAGCAAAATATCTCTCCTCAAAAATAAAAATGGCTCGTGCTTGGGATAAAATCTCACTCTAGGTCCTAAGTGATCAGAATATAAAAACTGTGTAATCCTTACATATGGACATCGATAATTAATAAGTAAGCAATGATATAGAGCAGCGATTCTCAACCCGTGTTACCTATACCCCTAGGGGTACGCGTTTGATGGCTTAGGGGTACATTGATTAAGTGATGGTAAGGGTAGAAGATACAAGAACTGTGAAGATCTTTGAGGCCAGGATAGGCCAATATGGTAGGACCCTGTATAATATAAAAACCAGAAGCTGAGAATTGCAAACTCCGAAGTAGTAGCTATAGATTGAGAAGGCTGAAAGCGCATCCTCAAATTGGCGATAACTGAAATTATACGTATTTTCGAACTTTTCTCTCTGTTAAAAATTTTATATTTTGTTAAATCTTGTTTTCAAAGTAGAAAAAAATATCCCCAGGATTTAATTTTAGTCCCAGTATAAAGAGGCTTTAACAATAGCGTAAACCGGTTTATACTGAGACAAAAATTAAATCCTGGTGATAAATATGTAATGTAGAATGCAGCCTTAGAGTCTTTTCAAATGGTTTTTACGAGGGTTTTTAGTAAGAACAGATTTACAAAACGCTAAACCTGACGTACTTTGTAAGGTTTATTCTTTTATATTCCTTTGTCAGCTTTTCTATAACCTCTATTATGGATATTTTAGTATTTCACAATGTAGTATGTACATCTTCCGTGCCAGTAACTACCGGAGTTTGTATATTAAATTAGGAATAAGTGAAAACTTACAAAGGAACCTCTCTAAAATATCCTAATTCAGATTAGTCATTACTTATTTACAAACCGTAAATTTCCAATTATCCACCATTCCGAATTTAAAAACGCTGAAATTGGAAAATACCAATAGACATTGTGCAATGTTTCTGCAATTCTCAAATGTTATTTATGTATAACTGAAATTACACATTCGTGTTTATGAAATATTACGAACGTTGTTGACCACACCATAAAATTATAAAACACAATTTGGGAAATTAGAAATAGAGTGTAATAATTGGAATAGATGTTTTATTTTGAAAAACTAAAAAATTTTGTTGTTTATTTAAATTATTGTATTCTACATCTACCTGTGTATGATTGCTTAAAGTTGTAATAATCTAATGATTCAAACTTTTCTGGGTCGTTCTAAAAGTGTATATTAATTTTGGCTATTAATAAATTTCTCAACGAGTTCCTTTTTCATTAATTTTTTACCTTGTACCTCTGTTTGTGTGAACACGATAACTGGCGACCTAATACGTCTTTTATTTTAAAGATTCAGAGGAACAGATTGAACAAAATCGTCCCATTAGAACATTAGAAGTGAGTTGCAGATTTATTCGAAGTTTTAATTCAAAACCTATGCTTTGAAAGGTTCTCAAAAGGCGAGAAAGGATGAAATCACGAAAATGTTTCCTTAAAAAAAAGCTTTGTTACCTTCTCTTATTATTGAAAAACACGGCAGAAATTGTATCCCAAAACTACGGACGGGTTGATTTTATTATTGAATTTCTGTTGCGTTTTCAAATTAAAATGTGAAGGAAAACCATTTTCTATTTCAACTTCTTTCCCTCTTCGTATATTTCAGTGTATATTTTGTATATTTTACTGTGCGTGTGCAGTAAATAGAGTGTAAAAGTAAAATAGGCCGTTTCTACGGGGGGGTAATGGGGATAATTACCCCTCCCAGAATTCTAAATTTCCTAAATTATCTTAAAAGAATATAAAACATTTTTAAAGGAATGAGTTTTAAAATATCTATAAAATTTTAAAAATCCATAAAATATTCTTTTCTATTATTATTCTGAAGGGTAAATAAAGTCCCAAATAATAAACCTTTTAAAAGATTACCGAAATTCCGAAATAAGCAATATATTTGTATTCTTGTAACTGAAAAAAGTACCGTTCATTTATAACATATTGTATCTTCTTCTTTCTTTGTTAATTTTGTATTCACCACTTTAACATATTCAAAAAATAGCTCTGGTCTAATGGTAGGTACATACAATAAAAATTTGCCAGAAATTATTTTCGGAATTCTTTTTTTGCGACCAGAATGCTTTAAATAGAATATCCGAAGTACAGAAAACAAATATTTGTTCAATTATAAGTTAGCCCATGCTAGAGATTTCAAACATTTAGGTAGAACTATTATATTACCCCCCCCCCCATTATTACTAGTCAAACTTCTTCTCGTTGATTACCCCCCCCCAGACTTTTTGTTTAGAACCGCCCTTGAAAGTTACCTAAGCTAAGTCTCATAGGGCTGCCCTCGGGTGACCTTTTTTTTTGTTTCTGAATAGTTTTTTTCTCCAAATTTTGGACTGTTGGAACTGTAGTAGTGGCTTCCTACAATTAGTGGATTTATTAAGTAAACAATATTAGCAGATTATTGTTCTAAAACCTCGAATTGATTATTAAATAAACTCTTGTGATCGGAGAAGCAGGTCACTTTAGTCGTTTTCAAAAATCTAATAAAAGCTGTTTCTTGGACAATAATAAAATCAATAAAATTACAATAAAATCGTTAGAATTTATTATATATAATAGTTCAAATATAAAATTATGTGCTTCTAAGATGATTTGTATTAATAATATTCACTATGAATTAATTAAATAGCTTTTAAATATTTTATTAGGTAGGTACTTAGTAACTATAAGTTTAAAGTGGTGGTTGGATGCTCCAATTTTGAGATCGGAAATAGTTGACAGTAGAAAAGTTTCTATAAAATACAGGGTGAGCCACGAAAGTTATAGCCCTGCAACCGAATAACAAATTACAGCCTAGATCAGTCTGGATAGTTACCTATATTTTTATAAATAAAAAAATGAATCAGTGTAGTTAAATGTCAAACTTTTCATATTGAATTTATTAATTTTGTGACAACTGTCTACAATATATTTCAGTTTGACATTTACCTACACAGATCCATTTTTTTATTTAAAAAAATATTACTATTTAGACGGATCTAGACTGTAATGATGTTAGTTATTTAGGTTGCAATCAAAAATCACCAGGGGCTACAAGTTTCGTGACCCACCCTGTATTTATTGTTTGTTGAGAAAACTATAAAAAATTGCATAAGAATTTGAGCTATGAATGAATTTGTCGCTGTTTGGCCACACTGGTAAATTTTGTATTTAGAAAATAGAAAATATTGGAAAAATACATTTTGTTTATTTATTAAATTATGGTGCATAAATTTATGGGATTTAGCACCATTTAAATATTTATATTTGTGAACAATACAAATACACAAATGAGTGGCATGGTGGTATGTAGTATTAAATGTTGCGAATATTGTAATGCCTCTAACTATTTATAGATACATTAAATTTCATTCAGTATTCCAAATAAACATAATAGATTCATAAATCGTTGGGAAAAAACTATTAAATATTTGCAGTTTAAAATGCTGTACACACAACACGCTAGACACTACTCATAGAATTAGCATGAGATTAGCGATTTCATAACATTACGATTACGGATGTACAACGAATTTGTAGTCGAGTCGAGTCCCTCTCAATAATATTTAATGCCTACAGTAATTTAAATTTTTATGTATTAGGTGATAAACGCTTTCAATAAGAGAAAAAAAACTCCAATGACTGAAGAGTTTGGCCTACACTACCTAGTTAGGGAGGTCCCAAATTAATGTTAAAGACGCTATTAGGAAGACAATAAAATTTGTTCTAGCATTTCCTGATATCATTCCTAATTGAACCATCAAAATGTCTGTATTGCCTATTCTAAATAATATGGTCTAAAAATGAAGAAGGCTTCGAAATAATTATCTCTAGATGTTAACTTGCAATGAAAAGAATCTTAATGAAGATCATAAACGCGACAATAGTATACAGAAAAGGGGTTACCAACAAAATGCCATAAATGAGGCTGGAATATCATTTTGAAGAAAGTGTTTCCAAATTGGATTACCAAGAAAGTTCCATCCTTGGAGTTAAAAAAACTCAAATAATTCCAAAATGGTTAAGGTATTTGGGAAAATTTTGTAGAGCAAAATATGGTAAATTTAAAGAATAATAACCTACGGATGAGTCACCTTGTTTATATTTTGTTTTGACAACATTAATAAGCCGTTAACTGATTGTGATTATTTAGTTACCTTATAAAAATTTACATTTCGATGTAATTTTTTAAAGGTTAATTATAGCCGAAAATAACATTAGAAGTACAATCACTTACATGATTTTTGTTTGGCGATTGATTCGACCATGGCGTTGACCATGGAGCATGATCGACCAGTTCTTTTCTCAACTTGCATTATAAATGTTATAATATAACATTCTTGCCGTGAGTCACTATTATAGTGAGTTAACTACTAACCTTCTGCCATAGTTTCCTTGTTGTGCAATCAACATTGATACATAAGAGGCCAACGTGATTTTTATTAAGAGTCGTTGCCATTGAACAAAATGATAAATAATTTTACCTGTTTAAAAGTACATGGGAAGTTAAGTTTTTGCGATGAGTTTATAATTAACTCGATTTTTTGCATTTAAATATAGATAATACATAATTTTTTATTATTTAACCATTACCTATTATAAAATTATATTTTGTACCCTTAAGGAAGTATCGATAGAGTTTAAGAGTGGGTAACTTAATAGCTTTTTCGTGCTTATTTTTTGCTTTAGCTGAAAGTTCATCCGAAAATTCAAGGTTAGTTTTTGAACAATAGCTAACAGATCAATTAAATAGGCCCGTGTTAAACCAGCTGCGCCTATCCAAACGAGAAAAATAAACCATATCGTTCACCTTACATTTAAAGGTTAAAATTATTCATTCACCTTGATAAAGATCCACAAGTTATCTAATAAGGCTATATTGAGAAGGCTAGGAAATGTTGGAAATATGGAAGGAACGACAATCTAGAAAGTGGATAGAAACACTCGTGGTCGTGTGTATGGATATATGAAAATATGAAGTTAGCAAAACTACTTACCAACTAACTAACCAAGCCTTACTTCATTAACTGCTTACTGAGTCATTGACGTACCTTAATTTTAAGACGTTCCTCCTTGCATTTTCTAAGTACTTCTAATGGGCCTTTGATGGTTTCCATTCTTGTTAGGATATTTTTGACATTCGCTTTTCGCTCTCTTCGTACCGGTACTGTAAGAAAAATGAAATTGTTAGGCATCTCTAATGCAAAATAGTTCATGCAATAATTTCATGTTGAAATAGCAACATTTATACGGATAGTGATGTTAAGGCTCGTCTACACATACAGGCTTACCTTCCGATTTGCCTGTGAAGACGGCCTGCACAGCACTGCACAGGTCAAACCGGAGCGAGTGGACAGCATTCAGGTAGTCTGTGCACTGTGCAGGCCGCCTGCACAGGCAAACCGGAAGGCAAGCCTTTGTGTGTAGACGAGCCTTAAGGTTTAAGTTCAAGCGTGTATATAGTGTGTTTCACATCTGCGAGATGTCGAAACTATTGCATGATCGACGGTAGTAGATTTACAGAAACCTATAAACATACTTGACAAAAAATATATTTAACCTATAGAGCTAAATAGACAGTAAGATCAGCGGCATCAGATTGCGTGTTTTTGCGTACTTAGCTGAGTTTTTTGTTTAACAGTAGGTTTTACATAACATATATTTTTTTTAATATTTTTGAACTTGTAGTTCAAAAAAAGCAGTCTGAACTTAAACCTTAAGTCATGACCTTAACAGTGGTCAAAAAACGTTCACTATGATGTTTATGTTTATATGTTGTTTCTTTTATTTGATACAGAAAGAGTAACTGGTTGCAACTTCCAATGTGGATATAGAAAATACAGAAGAGACCAAGAAATAGTAAATTTTTCATGGTAGTTCCTCAGGGAAGTTACAACTGTCCTAAAGTCATTGCCAAAATCACCTAACCGTTAAATTTGCAGTGCAATAAAACTAAGCTTTGGTGCTAATTTTCTTACATATAGAAAACTAGAAAACCCTCGAATGTGATAGCTACTGAAACTTGTTTTAAATTAAAAAAACTATATTTAACCATCTATCACCAGACGACCTTAATGTCTTGTTTAGTAATATAACTATGTTAATTTTTAAAACTTAAGATAACAAGAAAGTATTGAGAAGCGGATTTAAGTGCAGTTTTTAAGGCCACGTGCCTTACAAGAGAAAGGTGAAAAACTCCATCTTTCCTGTTCAAATATAGCTTCTTATATTCACATCAGGATTTATAAAAATAAATCAAAAGCACCAAGAACTAATAAATGTGTATAATGCACCAGATGCGCTACTTTTCAATTTCCGATATCAACCGAATGAAGAAGATGCTTCTCTTACAAGGAATCGGACCCTTTCCTCCAAAACTCCTTTCCTGAAATACGTACAAATATCCGCCCACTAGAATATTTCAATTGATCAAATTATTGTACTGTTACTGAAGATAAGTCCATACGCCAACACGAGCGGCGATAGATTCCATTGCATTGCTACTGTCAACACATTGAATTGATTCACGTATTCGTGACGATTGAGCTGTCCATTCCTAACTACAAGTTTATTATGTATTTAAATGTTTGCGTGATATAAGGGTATTATCATTTAATTCTCAATGGTATAAATTACCATTTTATAACTGTTTTTATTTTTTATATTTGCGCTTTACTATTATTTACATAATTAGAATCGAAATCAGATTTCATTGAATAATCACAAAGACAACAAGTTTAAATTTTACTGAAACTTTTCTAACTGAGAAAACAATGCGTTTTCTATAGAAAACAATGCTTTTCCATCACTAAACAGATCTGAGTTGCAAAGTGCATTGTTAAAACGGGATAAAACTGGCGACTTTTATCACATGAAAATAGATACAATGTCTACTCGAGTCGTCGGTAAGATAAAATTCCTAAACAAAGATTTTATGAGAATACTTTTCTGGACACTTCGTCCTTTTGGTGTTAAACACCTAGGTAGTTCTTCAATGCGATTGGTTATTGACCACTTCATCAGATATTCTGTGCAATAATGTTGAGGTAGTTCCGATGGTAGTTCTTAGGCGTAAGCAAGTGTTGTGAAGCTGTAAAGTCGCCGATTCTCGCATCCTCAACACCAATCCTGTTTGTCCTGCTAATTAGCAGCCTCTGTCTCTTCCTGTTTTTACATGGGTATCTAATTCTGGACTAATTCTAATCTTATCATATTTTGTTCATACTATTTTAGTATTTTCTCTTTAATGTCCAGTAATGTACTTCTGTCTAAATCTGCTCTTCTTCTAATTTCGTCATTTAGTATATGTCTAAAAATATTTTATTCTATCTTCAATAATTCTATTGTGCAATAATACAATAGAATTAATAGACCATGGTCCCATAACAGCAAAATCGAGGTGCTAATATAGGGGCCCAACTCTTGAGTGCTACCGAACAATAAAATCCGGTTAAGCTTCGGTTTCTTAGGATAACCGTGCCGTCAAATAGCGCCTGTAATATGACAGTTATGACGGTGCTGACGTCACGTAACGCGAAGTCTAAAAACAGCAGCAAAAGCAGTGGTGCTATCTAGGAAACCATGTATGTTTTTGCACTTTGAGCACTTTCAACTGAGAAACCATCTTCAGAATACAGACTGTTAGGTCGGGTAGGATATTTATATGGTCTTATCTTGTTTCACCTTATCCTGTATTGCGGTAAATTAAGGAGAGCCAAATTGTTTAAGTCGGTTTGATTGTTGAGGAGTTAAAGATTCTTTTTTGATTTGTTGAGTTCTAGGGCTTTCGGGAGGTTTATTTTTTTTACTTGTTGAGCATATGTGGAGGATGATTGATTTGGAAGTTGACTATGTTTTCCGTCTAATAGGTGACTGCTGAATGTTGAGTCTTCTTTCTACCATGCGTATTTTCAAATTTCAGGACCAACGATAAGACGAACAGGACGTTTGTTCTTTGTAAAATTTAGGAGTCTTAACAAGTTAGTGTTTATGCTCCTGTTCTGTAAGGTCTCGTCTTTGTCTTTTGCATGGAAAAGGATTTGTCTGGTGGTAGGATTATTGGGATACATATGCTTTTTTGGGGTCTGGGGGCTACTTTTGTTATTTCTATTGTTATTTTCAGAGAGACTTGTCATAAGAAGGGCAGCATTGTGTATTGGTATTCTTGTTTGGGTCTGGTAGTGTATATTTGTTTCGTACGGCTATTTTCTTTTCTTTTCGTATTAATGTATCTATTGTTTGATTTTGGTAACCGTTGTTTGTTGCTATTTATTTAGTAGCGAGTTTGGTAGTGTTATTTGTTGATTTCTTTATGGAAATTGTCTGGGGATAATAGCACTCCATGTCTCCATATCATGGAGTTGAAACCTGCTAGTTTGTGTTGAATTGGGCCAGTATAGTGGTGTCTGTCGTTGTAGGTTTTCTGAATATCTTAAATTAGTTTGCAGTTAGAGAGGTTCCAATATAAAAAAACTTTTGCTCTGAATTGAGTAATTTAATTTCTCTTTCACTTGGGGCGTACTTGAGATTTCGAATGAATTAACGAAGAAAGGTCAACTCGATTTAAGAAATTATAATTTGATGTCAATAAAATCTTGTTTATCCATCTATCTATAGATAGTACTTTATTCTCGACTTTATTTGATAAAGGTCTTGTCGAATAAATACATTTACCACTTGTTGCTGTAAATCCTAAATGGCAGTTAACAAATTAATAGTGCCATTTCATCTAAACAACCAAGTAGTGCTTGTTTACCCTTTGAGTATTTTAATTTAGATCAACCCTGCAGTCTATTTGGATAAGAAAGTATAGTCAAAAGTCCAGAAGCGTCATGAAACTTCCAATAGGCTCTCTGCGTTATCAAATCCTTTCGAGTTTTGATCGCTCCGCGCTGTTCTTTTATTGCTTTCGAGAAAATTAATAATCCAACTCGGCTGTCGGAATATTTCCATAATCGAGATAAAAAATTGAATTAATTAATAAATATTACTCATTAATTAGCGTATATCCCGTTGAGTTTAACATTTTAGTTAAAATTAAGCAAAAATTGTTATAATTTCTAAATTAGTTTGAACTTAAAAGTAATTATCCGGTTATGTTTTAATTTATATTTTAACGTAATTACAATTAAGAATACCGTTAATTGTCACATAAAAGTAAAAAATTGATAATTATTAGCTTCCACTTAAAAATAATTGTCGAAGTAAATATTATTTACATAAAAATGTAGATATTTGTAGGTCGTTGGTTGAACTTTAGAATATAACAAACAACCTGTTGGATGGAGCCGTGTGTTTGTGTGTATGCGTCGGGACTTATTAAGTCGATAAGTCTAAAGTGCGTGTATTGAGGTACGCATTTGAAGATATCGAAGCACAAGTTTCATAAGAGCTTTCGAGTACGCCAACTTTTCGGTCGTTCACCTTACGACGACGAACATTGATTGCCTGGAAATGTCTGCAAGTGAAATAATTACAGTGATAAGATACTTTTTATTTTTACTACAAACTGAAATAATTATTATTTTAATTAGTTTTTGAAATCCTCAAATAATTAGTTCGAGGTTTACGAAAAATATAAGAACTCAGATGTTTACAAGTTCTTCGAACTTGAGAATACAAGAATTCTTTTTAATTACATACATAATTAATTTTAAAGAAATCGAATTTTATGATTTTTAAAGCAAAATGCTTCTTCTAGAAGTTGGTGGTTTGGGTTTGCAAAAACTCAAGTGCTTAATCAAGTAATCAAGACTACTAAAATTTATGGAATCCACAAGATATCCGTTTGAAATAAAAAAAAATAAGAAGCGGAGGTTTAACACAATCACAAAATTGGTAATAAATTTTCAGCGAAAAGTCGGTAATTCTATTTGGAACTCTCGAGCTTTTCGGAGTAGAGAAGCGTTCGATTGAAATCAAAACGGTTATAAATCTCGATAAAAATGTGTGGCAACACTTAATAGTCTGTATCACAATACAAAATTAAACTAAATAAATTAAAAAATACAGTAAAAAAAATTTAAAGGTTTTTCACCAGTGTCGAAATTAAGTTTCCCTTCCCAAAAGCTCAAACTGTTAAACAATTAGTTGGTGCAAATTAGTTTGAAATTGTGCTTCAACCAGAAAATTGTTATAAAATTCACAATTTAAGTTAAATTGTTCAATTTATAGACAAAAAACCTCTTAAAAGCTACTTAAACCATTATAATAAAATCAACAAAAAATAATTCAATTCCACTTTTCTTTAATACTCTTAAGAGCAGTTGAAGAAAAGCTCTCTCTTAAAAAACCAATGCTCCCTTTAAATTATGTTAATATTCGATTCGCAAAAGAAAAAAATTATATAGAGTGCAAAAAGGTTGCTGACCCATTGTATACGTTAGGTTTACTTTCTGTTTTTTTTCCACTTTACGCCCTGAAGCGCGATTACTATTTTTAATTCTTCGTTAGTTAAAATAGCATCTATTGCGTAACAAGTTTATGTCAAACACCACTGAATTGCGTGACAGTGCCAAGTCTGTCAGGCAGGACGTTGCTCCCGAATTCAGGCGCGAGCAGTGGAACAAAAGTCTATATTTAAATTAACTGTCAATGACTTCATAAAATTGTAAGTTTTCAAAATATTGTCCATAATAAAGATAGTTGGAATCGCAAAATTTTAATACTTATTTTCATAAGCGCATAAATATTTTGCATACTTCGGCGTAAATAATGTAATGGTTATTGATTACAGCTTTTGACCTTAAAATCTTTCTGTACTATCTGAATTTCGCCTTTGGTGTAGATAGTGATTGATAATGAAGATTTTGAATTGAGATTGAATATCTAAATTATAATCACAGAAAGCTTCTTTGATGATGGATCATTTAATAACTACACTCTCTTCATAATACGAAAGAGCTGTTTTTCTTTCCAATAGAATTTGAACTCAAAATGATGTATTTCTGTCTCCACATGTATTGTTTATATGTCCAAACTTTCTTCAGATGTCCTATCTCACATTTAAATAGTTGTGCATTGGTGGTGCTTCTGCATTATTGTGACTATACTAATACAATAGATGTTACATCAAATCGCATGCTATTCTTCCTCCTAATAATTATACCTGAGGATGCACATACTCGAAAATTCATCCTAATTCTTCATGTACCATTCTTCATGTTTCATCTCTATACAGAGTAGCGTAGCGAGGTCTCAAATGGCCTGAGCATAAACTCTTCGTTATGTCCCTATTCAGAGATGATGTCTTCTGACAGTAAGCACGCACTACGGCTGAATTTGGACAGCAGTCACCACCAGAATGGTTTTGTGTTTAAATTCCTATAAGTATCGATCGCTTTGATATGAGGTTAGAGACAGGACTATATTCTGCACTAGGCTGACAAGGCTAAAGCCCAAGACGCCTTTTGCAGAAAAGACGCTAACTTTTAAAATTAAAAACATCTTATATGTGGCAAAATAGCCCTAAATATTACCATTTTGCACGAAATTAAAAAAAAAAAAGTCCCTGCCCTGACCCTACCCGGTCCTGACTAGAGATGTAAAAGAGGTTCTGTGGAGCTCATTACGTTCTGGGCGCCAAACTTGCTCATCGCCGTGCTTCAATTAGTATGCTACTGGCACACAGAGCAACTTGAAACATCATAGTCGAAGAAGAAGAATTGTGTAGCATTTGATGGGACAAGCAGGTTTTGTGTCAAAGCATGAAAATCTGTAACGGTTTGTTTGCCGTGGTTGTTATTACCATTGTCTCTAGCTTACGATGCATGCTCGCCTAAATTAGACTACAGGAGGGAAGGGGAGAAAATGCATTTCAATAACTCAAGACTATCCATTTTAAAATATGGAAATGTGAAACACGTTAACACCTAGCATTTGCACCCTCTTATCGCACCTATTTTTACATACTTGATATTTTTCCTAAGTTTGGCTTTTGGCATGAGACGAACGAGAAAATTAATTTAAGGGAACTAACGTAAAAAGGCAAATTAGTCCAAGATCTTTCGATATCTAAGGGCCGTTTTAGATGGACTAAATGTCGTACTAACTTGTTAGTACTGATCAACTGAAACAGCAGAAGGAAGGGGAATCTAAGCTTTAACGTCGTGCGTATAAATTTCAATACATCACCGTGCACGACGTTAAAGTTTAGATTCCCGTGCTTTTGCTCCTTGTGTTGATTCAGAAATAACAAGTTAGTACTACATTTAGTCCGTGTAAAACGGTCCTAACAGTAGAGATTTTAACGAGATTATTTACGAGAAAATAAAGTTATCTTCGGTAAACCAATATAGTGAACCTTGAGGTAGCAAACAGTGTCAAAAAGAAAATGTATTTTCACAATTAGAAAAACAAGTCAAGAATTAAAAAACGCACGAGTGAAAAAGGTAGAGTAATGCCAAAAAAGGTTGATTAAGAAAAATGGGGAAAATGTAGAGCTATTTCAACATTTTTGATGTCATATTCGTCTAAATGCTTAAAGTAGCTATAAAACAATCTTGGGAAACGTTTTTGATATCTAGTCTCTTTTAATATTTCCAAAAGTGGGACAGTTGTTTCGTATATTACGAGATAGATTGATAGATTAGATATCATTTTTGCCTTACTATTCTTCTAAAACCTTTGTCAAAACGTTGAGGTAGGTTTTGATTTTACGTTTCATACTTCCGTAGATTAAAGTTAAAATTTATTAAAACCCCACTTGAACGTATATTATTACCTTTGCACCTAAAATGATAGTCTATAGTTATAATGTTAAAACCAGATTCTGCAGAAGAAAAAACATTTGAAAACTTGTGTTATAGGGCAAATCAGAGGTCGACCAATGAAGAAAAAAGTGTGCACCAAAATTGCAAACATTTACAAAAGTTTGCAGAAAATTGCAGAAATTTACACAAATTTGCAGAAATTGGACAAAATTGGCAGATAATTGCAGAAATTTTTTCAAAATTTGCAGACATTTGTACCAACTTGTACACCAAATTTGCAGAGTGATCAACCCTCGAGGGCAAATTTGCCGTACTTGATTTTTTTAAAACTTTAGCCCTCTGATTAAATAGGACTTTTTGAGTTGGTTACCATCAAAATTATTCTCGTTTGGGCCAAATCGTATTTTCCTTAATTAGTGCTTATTTCCCATACTTCATATCTCCATCAATTCTATATTTGTAATTATCTGGAAATGTTCGCTTCAAAATTCAGTTCTCCAAAAAAACCGTATGAAAAACGTCATTCAAAACAAATAATTTACATATTTTATTTTGGTTTTACAGAAAAGAAATTACATTCCATAAATACTATTATAGTAGTTTGAATAGTAAATTGTATAAATTTGCATTAAATAATAACATTTAACTCAAAACTTACATTGATGAGGTAACCACTTCCTTTCAAACTCAACTGGTTTTACTACTGTTTTTGAACTTCCCGCCTTTTCCACCTGTTGCTTACTATACGCACAATGTGCTCGTTCATACATTGCTAAATTATCATATGTAAAAGCATCGATTACGGGTGGTTTTATATTGGGGTCCGAAAGTGCCTTTAAAGGATCAAATTTATCACTAAAAAAGTCTAAACTAGCATCGTATTCACTAATTACAATCAAATCTTCGTCGTCACTGACAGTTTCACATTTTTGCACGGCCATGTTTAAACAACAGCTGTAAGAACAACGGGCGACACCTAACTCTACTTGAGCGAACTACTCGTGCAGAAAGGTTGTAAACTTAGCTAAATTTTGGAATTTAAAAAAGTTTATTTTTATTACGCAATTTATATTATTGATAAATGCAATAACAACGCGTAAGGCTATTACATTATAATAGCAAGAAAATTTTAAACTTTCCCCGCTAAATATGATGTTTAAAATTTCACTTTCTCAAGTTTAATTATAATTTTATACTTTTTCACACTTGAATAATTTATAGCTATAAATTTTTTTTACATTCTGCGTAATATTGTTATAAAAAAATTGAAATCAATTTAGAAACTAAATGGAAGAGCCGAATTTAAATTTTTTAGTACGAGTAAGTACTCATCATAAATTTCACTTTTACGATGTTCAGATTCGCAATTTAAAAACACCCACCAGAGAAAGAAAGAAACACATATATGAAATAAATGGAAATTAATGGTTTTACAGCGCTAAATAGACATGGAAGTTTTTGGCAGCCCATAAAAAATTTTCCCACAACCGCCTAACAGTTTTCTCTGCCAAAATCAATTAATTCTTTCTCGTTAACTACGAGTACAGTGCTAAGTCGTCTCCGACAGGTGTGATAATCACCATTAAAGTATAAGAAAAGGTAAGGCTAAAAAGGTCTGTACTCTGTACGAGGGGTTATCCACTCTCTGCAGTTAATGTACAAAAATTGAGCTGTCAACGGTAGTCATGGGCAGCCATATGAGCAGTCAACGGCAGTTATCAGCAGTCTGGTGTAGAAATTCAGAACAGTGGTTGACCTCTCGGGTCTGTACTGTCAAATCGGCTAACTTCTGTCTCTTCTATTGAAGCAGTGTAATTGAACGTTAAGACGTTAAGGTTTTGGTTAATGCACGAGCACGATGATGCTCTTTTCATATTGGGAAGATGAATAGGACTTGGGTGGACAAGTTGCATGGTCGTCTAGTTTTCCAGATTTGAACTTATTGGGTGTATTTCTTTGGGAATATTTAGAAAGTCTGGTATATATGCGGACCAGAACAAGAAGAAGCGACTAGTGCCACACAGTTAGAACACATTTCGGGCACATTAACATGGAAGAAAGTTCCTTTGAACATCTTCTGTAACAAAATAAAGCTAAAATAACTCTTTCAGTGTTTTTCTTTAACTTTAAATGCTTCTTTCGGTGTCAAAAACCCAAGCAGTTTAATATTTCTAATAAAAAAATGTTTTTCTGCAACCATATTAAATGTATTAACTTGTAATACCAAAAACCGCAATTGAAGTTGATGTTTTTGTCACTAACAAAAAATAGTTAAAATAGTTATAGTGTTATAAGGAGACAAAGTGACGTTTTGTGTGACAAGACTGTGTTTGGCTGAAGAGCCAGCGAAGCGAGCGAGTCAGGCAATACAGGCGAGTCACACAAAACTACTTTGACTCCGCATAAAACATTAAATTTTTCTGCAAACGTAAAGCGTAAAACTGAAAATTTTGATTTTTGAAAGAGCACCATCTCTTGTCAATTACTTGTAGTTCAATTGTCAAATATTTTTTAAATTAACTTAAATTTGTAAAAAAAAGCTAATTATTAAATACAACGAACTAATTATAAAGGAAAATTTAAAAAACATTAAATTTTTTACATTACAAATGCTTAAAAACATTTTTTACGTTAAAAAATAAAAATTATGTGCGGTTAAGATTTTACTTTTCCTGCCTAGACAGAGAAAAGTACTTTGTTTGACTACTTTTCCTGCCTCGGCGGGAAAGTTAAACTTCACTGTTACATGTGACACAAAGGCGACTTTTTCTGACGTTTGAAGAAAAAAGTATGTGTTGTAACAATATTCAAGAAGAGTCGATTTTAGTAGTGTTTTCTGATTCGTCTCATCTTAATTATATTATTTTGAATCCGGTACCGGTTCTTTCTGTTCACAAAAAATAGTATGTGTTATTCTGATTAAAAGTGTCTTTGTTTGGCTAGAAATTTTGGCATTTGCAAGGCGAATCGAAGCGTAGAAGAAGAAATGTAGAACCCTTAATTTTTACAACGGCTCGGCTACATTTCGCTTTGCTAATAAAACAATATACTATTATTACGACTTTTGCAGTTATTTTAGGCTATACGAAAAGCACTAAAAGTTCTTCACATTTACGATTATTAGCACCTTTGTTTCACCTTCTGAATAGGTCATCATCAGACAATTGCATATTATTGTCGGCATTAGAATTGATTATGCCTTTTATGTTTCTATTCTAATTGTGATAATCACTTTCACTTAAGAGTGAAAGTTGTGGAAATTGTTATTAGATATTATTTAATTAATTACTGTTTAATTAATTAATTATTACTCATTATATTTTAACCTACCGTACTTATTCAACATTATGTAATAAGAAATCTTTTGTTGCAGATTTAAAACCAAACAGCTTTAATGCGTTGGAAACGGATTAATATTCAAAATATATCCAGGTAAATATAGCCATTAAAAGAAAATTATATCAAGAAGGCTTAGAAAAAAAATAAGAAACTTATATTAGTTGTTTCTAGTTTGCCCATATATTTTTATTTTGACTAGTATTTATTGGTAGTATTTCTCCCTTACTGTGTGTTCCAAAGCTTCCAAGTCATCTTCATTTAACAAATAATAATGGTCGATAAATTAATAAGAGAAATGAGTTTTGGTTTAACTCAGACAGCCTTAGCTAGAAATATGGAGGTAAAAAATGCAGAAACCGTTAGATAAAAATTATTCATAATTGAATTCTAACAAAATGTACAAAAGTTATTAATAAATGAATAACAAATTGCACCTTGAAGTTAAGGTTTCCTATAATTTATACTGTTTACCTTGTAGAATTTTAAATTACTAGTGTTCTTGAAATTTATTAGGAATTGATAATTAATTTAAATCAGAAAAATTAATTAATTTGAATTAAATTGTCTATAAAGTAATAGAATTATTTTAAAGCCAGTTCTTGAACTTTTATCCAAGAATGTTAATATCAAGGATTTGTACCTATAGATCTATGACCATTTTTTGTTTGTTTATAAATATAGGTGTTGGTTAAATCATGAGGGCTGAAAAAAATTTGTGTGGGACCAATGGAATGTTCAATGGTGATTGTTTTGTTTTCAAATTTAAAAAAGTAAATATTGTAAAATCACAACAATCTTATTTGAAAATTCTATTTCCGTATACTGTCTGATTTTCTTTTATAAGAGGGGTACAGTTTTTGCTCATAGGGAGATACAAAAATTATTAAATAGAGCGTGTCAGTTGTCATGAAGTTCAATTTTATTCCACAAGGTTCGCACAATCGACGGTCCCAAACGTCAAATTACAGTATTACCAAATTACTTTTATTGTATAAAATTCAAACAAATTATATTTTTTATATTTTTATATTTTATACAATAAAAGTAATTTGGTAATACTGTAATTTGACGTTTGGGACCGTCGATTGTGCGGACCTTGTGTAATAAAATTGAACTTCATGACAACTGAAACGCTCCGCTCCATTGGAGTAAATGGTTTTTTGATAAATCGATTTTATTTTTTAAGGTTTTTTAAAATTTTGTGTTCATCATTTCTTCTTTCGGCCACCATCATCTTAATTCTTAATCCAATCTTAATTCTTAATCCAATCTTAATTTCTTTAAATACGAACCTGATTTTTTTAAATAACTCCGTATCCTGCATACTACGATACGATATGTGTATCATTCCATCATACATAAAAAGGTTTTCTGACGTTTCGACCACAAAAATGTTCCTTCTTCAAATTTCTCTTCTAAGGGTTCACGTCTTCAACTTCCACAATGATTCTAATTATTCTTTAGGGGTCGTTCGTTCATAATGTTTCTTAGGCCGAGTTTTTCATTGGGAGTTTAAACTACGTTTCATCTGAACGAAGTTCAAGCTCATGCGCCGTACCTCGTTTACGTTACAGTAAAAGTACAGCGCATGAGATTGATCTTCGTTCAGATGGAACGTAGTTTAAACTCTCAATGAAAAACTCGGCCTTATACATGTAGTTTTCATTGTAAGGGTGGATTCTTATTTTTTCTCGCAGCATCCAATATAATGTGTTCTTTGGCCATATTTCTTTCTTAATGCTCTCTATACTCGCGTGATTCTCTAGATTTCTAGTTATGGCTATTTCTTTCCATATTATTTCTTTTCTCAATAAATCGAGTCTTATTGAGATTGAGGGAACACAGGACTGCTATTTCTTATCTTCTAATCTTTCATAAATTTTCACAATCATAAAGGATGGTGAGCACTTCCGAGTCGCGGTCTGAACGCATCTCGGTCTGTTCTATGGTTCTAGGCCAATCTGATCGCACATTATGCACACTATGCGATCGCCTTGCGTGCTAGTCGCGGTCCACCTGCTTTCATTGAAAATACCTACATTTCATTCATTGACGAAATTAATTATACTTAATTAAAGTTTAAAACGTGCAATAACTTATGACAGTTAATCAAATTATCTCTAAAAGAAGCGATTACCATATCCCAAACGTTCAAGTGTTCTAGTTAAACATTAAACATCATTGAAAGGATCGAAATACTGTGACTTCTAAGTCCGTTCCCTACTCAAGTCTCTTTAAAACTCTAAAGTGTGCCATAGACCTTCATTTTTACCCGTCAGTAATTTGGTCAGTTCGTTTCGGCTTAATCATTCCAACTGAAGGCTTGAAATAATTACTTTTAAACTGGCTTGCACGGATAAACTCAACGGAACATTTGTATATATGGGTCAGTTCAGTTAGTCGGACGGTTTAAGGCAGTTTTCCCAACGTGGAGCCCACGCCCCACATGGAGGCAATTTAATTGTTAAGAGGGACAATTCGAAATTGGACTCGTTCAGAGTTTAAGTTAAGTTTAACCTATCATGCAAGTTTCTTCGGTGAACAATTCTATTTTGAATATTAAAAATTATGTATAGTATGTTACATAAGAAATTTAGTAAGGTTAAGGTGGGACATAGCACAAAAAAAGTTGGGAAACGCTGGTCTAAAGAGTTTGCAGGGAGTGGACTATAGAGCCTAATGTGCGCCCATCCACAAATATCTTCATTCATATCTACTATCAGAGTGAAACTGCATCAATATAACATCAATATTCAGTAAAAACTGATCGGTTCTACTTAGAAGTGTATGAAAATCTTTTAAGTTCAGTTTCTAGCACTTTCGTTCAGTTCAGGGGTTCAGGTTTAAGCCACGCGAGAGAGTGGTTTAAGACCTATCATTCCGTTCAGTTCAATTTTAGGTTTTGTTTCATGTCTAAAGAATACAATTTTATTGTCAGTACATTTATTGAACCCTTCAAGACGTAACTTTGTCCAAATTTAACCATCTTCTTATGATTTCCATCAAGATCCTCATGTTTCATGTATTGAACCCACACTATATCATCCTCTACTTATACACAAGTCTCAAAATACAATTCTAGAAGACCCGGGAATATTTCTATTTAATTTTACAAAATATTATTAGAATATTCGTTTCTAAGCCTCCTTGATACATTTTTTGCTCTTAACATTTTGGAAAGATATCAGTAATTTATTTACTCTGTTAAGGCCGAATTCTATATTACACAATATCCCCAGGATTTAATTTTTGTCTCGGTATAAACTGGGGATAAATGTGTAATGTAGAATTCAACCTAAAACACGTTGTCATATTTATACTTGTAATAAAACTCTACAGGAGAAATACTTACCGATGCCTTCTTAATTTTTTTTTACATTTTTAATGGGATATCTTTTAATACTCATTCTGTTTACTGTATTAAACTAATAAATATTTTTTTAGATATCGTTTGAGAGGCAGAAAATTAATATTGAGATAGTGGCGTCGATAGAGTTGAATACAATCTTAGCGGTGCAGGTCCTAGTCCCGCAGCCACACCGTGGCGGGGGCTCAGGTCCTGGGGGCCCAGTCGCCGATGTCGCTGGCGATGCCCTTTATTGACAACGACCTATTATGGTGTCCAGATAATGATGGAAAAATGGTTGATTTATCTTCATGTTTACAGGTTTGTATATATAAAGTATATTTATTATTTGTTACACATTATCTTATTATTGTTTTTCCTTTGAAGTAAGAAATACCTCATACGCGACTGCTAAGGTTTCTTTCCACTCGCTATTTGTATCGTTCATGAACGGCACTAGAATTGTTTGAAGCAGTTTTATGGATGGATTTTATCTATTGGGTATAAGCGAAATCGTTCATGAATGGTGCTAATAGCAAATAGCGAGTTTGAACAAACCTTTTACCGATGTACGATATTAAAAGTTCAACTCGTGGTATATTCTTACTTCAAAACCTCGTTATTATTACAACGTAACATAGGTCACCAGTACGAAACTGTTATTAATAATTTCTGTTTTAGAATGCTGCTTCCGTTGCGATTGGTCAACAAAACTTAGCTACAGCTGCTGGAGGTTTAGGAGAGTTATCACAATCTGACCTCACCTCGCTAGTACCTGGATTATCAGAAGAACCTGAACATATGCCTGATACAGATGATATTTTTAAGCAATTAGGAGACACAAATTTTGAATTGGAACATTTATTTACAGAATTTAATTCCAGCGATATTAAGGTAAACAAACAGAAGACGATTAACGCTTCTTATTATAGATAAAAACTTAATATTTTTAAAATGGTAAAATATGTATATGGATTATGGTAGCGACTAAAATGGACGTTCTGACATATCAATATTAACGATGCAATGGCTGTTTCAATGAAAATGAAACTGAAAAAAGGAGAAATGTTAGTCTCATTTTTATCAGTGAAAGTGGACGAGTAATTCAGTGGATGTATCTTCAGTTTAATGGTGCTTATCGTTGATGAATGATGCAATTAAACGTAATAATTGTTAAATCGTGCTCTAATGCTTGAAGTTATATGCTCTTTTATTAAATAGTTTGTAATGGTTAAGACTCGCTACTAATATTCCTTAGCCATTCGTATTTTACGAGGTATTTTCTAAAAAAAGTCAAAAAATGTCCACATTATCTACTCGCCGTTTCAATACCAATACCATGTTGTACAGGAAAAGAGAAAAGAAGTGAAACTATTATCGTAATAGGTTAAAACCATAAGCACACAATGAAATATGAATTAAGAACAAAAGTTAACCCTGTTCCTACTTCCACTGAATGACTGATCTGTTTCACTGAACAAGCGTTCTCAGATTTATTGTATATTTAACTGAATCAGCTAAAATGATCAGTGATACTGATGTGTCAGAACGCCCAACAATAAATATTCGACTCATTGTGAAAGTAGTGCACTAATTCGATTCAAATTGTCAATTAAATTAATTTTGATATACATCATATTGACGAAAATATTGTTCTAAGCTTCAGGCAGTTATTTTTTTATATACTTTTAAAAACTACTTACCTACTGTATTGGTTTTGGATTAAACTATGACGCAGATTTCAATGGAAAAAGTACACTATCATGCATTAACACTTTAACATGTGAAAAATCAAATTAATTTACGTAGATACTGATACAAGATGGATCGAAACGAAACTGAAGCTAAAAATGGAATGCAAGTGCTATTCAAAAGTTTAAGGGAAGAACTATGCAGTACATTATAAGCAAATTTTCAAACATTGTTCAAGATAGAATATAACTTATGGATTTGTCAAAATAATAGATTTAAGATTTATGTTTAAAACTACTAAATATAGATACTGAGTGTTGTTGGTATACTTGGTATACTGTCCTGCCGCAGTAGTATTAAATATAATGTTAATGAAAATTTGAATGTTAGTTAAAGTGGTAATGAGAATGTTAAGAATGACACTGGTCAGAATGATAATGAAATATTAGTACTGTTTGCGAAATAATTATGTAATAAGTACCTACCTATCAACTTATTTTATTTTTACGAATATTGGCTTTGCTTGATGGTAAAAATCACTCACTATACCAAAGTTGTCAACTATGCTAAACTAGTTCTAACATGTTTTAGTAAAGCAGAATCTTCTCGAAGAAAATTACCACAATTCTCTTTCATAAATATTTAAACAACAAATAATTTTGTAGCAAAACATTTACACACAGTTACTTAATGTTAGCACAATGTTAGCCATGACTTTGACAATTGTGAAAAAATCTAAATAAATAAAATTTCAATATAATGCCGTTCCTTTATTTTAATTGTCAAAGAGTAACCAGTTGTAAATCTCTCATGATGGAATACTATGTATTATACAGAAAAAGAAAAAGTACCTATTTCATTAAATGGTACTATTCAGAAAAGTTACACTGTCAAAGTCGTGGCTAACGTTCTCTAACCTTGTGTAAATCGTTTTCTAAAGAATTAATTTAGAATTGTTCAAATTTTTTGTATCTTTATGTTGTTAAAAAATGAAGTTTATATTGAACTTTTGTTATTTTTCCTAAAAAGGATTAAAAAGCTAAAGTAATAAACCAGCAGGCTGCATGTAAGGGCCCAGTTGGTCTAACTCTTTCTTTCTTAAAATTTTTGCATATAGCTATGTCTATTTGCTTAGAATTTAAAACTTAATACTTTTAGGTATGAACTGCAGTTCGAAAACCTTATACTTTAACTCGACAAAATACAATTCAATTAATGCGTGGTTTGAGAACTATACAAGATCATACCTGCAATTGCTAAATTTTGAGTTAATAGAAAATACTTACCCACGCGCTGGTATATTGCCTTAACTTCTTAATCCTTTTTCGGAAAGATAAAAAAAATTTAACTATAGTTCTGTATTTAGCACTAGTATAAAAATTAGGCTTATGCAGAAATGCAGATCGCGTAGTGGAGTGGCCCAAGGGTTTTAATGTGAGAAACTCACTCCTTGAATGAATTTTGATGAAATTTTTTTGTTGAGTTTAAAATACCCTAAACATCAAAGTTTGTACTGTAAAAAAGTGTGCATTTGCCTCAAAATTTGTTGAGCACCAATTTTTGTGTTTTGAAAGATTCTTTTTCAGCTAATTTTTAAGTTTAGTAAATTGTATTCACAACAATTGGTTTAAAAATATGATGAGGCAAATGCACAGTTTTTGTACAGTATAAACTTTGATCTTTAAATTATTTAAAACCATTTCAATAGAAAATTTCATCAAAATTCATTCAAGGATGGCATTTTCTCAGTTTATGCTATTTTTAGTCTAAAATCACTTCACTATTATATCCACTGAAAATAAATGCAGAACTATACCAACATTTTCCAACAACACGAATATACAACCAATACAATTAGACAGATACAACCGTGAGACAACCGTATGCAGGTTCCAGAAACATTCAATTTGTAAATTAATTTATGTCTACTTAACGTTGGTGTTGCTTTGAATTCTTTCCTATGTTAAAAGATGTTAAGTCACAAAGCCACACATGTTTTGTGGAAGAGTATTAGGCATGAGGATAACTGTAGGATTGGAATGCTTCTCCATCTAACAACTTCATTTACCTACACTTGTTTTTCTCTCATGCTCACCCTCTTAATTTTGATATTTTCCTTAGTTTTAAACAGAATATTTGGACATATCCAATAAGTTAAATTCTCTCTTGGCCAGTTTAATGTTGGTTATAATGTAGTAATAACGTTCTTTTCCTATATGTATGAACCAAGAACCAAAAACTATAACCTACTCCCAGTCCCAATATGTTTCCTAAATAGTAGAGCTCATGAGTCATGATGTAGTGACTTTTCTTTATATTTTTGAAAAATCTTCATACTCTACTATAGTAATGTCATTATACCTAATAAAGAACATTGGAGTCCTTAAATAGAACTGAGGTGTTAAATCCTTTTGTATAATTTACAGCTGAAAGCTTGCAATGATATAAAGATATTATGAACTGTTAAAAGTAAAAGTGTATTGTATAGAGTTAGAAAATCGTAGTTTTTTCATATCTACTTGAACTTCTAAAAACTGTCACCTCCACATTTTTGGGCTAAAGATTAAAAATTCAAATTGAATTTATTAGCTGTTTCAAAAGCATTTTACAGTTGCGTTACATCCTTAGAGTACTTTTGCCAAGCATCTAGTAGAAGTTCTCGTTTTTAATTAAAAATTCAATATGAACTGAATTACTGAATAACTTTGTTTATGAAAATATAAAATATCAAATGTGTTTTACTTTAAATTTAACTAAATTAGTAATTGGTAATTTAAATATTTCATTATTATTTCAGCAAGAAGAAAATAATAATGTGCCTAATTCGGATTCTGAATCGTCTGTAAATAGTTTAAACGCTGCTCAAAAGAGTGCGCTGCTCGAGCGTCGAAATTCATCATTAAAGTTTACTATAGCAGCAGCGAATCCCCTTCTTGCCGAAAAGTTAGCTACACCAAGTGGTCAAGCGCAACAACTAACAACTTACAACAACCGTTCCGAGGTGACGCTACTTGTTCCGAAAATTGAAAAAGGTATGTTATTTGTTAATGAAAATAAATTTTTTCATTTTTGAATTCTTAATTACAAAGTACGCGATTTCATAACAAAATCATTAATTTTGATTTATGGTTAATTAATTATGGTTTTATAAATGTACCTATAAAATATACGTTTTGAATATCGGATCGCTATGAAGCTTTCAAAGTAATTAGAATTCCATAATACCAGAAATACTTACCCTAATTTTGTATTGCTAAATGCTAAGTAATGTTAGCTAAATTATTGAATTATAATTAATAAATAAAACGTCTAAGGCCACACAGTTTCCTCATTAATTGGTAAGAGAATTCTGTTTGATTTTGAAAATTTGATATAAATCCGATCGATTTAATCTAAATTTTGACACGTATTTTCATTATGCTAAATTTAAATTAAATTAAGCAGTCAAAAATAGATTATGTTTCATATGTGATAATGCGATAGTATAATAGGGTTTTAGGCTTTAAGCTTACACCTACATTCTTAAGCCCAGATTTCCTTAATTAGTTTACTAATTTTCACTCCTTATAAGATTTCCGTAAAATTTAATGGTAATTTTGAATGTGATATTGACACTGTTATTCAGTTTAGTAAACAAATATGATAATAAAACATGAAATTAACGTACAGTATTAATTATAATCAGAAGGCTTTTCCCAGTTCCCATACGTCTGGGTTGGCGACGTTTTTGCCTTTTTTTGACCTGTAGGTCATCTTCAGTTTCTATCGTCTGTCAGAAAGAACGGTTATAATTATGTCATATGAGTTATTTAATGTTTAACCATGTCCTGTAAATATTTTTTTCAATTTTCGATTGCAAATAATGTAAATGATCTGTGATCCGACATGACCTTTCTGTCCTAACGAGACTTCATATTCTCCAAAAACTTTTTTCCTCCATAAAAATTTTAATTTGACCGTACTACCAATGTTGACAATATTCTCAATGCTCAAAGTAGCGTGTTTACCATATGGAATGTAGGATGTAGGTAACAGACTTAAAACTGATTTTCTGCTTCTTATTAACTTTGTAGTGGAGCTCTTTTGACAAAGCTTCATTATCACTTCTACAACTGTATTTATTCATTTTATGGAAACTATTCACTCACATTTGAAGCAGAGAAAATCCTTGTCCTGGTTTTGCAAAAAAAATTGGTTACAACGAACTTATTCATCCCTCTTCCTCTAGTTAACCATCTGATCTTCCATTTGTTTCTGAATAGAAATAAATTCGTTAATTTAGAATTTTATGGAAGAAATTAATTATACTCGGGCTTTAATAAGTTCTAAACAAAATTATTTTCCATTTGATTTAATTTTATTCCAAACTTTGTGTTACTATGTAGAGATTAGACAACAGACATTATATTATGCAACATTATTATAAATAAAAAGTTTTTGGTAGAAAATACCGATTTGCTGAAAGCAAAACCTGTGGTAAACAAAGTTTTTTTTAAGAATTAAGGTAGAAATAGTGTCATAATGATCAAAAAGGTAATTGACATACCATTATATAAATAAAAATGAAATCAGAAACATGTTTTTGAGTGCTAATTGCAGAAAAACTAGTTATTTCCAAATTAATTAATAAAATAATCTTGCAAGTAAGAAAGTCAAGCAATACATAATAAATAACAACTTAAAATGAATGAATATAACAAAAACAAAACAAGATAAATAATAATGAGAGGAAATTATATTTATTTAATGCTATGTAGAAGTTGGTAGAAGGAATTCATAATTATAAATAGACAGTATAATAATTGCAAATACCACGAAACCTGTCGATGCATCGAACTTATTTTGCAGTGGATGTCCTTCGAGTTAATTACAAGTTCGATGCCCACTGCCCGACATAAAAGAAATGCATTAATCAGTGGCGTAACGTTGTTTTCATTTTCCTCAATTTTTATTAAGTAATTATAACTGTTACAACTTATGACCCATAATCAATTTCTGAAATTAGCTCAAGTTTGAATATCAGTCAGTTGAATACGAATCAACAGTTTGTGGAACCTCATCCAATCCCAACTTATTAAAATTTCAAATTTTAAACGTTTTAAGATAGATTTTCCGTTGTCGCAGTCACAACGCAAGCAGTTTTCTTTAAGATCAATTAATCAAAGACCCTAGTCGTCAACTCTTGCAGTCAATTAATTTTTTTGTGATTTTGATCTGCTAATGTGCTTCAGCTTGATGACTTTTAATTACTTTTTTCAGAGTCCTAGAGTCTAGACTATAAGTGTGTAGTAGTACCACAGAGAGCATAAGATATTTGCCTTAAAGCACTTGTATTTAATACAGCTTTAAAAGTTATAAGAATGAATAAAATGTAGTAAATTTTATTATTATTAATGATCGTGAAAAATGTTTAATTGTTATACCCGTTGGTTGTTACGCTGCTGATAAAAATAAAATAGTTGTATTTTCCTGAATAGACTAATCAAAACATTTATATTATATTAATCGAAGTCACTAATTGCAGAGAATTAAGTTTTTAATAAGATTTCCCAGACCAATTACAATTGTTAAAGATGAGAAACTAAAAGTAATCAAACTAATGCCTGAGAACAAATCAACAAATATAAAAATAAAATCTAGATGAATAATGACCATAATGAATTCTTTTTACTACCATCCGCATCGCATCCAGGCATCAAAAAACTACAATTATACAATCTTTGCTAATAAATTAATGAAAACTATTACCAAGTTGATTACACTAATAAAAGGCAGACATAATTTTTTCGCATTTTTGGACGATAGAAATTTAATTTCATTCTTTTATACGTTCTTATTTTCGTGTAGTTTGTAGGTTAAGCTTTGAAAAAGAAAATTGATGCTCTAAAGGACTTCAATAATTTTAAAATCAAAATTAAATTATCATTTTAGAAATAAATAAAATAAAATTTTTAAAAACTATTAAATTAAATACGATTCATTTTATTGTGTCAGCTGCTTTTCTACATTTGGTGGATATTGATAAGAATTTCGAGAGAACTTAAATTAATATTTTGCGATAATTCATGCATCAGTTTTTAACGAGTTGTTGGTGTGTTTGTTTTATTTCGTGGTGAACATTTGTGCCCTTTATGATGATTTTGGTCTCGAGGTTCCATTTAACTATGCTGTAAGATCTGCTTTTTTTCATAACTGTAATTAGTGTATTTTAAATAATGTATTGTATTTATTATCAATTAATGAGTAATTACACAAGGCGACACTGATATTTTTTTATGGATTAAACTGTACTTAATCGAAAGGGTATGCATATTGAAGTTCAAAAATAAAAAAATAAAATTTTTTTTACGAGTTGTTTTTGAGATAATCCACAATTTGTGATTTTTTGACCATCTTTTGCCATTTGTTTTTCTCAAAAACTACTAAAGGATGCTCAAAAATTCAAAGTTTATGTTAAAGAAGAAATTTCAATCTTCCCAAAAAGAATTTTAACATTTTTGAAAAAAGTTCTAAAAGTTCAAAAAAAAATTCTAAAATTTTATTTTTAATTTTTTTAGAACTTTTTGAACTTTTTTTTTTGTTTTTTTACTTTACCTGAAAAGAACGAAAAGAAAAGAACAAGGAAAAACTTGGTAATCAGTAAAAATCGATATGATTCTTCTGAGGTGGTTAGTTGCCCCTCTCTCGATGTTGACGCACCCTTAGCTTTTTGTTTTTAACTTTTACTGATTACCAAGTTTTTCGTCTCATCAAGAAAAGCATATTCCATAAATTTCGTTGTTCCATCACTTTTAATTCCAAAGTTATACCGAATTCACACTGTAAAAAAAGCACCAAATATTTTGACAAAAATTTTGATAAAACTGGTTTTTACAGTGTGCTCGGCTATATTTACGAAGTTTTTATAAAAACTGTATTTATGAGATTATGCGTCTGCACGTAAATATTTTGACGTGACGTCACATTAATAGAAACGATTCTATTTCTTTTTATGAAAAGACGAGTTCTATTGGTTGTTGATGCGAGCGTGCGCCTTGCTCTGTTGTCTGGTAGCAGATTTTTTGTACTTAAATGCATTTCTTGAACCTTTGAGTTATGCAACCCATTTTACAATCAGTAATTTTTTTTTACCAAATTATTACAGTGTGGTATACCCAAATAACGCCAAGTTTTTATAAAAATTTTCATGATTATATTTTAGGAATTTTTATGAAAAAAATACAATGTGGGACTGGCTTTACGCTTATTTATCGATTTTTTTTTTGAAGAACTTCAAAGCGCTGTAACTTGGTAGGCAAACAACTTTGGACTAAGGTAAATTCGGTTTTATCACTCTATTTTGAGCTCACAAATCACCCACTTCAAGGAACGGAGGCTTATGCCGGACATCCTGTATACAAATCTTTTTTTTGTTTTTAATCTTTAGCTTCATATTTTATTGACTCGTAGGATTTTCCTAATTTTTAACTATTTTGTGTAAAAAAAATTGTTCTTTTCAGGTAAAGTAAAAAAACAAAAAAAAAAGTTCAAAAAGTTCTAAAAAAATTAAAAATAAAATTTTAGAACTTTTTTTTGAACTTTTAGAACTTTTTTAAAAAATTTTAAAATTCTTTTTGGGAAGATTGAAATTTCTTCTTTAACATAAACTTTGAATTTTTGAGCATCCTTTAGTAGTTTTTGAGAAAAACAAATGGCAAAAAAGATGGTCAAAAAATCACAAATTGTGGATTATCTCAAAAACAACTCGTAAAAAAAATTGTATTTTTTTATTTTTGAACTTCAATATGCATACCCTTTCGATTAAGTACAATTTAAACCATAAAAAAATTATCAATTCTAAATTTGTCGCCTTGTGTTATGATATAACGGTATAACAAAACTATTAGAATTTAACATTTCTTGACCCTAGAAGTTTAATAGGAACTGTATTAGGTAAATTAAATGTTAAATTATAGCAACCCTGATGTAATTAAATTAAATTTGTTGTTATAATGCGTAGAAAAACACATATTTTTAATTGAAGTTTAATGTAGAATAATGAATACTCAAAAACTTTATAATGTGGCTATTTCAATTTTGTTTAAAAGTTTATTTTCTCGATGAAATTTTGAGTAACTCAAATCAAATTTCTTAAAGACGAAATTTGCTTCATAGAAATGCACTTAGCAACTTATTTTGAGAAACAGAGAAAACAACATTTTCAATTGTGCTTTTTTTTTAAAAGCGGCCATTTTTAAAACCAGTGGTTCTATTGCCGAAATTCAAAAAATATTTTAAAGGCAAAGGTTGACTTTAGATTCTATAGTGGTTTTTTGATTTAAAACTTTTAGACATTATGAAAAATTGCTTGCAAAATAGGGAAAAATTTATGAAGTTTTTGAAAATCGACAAGTAATTTAACTATAACAAATTTTTCTAAAGTGCAAGGGCGCTACAAAGATTTTGAGGGGCTGTTTTAATTAAAATTTAAAAAATGGATTTAACAAAAATTAAAAATCTTCATCAGTTATCGCTCTTATTCAAAAAATCAAAATAAAATCGTTCTAAAAATACAGCAAATAATTTTGTTTTCATTATCAGGTCCTGTTGCTGTTGATGCGCATGATATTTTCACGTTTTTCTCGCTTTCTGTCGTAAATGATGCACTTTATATACCCTTAAGCCCTACAACCCCTTCTCACTCATACGCCACTCGTTAAATTTTGTTACAACTTTTCATGCAGTTCAGTAGGTACTATAAAGAAACGTGTTTGCAGCGAATATGAATTTTTATCCGAAACCGTTCTTGAACAATGAATTAGTTACTTTGAGGGGCTGTAGCGTCCTTGAGGAAGCACTTTAGAAAAAAACTTTATTCTTATCTTTCGGCTTATTTTGGCTGAAGGAATCATCCCTTAAAGGGCCATCGCTGTTACACCCATTCTGTATGCAATATGTTTACGGCCTGGGCTACAAAAAAAAATTATTCACAAAAAGTCACTCTTGATAAAATGGTCTGCTCGTTTTAAAACCACTGAACAATTTTCATGCAGATCCTAAAAGCTAATTGTTTCAGTAATTTTTCTATTTCATTTTTCTCGAAAAAGACTTACCACAGGAGATTTAGTTGGAATATATGAAAAACCCTCATTCGAATAACTAATATTTTTAGAAAAATTTGATCAGCAATGACGCCGTTTTTGGTTATTATATGCGGTATCATTTTTTCTAAGTCGAAATATTTCGGAAAACAAGCACATCATTTAAAAATTTATTTTCTTCTTATATATTTCAAACGTACTGTAGGTACCTACAGATAATTATCTATGAATTTTCTCTAGAACTTCTTAATTTACAACAATAATTGTGTGATTGATTATATTAGCAAATTAGCTCCTTTCCATAAGTATCGTATTGTTTGCCAGTGCCAAACTAGCCGGAAATTACCGAGGACTCCGATGACTAAAGAACAAGAGAATCCTCCAGCATTAAAAAATGAGAAAGCTTGTCAGTGTACCTAATTAAGAGCTTTGATAAAGCCTCTATCTCACCGTTTGGCTTCCCAGCAGCACTTGCATAAGAACCTGTGGTCTCAAAACGCGAACTCGTTTAGTATAATTTCTATAACAGTAATTAGAACACTAGAACTTAAAGTTCTAATTTGCTAAATTTCCTTTCCATATATACAGAAGGTTCTTAACCAAAGGTGTACTTCGGATTTAACATTGTTTTTGAGTTGATCCCAGATATCTGCTCGCCAATTTAACCTACCGTAATGATGAACTCAAAAAAATTCTCTATCCATTGACTTGATTAACAATATGTAGGTACACTTTCGGCGATCAATTACAAAGCCGATCTGGAAGGTCTACCAGTCATATATGTACAACATAATAAAAATTAAAAATTGAAATTACAAAATTTAAATAACTTAACAATTTTAGAAACCCTAATTTTCAAATAATTTAGAACCACTGGAATAGTCCACATATCGTTTTCATGCTATCACGAATGTTTAAATTTGTGTGTGTATCTCGTGATTATAGAAATTTTAATTTTACATCTTCATAAATATATATACAGGGTGGTTGATTTTTTACTGTCCAGCTAATATCTGCTGAAATATTGAAGATACTTAAAAAAGTTAAATTAGAAACTTTTCAAACAACACCTCATCTACAAAATAGCGCAAACAATTTTTTTCCATGGCCTACTTGTTTGGCAGGAAAATATGTAACTTTGGTTTTTAAATAGAACACCCTGTATATTTTTAGAGAACCGTATTCTAAATCAATTTCTCTTTACAACGATGTATCACAAGTACCATTTTGGTTTCTAATAATTATGCCCAATATTTCAAAAAAAAGGAACAATATGAGGGTTGTATACTTTTTAACAAACTAAGAAATTTTCGAACAAAGTTTAACACTTAATGTATTATAATGATTGTTCAGATTGTCCACCATGGTCTTCAACAATTTTTGGCCCTCTTTGACTATGTTTTCTGCAACATTCATCCTAAAAAAATTTTAAATATTGGAAATAATTAGAAAGCAAAATGGTACTTGTAATACATCGTTGTAAAGACAAATTGATTTAGAATACGGTTCTCTAAAAATATACAGGGTGTTCTATTTAAAAAACCAAAGTTACATATTTTCCCGCAAAACAAGTAGGCCATGGAAAAAAATTGTTTGAGCTATTTTGTAGATGAGGTGTTGTTTGAAAAGTTTTTAATTTAACTTTTTTTTGTATCTTCAATATTTCAGCAGATATTAGCTAGACAGTAAAAAACCAACCACCCTGTATAATAAGAAATAAAGTTCAACTAATTTATAAAATTTCATTAAGGTTTAAATTCAAGCGTGCATAGTAACGGATAATAATGAATAGTGTGCATTTCATCCGCAAAATTTATATGTATTTTAATGTGGTGGCGCTGATGACAACTCTGTCAAATACTTATAAATTTGAATATATCTCTTTCGTAAATTTAATTTTTTTTTCGAAAATTCAAATAATTGGTCCAGTTTTTGTGCACAATGCGCTACTATAGACCAACGTCTATCGTTTTCTACATTGATTTGTATTAAACTCTAAAGAATATTCAAATTGTGTGCATTTTTCTAACTTCTTCAGTCGTAGAAAGAAAACCACACGTTCAAAAATTTTCAAATTATTACAGCTTTGATAGAAATTCGATTACATATTGTAGAAACAATTTGAGAAAATTCTGTACTTTACTTTGGAAATAAAGTGCGAAAAACCTCTTTTTTTACCGTTTTCTTGATGTTATCTAAAAACCACGGCTAGGACTTTGATAAAAATTACATAATATGTTGTTTAACTCTAGGTATTACATAACATATATTTTTGTCGTAATTTTTGAACTTGTGGTTCAAAAAACGCAGTCTGAACTTAAACCTTAATATCCTTAATACAGAATTTAAAAAAAACCTTTGACGATATATTATGATGACATTAATTTATCAATTATTCATATCAGAATTATTCCAACGAAAAAAATACGGTTTAAAAAAATAAACAAAAAGAAGAAAGAATTTTGGAAATTTTTAAATGTTTTTGTATTGTCGATAATTGTTATTTATATGTGTAAGAATAAAAGGAAAAAATAACAGCAATTTTAAACCAAGTATGTAAATTTTGTTCACTTATATAAAAAAATGTGTAAATTAACTGTAAACTAACGTTTGATTGTAACATAATAAACAACGGATGTGGCCATACGAGGAACTTTTTCTTGTTGTATTTTTTTGTGCATTTTTTTAAAAGCTTATAATTTAAAATTTTTTTTAGTGTATTATATTTCATTTATAAGATATCAAATTAAATTTTATTTAAAAAATAAAACAGAAAAAAGTTCCTCGTATGGCCACATCCGTTGTTTTCTTTGTTAAATTTGGCATAAATTGAAGTTCAAAATATACATTATTTTATATCTTCAGAAAGCTAATTTTATGAGCTTTGAAAATACTGAAAAATATACAGGGTGTTCCATTTAAATTAATATATTTGATTCCATTTCCGGTTAAACCGGAAGTCAATATGTAAAGTGTTTGGTATCATTTAATAGCTAATTTTACGAGCTTTTAAAATATTTAAATATAAAAAGGGTGTTTCGAAAAATTTTGATATTTTTCTAATTTCCGGTTTAACCGGAAGCGTTTTGTTAACCGAAAATAATGTCAAATAATAGATATTTATGAAATTGATATAAATATCCAATTTTAAGTTTTCATTTTTATTACAAAAGAAATTAGAAATTTTTGAAATTTTGACATTAAAAAAATCGTTACTCCAAAACGGCTCGGGCGATGTTGATAAAAATTTATATTTCGATAGAAAATCACTTTGTCTATAACATACTCAAATTTGTTGAAATCGGCCGGACTACTTTTTGAGAAAGTCCATTTCAAAGTTTTGACCTATTTTGGCTCCTTAAAGGTAGGCAATTTTGAAACAATTTTAAAAATCAACTTAGGTAAGACGAAAGCTTTATATTTTGGCTGTCCAATGCCGTTTTGAAATTTTTATAAGAATAATTACCGTCCAAGTTATAAGGAAAAAACCACAAAATGGGACAATCGTTCTATTGGTCGCCATTTTGAATAAAAAAATTGAAATTTTTGTTTTCAATTGGGGGTCACATATCTTATAGCCAAGTAAAATTGAATTTGGCTCAAATTTGGAAATATGCGCCCAAAATAACCACCTTATTTTGGACACCCTGTATAGTTTTCTTAAAAGCTTAGTTTACCGATGAAATAATTTTAAGTGTCTAAAATCAAATTTCATCAAAATCGGTTCAGTAGTTTTTGCCCCACACAGTTCCGGACATACATTAAATACATCCATCCTGACATTTTGGTTCAAAAATCAAAAAATTTTTTTTTCGAGTTTTGGAATCAGGGTGACTCAAAACGTCGAGAACTTCAATAAAAAAAAAATTTTATTTTTTTTCTCGATGATAGTAACTTTTTCTTGGATTGGAAAAAGTTAAAAATTGATTTTACAGATGCATGATTATGACTAGATAGGAGTCGGAACGTCGCGATATAATAGTAATAAAAAAAATATTAAAAAGTAATATTCAGCGTTTTAATTAACCAATATACCAATGAAAGAAACCAAATTTAAAAGATTTTTCTAGGTTTCGTTTATACAAATCTTCAGCTCAATTTTTAAATTATTTGGCTCAATTGTTCTTTGAGGGGGACCATCAAAAATAATAATTGGTATGAGGTATGATTGTCATCTCATAGCCGATAGTCTTGGACGAGCTACTCTACCTCATAAGGAAAATTGTTGAACTTCTTAAAAATATGTTTTTTAAATTCAAGGGGGATTTAAATTGTTTAAACTTTAATAATATAATGGTTTATTTGTAACTAAATACCGTAAAATAAGTGTGTGACCTAATCCGCCCTACGAGAGAGAAACAAGTGCAGGGGATGTTTATATGGTATTAAGAAGAAACTTCCCGACCCACCACATGTTTTAAGTTAAAAGTTCATAATATCATCCATTATGTCCTTCATTAGTTAAGGGTAAAATCACATGTTCGACACATATCACACGCTTACTTTTATGGTAAATTACATAAAAAAGCTATAATTCATATTTAAGGGTAAGCATAAAAGCGTCAAGTATCACATTTTAAGAGTCTTCTACTACCGAAGTAAATATGTCTTTGACGAAATAACATACCCTCTGTAAGTAAATGGTTTATTTTAGTCAGATATTTCAGTATTTACAGCTTGTAAAAATATATTTTTATTACAATTTTATTTGTAGTTTTGATTTTATGACTGTTGTTCAGGAAGATAGATTGAGACAGAACAGCCTTTTACTTGTTCATCTGCTTGTTGTCAAATTTATTAGAGCTGGGTAATTTCAAAATGCTACTTAACTTAATTGTCATTAAGTTTAAATAACAATAAATGTTGATTATTTTAAGGAAATCCTTTTAATTTTACGATTATTATTATTACTATTATAATACGGGTATACTAGACACCAATTAGGGGTTAAAATTGACTTTTAACTGTTGCACGTCTTAATTAAAGCCCTTGGTAAATATTTTATGTTTATAAATCAAAATTCCAACAATTATCTATGCATCCTTTAATTTAAAAAAAATTGGTTAATTTATTATGGGTAGACTAGAAGGGTTGAAGCTAATTAAGTGTAATTAATAGCGTGTTGTAATTAAATCCTAACAGGTTACACATGAATTTTTTTTACTTTCTCATTTAAGTGTAGGTAACATTTGATACGAAAAAAGGATATATCCATTTACAAAGTCTCCTGAAACGTTTTAGATCGGTGTAAGACGAAGTCGGTCTGTTTGTGTCCGCAATGATCCACAATAATTTGATAAAAATTTTATTCTGATTTCAAATTTGGCATCCAGGCTGATTCCAGTCACAACCGTTTTCGAGATGCGTGTGTTTTGAATCACCATGTATATTTTGAATTTTAATAGAATTTATCTTTCCAAAACTTTACCATTAAAGTATTTTTACAATTATCATTCACCTAGAAACAAATGTACGTACTTTTAAGCTTTTAGGCTAAAAGTTGTACATAAAAAGTTAATTTGCATTATTAAATGTAGCGAAATTTTTAAACAATTTTTTTTCCTTAAACAATTATTTTGCTATAAATAAAACGTATAATTTTAAATATTTAACAAATTTATTTTTTATTTTAGAAATAATACATACTAAAGAATATATTATGAATATTCATTTATTCATAATAGAAATGGTTAGCCCAATTAAATCTTCTTTGATCTCGTTTTCATACACAGCAGCATGTGTGTGTTTCCACAAGCTAAAAATAATAATTATTAATTTCCATATTTACTACTTTTATTTTTTTATTTAAAATATAAAATAATAATATAATAGAAGTGATAGTTTATGTTAAATAGAAAAGAAAAAGTATAGAGCAGCAAGAAATGCACAAAATTAAAACGAAAGTACATAATTTTAAATTATATTTGCAAATGCAAGAATATTTAAAATGCAAAAAAAGTGTGTAGGATAAAAAACTCTTTTTAAATAATTGGAAAATTTGAAAAGCTTTGAGCTTGTGGTTTGTGTGAAAGTAAAATTTCATTAAAGCTTACACGCCTACACTTTAGTTTATTTACTACAAGATTACTTTTTCATTTCTTTCACAAACACAAAAAACAAAAATCAGGGGTCGAACGTTTTAGAAATTACACCCAATGAATAATGAAGATGAAACAAATTACTATTGAATTGTTGAGTGTTTTCTAGCGTATAAAATGTATTTAAAACAGAACATTTTTTTGAAAAAAATTTACGATTTTCGAAAGAACGAGTGATTTACGGAGCTAGCAATTTGAGGGAGGCTTGGCCGGATCTATAAAATTACGCCACCCACCGTCTGGGTGCAAAAATAACTTACTGTTAATAACCATTTCCAAAATTACTTTTATACTTACAACCATTTTCAAATTAGTGTTTTCAGCAGTGTTGGACTGGCCCGAGGTTAAACAGGGTAAAAAACCGCCAGCCTTGAGGATAATTATCTGTATTTTTGTAATTATTGAGAATTAAGATTTAACTAAGGCCCCAGAGTGGGGCTCCTACCTACTCCCGTTAATAATCATTTTATTTAATCATAAATCGATTTTATAGCGAAATTTCATACTAAGCGATGTTTCTGGTGCTTTTTCTATCCTGAGACATTCCCGGAACGCGGGACCCACAGGCCAGTTAATTACGCCACTGGACAAAAATCATTAAATTTCTGTAAAAAGACCGCCTTTTTAGTGATAAAGTTGGTGTTCATTTGGAAGTATTCTTTTACGATTCTGTCTTGACTTTTCAATCATAATTTTATGAAATAACGAAAAATTGTATACAGGATAATCAAATTAATAATAACAAAAGTAACAAATTAAATTAACACAAATCCTTTTTAAGTAGGTTTTTAAAATCAGTTCTCCATGGAGAAACCAAAAAGGATAAAATATATAGGGTGTTCCATTTTCAAAAGCCATTAATGATGTTGTACCTCCGAAATAAATCACCCTGTATAAATTATTTTGGTGTCTAAAAATGCACAATTCGGCCAGCTACTAAGCTAGCCGGGGGCTTCTAGACCTATCAGTCCGACACTCAGTATAGATAATCAGTATAGATAACCATTTTCTTTACTGGGGAAAATTTCCAGCAACAAGAGATTAGAATTAGGGATTACCTCAAGACCGGGCCACTAAGAATTTTTCTGGCCGTGTCGTTGTTCTTATGGGTTCGGACCGGGCCATCAGTTTCTGGCTTTAAACTGCAGCTCTGAAGCTTTGCTGCCAACGCCATTGTAAGAGAGTATCTAATTTTTTTGTTCATTCATTTTATAAGAAGGAAAGAATGACATAGAGGCTGCCCGAATACTGTAGTCTTTCTTACTTTATTACCTCTCTAACAATTTGCTTAAAAGTCTCTGAGCTTTAAAGCCAGTGCCTGATGTCTCCAATTGGATTTTCTTGTTTGTTGGCACTCAAGTAGCCTATTCCCAACAGCTGGCCCCGAATTCTTGTTTTGCAGGCCCACAGTCTATAATCTCTAAAGCTCCTAATTAGTCCAGTCAAGAACACTCAGAAGACGAAAATCGTGAAAAATCTTGCGGACTGATATCTCGGAAATTATAAGAAATAGATAGAGAAAAAATTAAAAGGAACAATTTTGCAGGAAATTTGATAAGCTTTCATTTCTAAGAATAATTTTTCCCTAGGATCCACATTTTTCGAGATACAAGCAGAAACTTCAAAAACGGGATCTTTCCAACCCCTCATATGCTTGGCTATTTAGCTAGGACTGGAAACTTTTAGTATTTTTACCTCCTAACTACTCCAAACACTTTCTTGAAGAAAAATATTCCACTCTCTTCCATGTTCTCTATAACTTCTACGTTGACTTGACTAAATGATATCATTTTGAATTGCTTATAATGTTCCATATATTTCCGCCTAAAAGACGGTAGTTGCCTCTTATGATATATATGAGTAATATTCTAGTGTACTGCTATACTATGTACTCTTGCACCATCACTACCGCACTGACCATACAAAAAGCTTTCCCGGGTATGGCCCAATCAGGGTCGTAGCCAGACGTTCACCAGGGTAGGCTGAGCCTGCTCTGAAAAGTTTTAAACCTGTTCTAGCCAGAGCTTGCTAAAGATTTCGCAATAATAATAATAAAACGATAAGTTCCTAATTTATTGGTGCCGAAGCAGAAAACACTGATTTAGAGAAAGTCAAATTTTTGCAAACTTTGGGCAAAAAAACTTCCATCCTCAGAAGAGATTAATTACAGTGGTCAATAGATATATACAAACCCAGAAGAGAGAGAAAACCCTGATTTTAGCTTTCAGCCTCCCTTGAAAAATTATGAGCTTGCCATGATAACACAGTCTGGCTACGGCCCTGGGCTTAATATTGGATAGGTAGTCGCGATCCCCAAGTTTGTTCGGTGTGACTGTTCTAACTTCCTGCGCAGTTAAGCCTGCATGCCCTAATTTGCGCCCGATCTTTCATTATTATTTATTATAATCTCAAATGATGGTAGTTCCAGTAGGATTTCTTGAGCATCTGTTTTGTTAATGCGTAAGTTTGTTATACCCTTTGTACACGAAGGACCGTATGTTTAGTTTGCCTCTGCTCTACTTACAAAAATTATGCCCATACTTGATCCAAATAAACATTTTGGATTGTGTTGGTTCAAGAACTGGTTAAATTTGTTGTTTTACACGTACAGATGACAAATAACCTTAAGAAAATGTATTAATTTATTAAAACCTTGATGCCAATATAATGTTAGAATTAAGGAACGCTCGTAAAAAATATATTAGAACCATTTGGCCTCTTTTATTATTAAAAGGCCTGTTCTGGGTGTTGTAAAAAAAGATGTCGAAAACGCAAGAAATGAGATTAACAAATGGAGAATTACAAACAAGACTTTTAACAGATTTTCTCAAGAAGAATTTATAAACGTCTAACAGAAATTTTTATAATTGGCCTGTCAATTAGTAGAAAGTAAGAACTGTTAAAACGAACATACATTGCTATCTGTACATTATTTAATTAAAATAATGTAAATTACCTAACAATTTGTAGAGTATGGATAATCTGTTGTACGCACATTATGGGTGCAGTGATTGTAACGCGTACGAAGAGAAGCAGGTCAGGGCTACCCATGTATCCAAGCTAGGTGAATGAGTCGGTTTCACTTCTGCATAAGGAAGTCGAGAAAGGGAAATTTTATTTACAAGAGCATGGCCATGGCAAGTGCAAAATCTTCGCTATGTTACAGATGGTTGACGATTGAAATAGTGGAATTAAAATGACATTAAGTAGAAATAAAATTAGGATATACCATTTAGAAATTTAATTTTTGGTGAATTGCTCAAAGGCTTGTCGCAAATTATTTTTTTTTTAGAAAAGAATTTAACTTTATTTACTTAACGTTTTTTAATTAATAGTCGAGAACTGAAATTTGAATCATTTTAGAATTTTAAACGTATTGCAAAATTTTTAATTGCATAATTCGTAGAAGAAAAAATAAATTTTGGTTTTGGTTTTTCCCTAGCACAAAGAAGGCGACAATTTGATTTTATTGAGAATTATAAATTAGTTACTAACATTCTCTGATAGGATAGAACTATCCAAAAATTTGTACAAGAATAATGGCAGCTTGTGGTTGCTTTCATAAATTTCCTATTGCTAGATCGTGTTACGGACGACTTCTTTGTTCAACACAATAAAAAATTAATTACGTGTTGTGACTTTAGATTATAACCATGACTTCACTAGTCGGTCTAAAAACTGATATACTCCCAAATTTGGAGATTTTCTAAAAAATTGTCTTTTTCTTATCTACCTGTTATCTGTTATCAATCTTTTGAGTGTGTTTTTTTCCGCGCGTTTTCGATCTATTAAACTGCAAACGGCATCTCCTGCACAGGTCTGCCATAGTAAAAACCCGAGCTTTGGTAGCTCTGACTTAACCGCCTAGGGAAGCAGAAAATATCAATCTATACATCCACATGAAGGTTTTTACTACGCCAGGCCTGTGCTGTGCAGGCCAAAACCATCCAAAACTGCGTATATGCCGCCGGAACGATATACAGACGCTTCGGTTTTCCTGTGCAGACTGGGACTGCATAAGCATGCCGTAGATAAGTTTGAGCGTGGTAGCAATCTTAAGGTTTCTTACTACCATTTCTAGTAATTACACTGACAATTTTAATTGTCAGCATAGATAATAATCATGATATGCCTTTCTGGTTAAACCGTTAAAAACTTTACCGTTAAACAGGTTAAAGAACAGTAAAATTATACATTTTTGAATTTAACAGGATAGGAGAAAAAATAGTATGTCTAACACGCAGGAAAACTAAATTCCATAGATCACATTGCTGATTGCCTCGGTTAGCGTCTCTACCTGCATTTACCATCATCATCTAGTCTAGGAACACTTTTCCGCTTAGTTGGGCAGAGTATTAATATTTATTAAAATAATTAAAAAAGTTTTTGTTCCGGAACAGCACCAGCACGGTATGTTCTATTTCCCAATAACATCACACCTTTTTAAAGGTTTTCTATTTTTTTTACCTTGTCGAATGCTTGTCATTTGCTTGAAAATAGTACCGCCAAGGCAGTATAGTAGAGCTAGTGGCTACTGTATAGCAACAGCCAGGTATAGGAAACCCATCGGGCCACTTATAAGAAAATTTGAAATATAAATTGATTATCAAAAATAATTACATTTTATAACCCAAAATAGTTGCATTTTATAACCCAAAATCTGGTTGGCTGCCCAAAGCACTGGCTTAAGACATCAAGATCCACTGGCAAAGTAACTACTTTTTACATAAAAAGTAAGATTTTACTTCGACATCCCTCTCAGGCAACTTTCTCGCCCTCCTTACCAATTAGAAGTGAATTATTAACAGTCCTGAGGCCTTAAGCCAGTGCTTTGGGCAGCCAACCAGATTTTCGTGTCTAGTGGTACTCAAATAGTTTATGCCCAAAAGATGGACCTGAGTACGATCACCCCGATTTTTATGTTATAGTGGTTATAGTCTAATACACAGTTCAATGTTCTGAATAATTGATAATTTTTACTGTACATATTCGGAACAATATGCCAAAAGGTTTGGAGAGGTTACTTTGGCACTGAACTAAGGCAAATTAAAAACAACTATTTTGCAAATATGCCCATCGTCATATACCCTTTGTATACCTGCAGCCCAGCCGTACGAAAAAAGTATGCCATAGGTTATCGTATTACAAGACAGGACCCTTACTCTGCTTACGCTCAAGAGCACGAAAATAGCATCTTCGGCGTCAACCAAGGGGCTATTTAAGTTGTAAACAAAAGCTGATCGATAATTTTATATTAATTGCTATTGACTAATGTCTATTTTAAGTTAAATATAAAAACAAGTCTCAAAAATAATTGCGATATGTCTTTATAGGGAGCTAAAAATAGCGTGGAGAGGTTTTTAACTTCCAAAAGTATTACGACCACTATTTTTCACGACTAGTTATCAGTTAGTAGTATTTAATATAAAAATAGCAATTAGTTCTTGTTTACAAATTCCAAGACCAACCTTGAGTAAATGACCTCTTGGTAAGCGGCTGAGGATGCTATTTTCCTTATCTCGATCAAATCTTGTCATACCTATGATACACTTTTTTTTGTACTGCTGGTTCCTTACTTTTACAACAAATATAAAAACTTTCTTAAATCACTTTTTGGGAAAATCGAAAGAAAATGATAAAAGTCAAATGTCTGTCAAACTCTGTCGTTGCGTTTTCTTGCTATTAGTACCCAAAAATCGATAATAGTTTTTGTGGATATCGCAGATATTTTCACTTTAATGGACTGAGTAATGAACTCAATAAATGGCCACCAAGTAAGTTAAAAAAATACTTCATAGAGTAATCGAGCATTATTTTTTTATTTATAAATTAAAATTTTTTTGCCCACTCTCTCCCAAAATATATTTGATAAAAACTCGCTAGTTAATGAAAATGAACCAATGAAGGTAATCTATGATAGTTTTGGCTCGTAAATACATAATTCAGTTCAAATTTACTGAAAGCTTTCACGAGAAGTAGTTAAATGGGACTAATTTTTTTCAACATTTTTAAGATTATTACTCACTTCATGCTATTCGAACCTACCCTGAACTTAAATAATGTTATGTTACATTAACACGAACTTGACAAAATTTCCCAAATTTAACTTCCTCTTTGGTTTATTTCCTGTAGTCATGTTTTGTATTTATTTTGGGCGTTGTTGTCTTCCACTGGCCATTTATTGTATAAATTAGTAAGAATGGAATTTGATTGTTTATTGTTCATATAAGTGCTTCCGAAGGAACGAGTTTTCAATCTGCGAATGAAACTAAACCGAGTGCTTTTGGAGCACTATTCCGATTTAAAAAGTTTCAAAAACACCATAATATAATATTTCGAACGTTTTTATTATTATTCATCAACGCAGACATTTCTAAGACTACATTAAATTTCACAATTGCTATACTTACACATACGACCTCCCTCAAAATATTACAAATGTTACAAATGGAAGTAAGAGGTTATAAAATTTTCCCTTAATGTTCCACGTTCAAATTTGATAAATTACAAGTTGGAAAATATGTTTGTAAAGTACCCATTCCTTTATTCGAAAGACTGAATTATTGCTGTTATGAACTCTGAACATCGAGTAGCCCTAGGAAAACTATTGTAGTTTATAAATTAGATGATAACCCAAAATTTTAAATAAACAAATTTAAATTAACATAAAATTTTAGTAATTAACAAACTTAGAGGTTCAAGTTTTTGTTAAAAAATTATTTTTTTTAAATAAATCGTGACGACTTGGTGTACACTTTAATAACTATAAGTAAATGTCATTCACGTGCCACAAATTTATCATTATATGGGATACCTTATGTAATATGTTAGAGGCTTGTTTTAACTAAATACATAATTGCGATTGTATCGATTTTATAAACAAGAAATTGTTGATTTATGTTCGATATAATAAAATATGTATAAAACCATAATTGATTAAATTCACCATAATTTTTATAAGAACCAGAACCAATACATTATTTATATTTTTTTATATATTATTAATGTCAAATAAAACTATTAACCTTTCTCGGTAATAACAATTTACCTAATTTTATGTCAATTTCCCTTCAAAGAAAAAACGCAATATAAAGCAATCCATTTACTTACTCTTTTAACCTCATAATTCCTAATTTGAGTAAAAAAAATGTTAGCACCCCATTAAGATTTTTGTTAAAAGTCACATACCACACATGTGTTATTAACTTTTGCAAAGTGCCGGTTTCATCCCCTTGATATTTACAAAACACTTAGTGCCAATGTCACGAACTAACGTTATTTAACTATTATTAATATTTGGGTCGTTTTTTAAAAAAAATCTTAATGTTTCCTATTTGAGTTTTGTTTTTAAATAATTTTTTAAGTAAAGGAAATATAAATAGTATGTCGCTCGAGTGCCCCTGTATTCCCATGTGGTTATAAAAATTTTTAAAATATGTATAGCACATAAAATTTGACAAAAAATAAACTGCACCCCCTGCTTCTTCACATTTTTTCGTTATTTCATAAGGGTCCAAATCATCGTGTGTGGGGGTACAAGACAAAAATTATCGAGTGGTTCTTATAGTGGAGTCAATAACGACATAAAAACTGCACTATTTCGAAAAAATTAGTCTCAGAAGCAACAATTTTTTTGAAACTGCATTATTTTCTATATGGTGCCTAGTTCAATATAATTTTCTTTTCCGCTCTTAATTTGCCTGCGAGGAACCCTTTTTTCAGACAAGACTGAAAACACCAATCAACTACCAAAATACTGGGACCAAAATACTAGTAGTATAGTTCGTTTTTATTTCTTAGAAACATGACTTCTCGACTTTTACTGTAGGGGGGCTCATAAATCATTTAAAAAAGGTTCAACATTTTTCCCTTAAATTTGTTGACAAAATAAAAGACAAGTATTAAAACATGTGCTATTTAACAATCGTAGTAAACCGAGTCGTAAACCACTTTAAAGAAAATATTTTGGTGCACCTCATTTTTGGAATTTTAATGACCTTTTCTTCAGGTATAATTTCCTTTGTCCCTTACATTTAAAAACTGTAAAGATCACCTAGAATGCAATTTTAACAATATTTTACACTTACCACTCCTTAATTATTGCTTTACAACATTACTATATTATTGTATTGCTGTTATTATTATTAATTAGTAATTAGGTAAAGGGTAAAAACCACCAAATTGGCAAAGACAATTAAGTGTATTTAGAAGCATTTTCTAGTGTTTACAATTCGGATCTAATAGTAAGTAAATTAAGTATTGGGTTTTTATAGTGTAATTACATGATTTTGATTATTTAGTAATCATAGTTTTAACAATAATCAATTTTATTTTAGCTCTAATTCATTTACCAAATATAGTTTCCGCATACAGGTTTACAACTCCGTTTACTAAATTGTTACCAGATGTATTTGATTTTAAAACGCTTTTGTTTAGGGAAAAATGTTGAGCTTTTTTTGAATGAGGTAATTCTTTAATTACAAAAATAAATAATGTATCGTCTAAATAATTACTAAAATCAAGTACTTTATAAAAACACAATACTAAATTTATATACTTAGTACTTACTATTAGAGTATTAGATCCGAATTATAAACTCACACTTATAAAAACTATATTATTGGATAAACAAAGCACCATTTTGCAAAAGACTGACTAAAGGTTGTCTTGCCCAATTTGATTGTTTTTATACTTGCCTTTACCTTTAGTAGGGGGTGGTAGATGTAAAATATTTAAATCCCGTTAAAATTTGTTTTACAATACATAAATAATATGTAAATGAAACCTTTTAAAACTATTTTACCTGAATTGAAATTTGTAGGTAATTTTAGCAGTTTTTAAATGTATAAAGGACAAGGTGTTGTTATTACCTGAAGAAACAGTCATTGAAAGACAATTAGAAAAGTATTTTAGAAAATATGTGACAATAAGAAGTTAAAAAAGTTTTAAGTGTCAAGTGAATGTGTTTATTAGAAATTCCTTGCATAGTAATTTTAATCCTTATTTTACAAAAAATTTTAATTTGAATGAAATGCCATAACCATAAATAGTTTCTTCCAACGGTTTACAACTTTGTTAAAAGCGCGTCCTTTTAAAATTTTTAAAATACTTACGTCACTTACGTTAAATAAATTTAAGGGAGCTCTTGAGTGATTTATTACTAACTTCTGCCAGGGTTACAATGAAAGCTAATGAGTCAAACATTTATTAGTTCACTATATTTCTGGACAATCTATACATTTGTCCCTCTTGAAATTATATCTCAAAATGCATCCCTATCCCTAGAAAGTTATGGGTTCTCAAAGTTGAGGTTAAAAATGTCGTCCTAAAGGTCCGTCCAAACACGCAGGCTTGCTTTCCTGTTTGGCCTGTGCAGTCGGCCTGCGCAGACGAAACCGGAACGTGTGAAAATCGTTCAGGCTGCCTGCACAGGCCAAACTGGAAAGCAAGGCCTGCGTGTATGTAGATGGACCTTAAGCAAAAAGGGCTTATCTGACAATCTAAAGCCTACGGCCACACACATAGGCTTGCCTTCCGGCTTGACATGTGCAGGCGGCCTGCCAGGCCAAACGGGAGGCTCTAAGACATCAGGCGGCTTGCACAGGCCAAACCAGAACGTCTGAACATCGTTCATTCAGCCTTCGGTTTGGCATATACAGGTCGCCCTGCACGGGCCAAACTGAAAGGTAAAGGCCCGTCCACACACCCACACAGGTCTTGCTTTCCGGTTTGGCCTGTGTAGGCGGCCTGAACACTGTCCAGACGCTCCGGTTTGGTCTGTATAGGCCGCCTGCACAGGCCAAACCAGAAGGCAAGCATGTGTGTGTGAGGCGGCCTTAATAGTTTTGAGAGGACGGCAGAATGTATCAATAATCCGCTGTGATCTCTTATACAGTTGTAGGTACTCTGTTTTGGGCATATTCAAACGTCAAAGGTATATTTCCGGGTGGTAAAATACCTAATACCAGCAATCCAGCAATTCTTATAAGATTTCACAGTTCATTAGCTTTAAATTAAAGCTTTGAAGTGTTGATAAATTAAGCAAATGACCTCACCTTTCTACCTACGTACTTCATACATTTTCTATAGTTATCAAAGTGGATATAAATTTGACCTTTAGCCCTTGATAAAATATATGTTATTATACTAAGAATTTCATATCTCCATTTTCTATCCCCAAAAGGCTCAATTCCTATTTATTATTTCCTTAAAAAGTCAAGCATATCTGAACATTTTTTATACATTGCAACTTTATTTTTTAAATTGATCAAACTTAGTATTTGACCTGTCCTGTCCTGACCTGACCTGACCTCTGAGTTTTGTGCAAAAATACTGTTAAAATAACATGCCTAGAGAAGTATGGGTTGATTTTTAAAAATGTGTAGTCCTACCCTGACTAACATTTTCTCAAAACCGTGGGATTCGGAACCTAAAAATCCTTGGCCATAGCGAACATTATTCCAAACTTGGTAATAATACTTTTTATCTACAGCAAAACGGGGATGCAGATTATTCTGTTGTCGCCATGCATAAATAAAAATTGATTATATTTTAAAACTTTTTAAAGATCTTTACTTTAATATTTTTTTTTGTTACAGGTAAGCAATTCTTAAAAAATTCCAAAGACTTGGGTAAGCTGCTTTCTTTACAACTTTTGATTTTGAATTTTTACTGAAGTTTATTTTTCAAAATATCCCCTTATCTGGATAAAATAGTAAATTGTAAACTTGAAAGCAGTAGCAATTACATTTCATTCAAATGAAAACAGTTTTAGCACTTTCGCAATTAAAAAAAAATTTCGGAAGCCGTTGAAAAACAGCTCAAAATGTCAATACTCCCTAATTAATATATTCAATTAGTAAACAATTGTAAAACGTTTGAACCATGAAAATGCCACCAACACAAACTCACGATGTGTTGCAAAATTATTTTAAGGTGATGGGGCCCCCAAATAAATTGAAAACTTATTAATAATAATTGTATCTTTTATTATTTTTACTTGATGGACGAACACGTTTTTAATTAATTTTTTTCTTTAAATTTCTTTTAAATGTAATTAAATTTTGTAAACTTTAAAAACTAAATGTAGGAAACTGCACTAGCCTAAATGAAACGATACTTGAAAATTGCACAACTGAGATGCTAACCTCGTGCTAAAAAACACTTTCTCTGTTTTTTTTGCACTTATAATTGGTGATGTATACAGAGTAATTTATAGTATGTGACGTACTTGTTTTGAAATTACGCATATTAATTAATTATTTAAAAAAAAAGGTTTTTTAAAACCGCGCGAAATTTGAATTTTTACTTCATTAGTAGTTTTTCACTTCTTACCATAATCATCTATAAATTGAAAACTTTTCTTTGGAAAATTTTTAACAGGTCGATGATAAATGAGAAAGCATTATATTTTCAATACGTCATAGTCAAATATAATTTAAGCAAAATTATTGGTGGTTGAAAGTAAAATATAACGAGCCTAATGGAAAATTGGTTCGATAAACTAAACGGGCGTAGAAGTTCAAGGGCGGCCACACAACATTTCAGGAAATGCCTTCAGTATTGAATTTCTATTTCAATACGTCGACTCCCTACCTCAACGACATCAAGGTCTGGAAAATGAAAGGAAAAAACAAAATTATTTCTTTTCAAAATTAACATTTTTTTTTCGCATCATTTATTTTGTTTTTCATTTCAAATTTAACGAGTTTTCTTGGCGAAAATTTTAAGAATTATTATATTTCTTTGTCAACAACTTTTGTTGATATTTTTTGAAGTTGAAAATTATCACTTCATTTACTTAGGGAATTACTTAACAAACCAAAGTTTGGTTTATTGTAGAAAAAACTGTTTTAACGCAAGGCTGAAAATTTGGTTTTATTCAGTGGCGCTTTCTTGAGGGGATTTCTTCAAGTTTTATTACTAACATTAAATTATAATTATGACACCACTTTACTAAACGAGTAGGTATAACTTTAATCTTTTTTGGGAACTTTAATTTTGTTTGCATGTTAACATGTCAGAAACTCATAATTATCAATTATTATAAAAGTTTAGCTTTGACTAATTCGTATTGCTGTTTGAAGAGTTCGATTTATTTATTTTGGTCTTTCATTTAAATTAATTATTAAATGTAAAGCTTTACCATGGAATTTATTTCCAAAAATCTAATTTATCTAAACTATTTACTTCTATAACATAATAGCTTACTAATCGATTAAGGATTCGTGATATAGACCACTATAGAAAGCAATACAGGGTGTCCCACTTTGCATGCTCACCATGGGGATCTCGTAAACCGTAAGAGATACGAAGTCAGTTAAATGACACCAAATGTAGCCTTGTGAAATTATATTAAAACTGAAATTATCTTCATTAATAAAAAAGTTATGGGCATTTAAGGAAAATGAACTTTTTCTAAATGAAAAAACTTTTTTGTTTTTTCTAAATATCTAGAGTGCCAATACTTTTTTCACAAAACAAAAGTAGCATTGAGTTGGACATTAACAAGCCTACATTTGGTGCCATTCAATCGACTTCGTATCTCTTAGAGTTTACGAGAATCCTATGGTGAGTGGGACACCCTGTATACAATATTGCTTGTAGAAATACTATTAGCAGTATTGTATTTAGAATCTTTTCCTGATTTCAAAAATGTAAAAATATACGGGGTATGTCATTTCCGGATAAAGCAGTAGCTAATTTAAAAAGGTTTCAAAATATTGAAAAATGTACAGGGTGTTCCTATAAACTTATTTCTTTAATTTCGAAAAAATCATAGCATGCGTAACTCTGGTGTTTAACAAATGAAACATTTTTTTGCTATCTCTATCTGTAACTCATTCATGTCTCACGTATTAATGTTTCCCAGTATTGTGTCAAACTCATCTATAAGTTCGCCATGAATACCAACCATCTAAATATTTAATCGAATAGTTTAATCTTTCATTGTTCATTGCATATGAACTCCAATGTGTACAAAGTCATCTATTTGTCATAGTTAATTATTGAAAATTTTGGCTTGTGTTTTTTAACGTTTTGGAGGAAATACGATAGCCAATTAATTTTAAGGTTTATTAGAAAAACATAAAAAAAATCCATTCAACCAATTATCTATTTCTTTTTTGTAAGAAATTGTTAATTAAAATTAATAAAGTATCTTTAGTTAATTATTGTAAAATTCATGTACCAGAAGATGCGAAAATAGAATATGACGGTTTCCATAGTGCTCTTGTACGATACTCGAGTTCAATTGAAATGAAAGACTTCCACTAAAACAAAATAAAATCAGTACGAACATGTTGAAGATTCATCGATGAGTACGGTCCCTACATGGATGGATGTGACCTTTCTGTCATGCTTTTTGGGATTTTTTGTACTCTTAAGTTTTTTTTGCGAATTGTCAATTGGGAAACTTTGCAAAAATTTCATTGATTCACAACCAGTGTGTGCCGGGGCATCATCTGTTAAAGTTGAAACCATCTCATAATCTAGCTCGACAGGAATTACTAATAGTTCCAGTCCCAATATTTATTGACACATTCATGTCAAAATGACAGATAATTCCTAACGCAGGTTACCCATACCCACACAAAAATTTTTGAATTTTTTTGCACTAATTGTTCATACATCTACTGGTATTTTCCTCATTTCTAAAAAATATTGTTTATTTATACGGTGTGCCCACTTTCAAAGCGGGACATAGGGAAATAACGTTGGAAATCTCATAATTACAGTTTGCAAATAAACGCTGTAATGATATCTATCAAAAGAGTTATTTGAATTATTTGATAAATAAGAATAGTCATGTCACATATTATGACCATTAAACATGCTGCATGGCACCTCTCTCCTATTTTTCAAATGGTGGAAATATTAAAAATTACTTTTTAAAGTCAAAAAAGTTGTTAATTAAGAAGTATTTGTTATCAGCAGACGCAGAAAATAATTCTCTTTTGATAGATATCACAACCGCCTTTATAGATTTATCAGATGAGCAGTAAACCGCAAATAAGTGATTTCCAATGTTATTTCCCCATATTCCGCTTTGAAAGCAAGCATACTGTCTATTCAGCTTGGCGAAAATGTATCTCATCAATTTGTTTGGAACAGTCATCTACACTTTTTATTACTACAGTGGCTAGGAAACCGCGTACAGATTTTCCTCCTCAATGGCATTCGACTTATACAAGTTGCAATCAAACTCCGAAAATCATTACATTCCACCTATTTCTGTTGTTACTATTTTCTAAGTTATTTTGATCTCACATAATTTTAATTGTGCTGCTTCATAAGTTTGATAGCACTAAAATTTATTTTTTTGAATTTTTAGACAGTTCTGACCCCTACTAATCCAACTCTTCCAATTTAAAATTATTTAAAAAGTTTGGAACAGAATGGAACAATTATCTACGTTGTATAACAAGTAAGGTTTTGAATCTTTTGATGCATTTTCGGCACCCCATTATCCATTTGAGCCAACACCAAGTCTCTTTCCACAAAATTTCGGAAGAGGCGAAGTTCTTTATTGCCTTCATCCTCCGCAATCTAATAATTAAACTTTCAACAGCACTTCTACCTCTCTTGTTACCATTGATGCTTTTTTTCAATTTTTCTCACTTTTTTGAATAAATGAAATTTCTAATAATAACTACACGATCTACACATTCATTTTTATTCCCTATTTTTTCTGTCTTGGAATGGGATTGTGATTCTTCTGTGTTTCTGCGCTAATAGATTCTTGTTCAAACATTTAGAACGTTTTCCCCAAAAATAAATTTAAAATTAAAAGCTTGTAAATCCAAATTCTGATTTATTGAAACAATTTGACTGTTATTGTGAAACTAATTTCAGAACCATCAAAAAGTTTTGAAACTCTGTGCAACTTAGAGCCAGTTTTTCAATCATCGTTTAAACTAAGTTCCATCTAAACTAAGTTCCATCTGAGCGAAGTTCAATCGCATGCGCAGCAACTTTTTTGTAATGTAAAGGAGCTACGGCGCATGAGCTCGAACTTCTTTCAGATAGAACTTAGTGTAAACGATGATTGGAAAACTGGCCCTTAATGTAACTTGCCATTTAAAATTTTAAAGTCGCTCTCTTTCATAAGCTCAGGTAACCTGTCTTTTATGTTAAAATATGCGTCATTCGCTTTAGAAAACTTCGTTGTATATGGAAATTATTCAATTTCATCCATAAATAGATACATTGAATTTTGTAGGTTTAGAGGAAAGAACTTCCCAATAATCGGAATGGCCAATGTATGCATTGCTATTATTATTCTGACTTAATTTGTAGATTTTTGGTTACATGGCTACATGTCTCGTATTTGGGATAAGGTTTGTTTTTGTTAAAAATAATTTTAAGCAGAATTGTGGATTGGAATAATAATGTACGTGTCAAATTTAGATTTTTTCACCTGTACTTTGGTGTGTAAAGGTATTTTTTTACCCGCATCGAATATATCTAAATAATAAATTACTATTATAATGAGAGAATAATAATATTGTGTCAATGTCGTTATACATTTGTATTTTATTTATCAAATAAAAAAATCTTGATTTGGTTATGCTCATGTTCAATGCTAAAATATTATTTATTAAACTTTTTTTTTGTTAACAATACCGGTATCGATTTTTACAGTTTTATAATAGTATATTATAATACATGTGTATAAGAAAGACTTTATCGCATTAGCGACGAAAATTACAAGCACGAGCTTGCGAGTGCTTCTAACGGCGCGTATGCGATAAAGTCTACTTATACACGAGTATTATACGCTATTTTTTATTATAATTGCAACTAAACCTCTATAAAAGAGAAAAAATCTTTATTTAAAATTTCAAAATTAAGCGTGCCGATTTTGGATATATTTGTTGCCACAGAGATGCTTTGTGTTTACATTGGAGAACAACAGTCACACAACAGTTAATATTATTGTTGTTACCTAGACGACTTTATAGAGCACTTGTGCTATAAAGACGATTTTATGAACGCTTTTTAGTGTGAAATTGGCTGATTATAATGCAAGTATAATAAAAAAGTAATTGATTTTCAAATTTGACGATAGACATAGTTATTTATTAGATTTCATAATTGCCATTGGTTACTTTCTACATTTTAAATCGCGAGCGCAAACTACTGCAATTACACTGTGGGCCGTGATTATAAACGACAAATAAAGTTAATCTCGAGAATAAAATTTATCTTTTTTAGACATAGGAACGTTACAATGTCAAAGTTTGACGTTATAAACACAACACAAAAAGAACTTAACCTCAAGTTTTAATATTTATATTCAAACGTCAAACTTTGACATTGCAACGTTGCTAGGTTGCCATGTCTAAAAAAGATAAATTTTATTCTCTAGATAACTTTATTTGTCGTTTAAAATCACGGTCCTGTTTAGACTAGTAGGTATACATGTCCAAAGGCTCATTCTCAAGCTGGAATCTTTTGGTTTGGCTCTCTTTGATTCTTTATAAGGAGAGTATTTTCCTTCATTCCTTTCAACCAAATCTCGATCTTTTTTAATAACTGCTTTTACAATAAAAAAGAAGAAGCTTGTTGTTCATCCGTATGATCCAATCCTGAGATATTCAAATTGCTTCTCAACTTATAATGTATAGACTAGGTCTAATTTTAGCTATGGTTTTCAAATTTTGGTTGTGGAATTGTATAATACATTAAACATTCTAAAGCTCTTCTGAACCGGTTAATATCTAAGTTCTTGATGTTTATCGATTACCTTATCCTCTAATACTGGTAGAGCATCTGACAATAAATTTAGAACGATCAAAAGCTTATTTTGTAAAGTATGTGCATTTTCATAAACTGTCGTTTCTATTTAAGACTTTGCTAAAATAGTTTTAGAACTATGTATAGCGAGCACAATAGAATTTATGTAAAAATATTCCCCATATATCAATTAATTAATGGCTAATTATTATCTTCCAGAAGACAAAGTTAGTATTAATTATGTAGTTGCCATAGAAACTCGTTTTGGGTTTATAGCCAATTTTGTTCCCTTTGGAGTGTAAACCACACAAGTTAAATCGAAACAGTTTCTTCAAAGGAAAATTGATAATTAATATTTAATTAAAAGAAGCGTGATTAGTAGTACCTCCAGGTAAAAATAATACGTCAAATATAAAAATATAGCTCTTTTTATATTATTATGATTGATTATTTATGTCGTATGTTTGTAATAATTATTGATCATCAATCACTTACTTTTTTTATTATCTATAGTTTCAGAGTATGTAGGTAATTGACGAAAAAATGTTATGTTTAACAATATAACAAGTTACGTAAATGTGCTTTTAAGGTTCCTGTAAATAGGGAACAAGAAAATTGTTTTGTGTAACGTATTGAAGCCTTTGTCATAAGTTCAAAAGCCAACCCTCAAGGTATAATCAAAATTTTAAATACCACAGTAATAAACTCAGTTCTTAAAATTCATTTATCCTTGATAAATTAACATTTTAACATTTAATAATTAATTATAAACTAATAAGCTAATACTAATTTAACAGTGCAAGGTAGGAAGGTAGGGAGAGGATCAGACATTAACAGTCAGATCAGACTTCCGTTGTAAGCCATTCCTTGACCTCATAATCTCAATTGCAAATAACGTTTTTCCCTTTCATTTAGGTTGACAAAGCAAACTTGTCAAATGTTTACGAAAATTAGAGTACGTACATTTTTTTTAAATTCATTTTAAAATTAGAAACCAGAAATAATTGCCACCCGGAATAATTTTAAGTAAACACGGTTTTATAAAAAAATATTTTGATTTAGGCGTTTAGGGGAAAGTGCAAAATCAATTCTTATATTTAAGATACACTTTATTTACAGCTGTAATTTAGTACCTAACGTTTCAATTAATCATGAATACATTCAACCGCCTCAAACCATCAGGGATGAAAAGTAGATGCACACTTTGAAAGCATGACTGAGAGGAAGAATTACAAGAAACCGAGGGAGACAAGGAAGAACTACTAAAAATTTAAATATCTACTCTGTTTTAAAGGATCAAATAGGAACTAATATAAAACAACTGAAAAACAGGAAATCTCTAGTCTTGAACGTCATAAAAGAGCGATTTTTACAAAATCCTTTCCAAATCTAACCTAATACGGTAGAGCCTTGCTTCTCAATCTTTTTGAAGTCGGGGAACACTTACAATTCAACATAAGCTTTTAAGCAGGGGTAGCCAACCTTTTTGAAATTAAGGGCGCAATAAAAAAAAGGACATTGCTCGCAAAAATAACTCAAAAATGAAATCGTGTTCCGGGCAGATGGGTAAAGTTAGCACGGCCTTTTTGGGCCCAAAATCAAAAGTAGGCTAATATATTTGGGTTCTTTAGAGGTTCTTCATTCCACCTATTTTTAATATTTGGGCTCTTATATTTAACTATTTAACCTTAATAACAAGGGTTAACTTTGACCGTGACAACTTCACATGACCATGGTTATTTTGAACTCAAAAATCAAAAGTGGACTCGTAATTTTGGGCTATTTTTGGGCTCTTCATTCCATCTATTTTTAATTTTAGTGTACCTATATTTAATAACAAGGATTAACTTTAGCCCTACCAACTTCTCGTCAGCACGGCCATTTTGTGCTCAAAAATCAAAAGTGGGCTTATAATTTTGGGCTATATTTGGGCTCTCTATTCCATTCGTTTTTAATTTTTGGCTCCTCTATTTAACCTTAATAACAAGGATTAACTTTGACCGTGACAACTTATTCACATGAGCATGGTTATTTTGAGCTCAAAAATCAAAAGTAGACTCATAATTTTGGGCTATTTATGGGCTCTTCATTCCATCTATTTTTAATTTTAGTGATCTTATAGTTAATGACTAATAACAAGGGTTAACTTTAGTCCTGCCAACTTCACGTCAGCACGGCCATTTTGAGCACAAAAATCAAAGGTGGGCTCATAATTTTGGGCTATTTTTGGGCAACATACAAAAATTATTTTACTTAGTATTGATGTTTCTTTTGCAAAAATCTTTAATTGTGTATTTCATTTTTTGAAAATCAAATATCAATCAAAATCAAATCAATGAAACAGTTGAAATGGCTTCGCGGGGCACCAGTGTTCCGCCGACCACGGTTTGAGAACCAAGGATCAAAGCTTCTCTATTGTAACGAGAATCAGACAAACAAAGAGGACTAAAACCAACATGTAACAAGTGCATCAAAACAATCGCGAAAACTCGAGATCAAAAACCCAGATCAAAACGCTTAGCATTAAAAGATAGAAATTGTTAGACATCGTTCTCTAAAGAACGTTAAAAAGTAAAACTGGGCTAAAAACAGACCTGATCATAAGCAGAAGAATGAGAACAGTGCACAACCATTTGAATATGCTATTCCTATATCTTTGGGTTATACGTTTATGAGTTTTCCTAAAAATCATCGAACTCCAGAAATTTCAGAAAGGTTAAATCTATTATTGTTAGAGTTTTATTGTTGGATTTTTTATTACTAATACAAACCAAATCACCTCAGTATCATACATAGCAGAGGTAGTGATTGTAAAGGGCAATGACCAAATGGCTTTATCTATTTTCTATCTACTGTTGGTTTAGTAAATATTTTGAGGAATCCTTCTGTTAAGTCATTTGCATATTTTTTCTTAAAATGAGCCTTCCGTTATTCTTGTACTCTTAAACGAGTTCTAGTTGTTTGAGCAGATGAGGTGCAGCTCTCCCCAATCGTAAATAACTGCGAAACGATGCGAACCATTTGACGAATAGTGTTTTTTATCTTATATTTCCCTAACATGACTCTTGTGGTGACAGAATCAGACACATTCAAAAGCTTCCTTAAAGTATAATCGATATTATAACCTCCCAAAATATTTGCACATCCTCCTGAACCTGTAGAGAAAGTGAAATTCTTAAAATTATCATAGCGATCCATGACATATTTTATTGGGCGTTCACGATACATTATTTTTTTATAGCTCTATATTTTCAATAAATTATAAGTATTTCTAATTCTTAGCAATATTTCCCAATTCCCAGGTGTAAAATAGGGACGAGGGACCCGTTACCAGACAGAATAATATTAACGATTCCACTTTTTGCTCGTTAAAACTTAAATATGCATTAAATTTTGTTAACTAATTATCAATTCACTTTTGCTTTTCAACTGAACCAATCATGTTCGTATTTATAACCAAAACTCGTATCAAAGCAATAACAAAACATTATTATTATTACAGTGTGGATGTTGTGTATGCGTAATTTTATTATACAACAGTAATACGAATTTCGAAGTCCGTAATACTTTCACTTGACCTGTATGAAGCCCTCAAGCTTATTAAAGTTCCTTCAGATGAAGCAGTAAGTAAGCAAGCATATGGTTCATATTGTATGCTAATGAGAAAATTTCGTTAATTTTTTTGTTTAGTTTTGATTACAATTAAACCAATACAATGCACTTTAATTATTAACTTAAATTACTTAACTGTATTTCCATTGTTAGTTGAGGTAATTAAAATTAACGTTTTAACATATTCATATCAATATAATAACATTTCACCTTAATTCGTTTCAAAAGCCTTTTTTATGCTGCACCTTCAGGGCACAACTGAATAATTCAGTTGTTAAAATTTCAACTCTCTAGACGAGACACTAGATATTTTGAAATATTATTTTTGAATGTTATTGGAAGTTTCGGAGGAACTTTGTGCGGCTTTTTACTCGTCTGTATAGCCTGTAGGATGGAGCTTTCGTAGGTCTAGTTTTGACTCAATGTTTATACGATTATTTCCAGTAAGTTTAATCTCTTGCTTTCCATATTTACAGATTTCTTATCTCCTGGCTTTTCAGTAAAGTTTTCCTCAAATTACTCCAAGAAAGATGAACTCACATCATCGCTTTTAATTATTTTGGCTGATCGATTTAAACAAATTTTCTGACAGTATAAATTATTAATTTAAAAAAATGGAAAGTCAAACTTCAATATCTAATACTGAAGTTATCCTGAAATCGAGGCATAAAATCGATATCCAGGAGCATGTTCATAAATAGGTAAATGATGTTTATCAAAAGCTTTAACAATATTACAAATAAATTAACTTTTTGTACCTACTGTAAATACGACATTGCGCAAACTTTTCGATTTATCTTTCGAATTTTTATAAATTATGTCATTAAATATTTAAATTTATGTAAAATATCCGTATTATTGTTTTTGCTGAAACAGGTAAGCGATTACCTTATAAAATTGTGTCAAACACAAATTTTATACACGAAGTAAACAAATCGCCCTATGACACATGACGACCCTGTAACACTGAGCTGCTTACCTTAAGACGTTGTTGCGTTCTACTTTTACCGGACGTACGCACCCAGTCTTCAAATTTTATATATTTTTTCTATTATAAATATAAAATTTTAATTTAAAATATTTAAAAAGTTTTTGAAGCTGTCTAAAGTTTAAAAAGCTTCGACAACCCTTGTCAGTACTTATTAAATATTACCTACTTAAACATACATCAACGCATAAATATTCTTCTGTGGAAGAATTATTGATTTTATTGACAAGAATTTATTGTATTTATTATTAAAAAGGAATTGTTGTATTATTGGAATTTAATTTGCATAGTTGAAAACGTTGGAAGGGGAAGAAGATATAAAAATGTTAAAAAGTTTTTCTGTTCGGACACCTGTTACCAGCATTTTCAGAGCTGGATTGTGGATTGGAAAAACTGAAGGAGCTATTAATTCTTCAACCTTCACTCAGATTTTTCTTGCATTATCTGATCTCGACATCTCGAGCCATTTTACTCATGTAGGATAAACTCCTGAATTCTGGCAGATGAAGGAGTGGTGCTTATTCTTTTAGAACCGTTTTACATGAACTAAATATCGTACTAATTTGTTAGTACTGAATCAGTTTAAGGAACAAAAGCACGGAAATCTAAGCTTTGAAAGAAAGCTTTGAAAAAAGCTTAGATTCCCGTGCTTTTGCTCCTTGGGCTGATATTTAGTCCATGTAAAACGGCCCTTATACATCGACGACCTTAATGGATGTAAGAACTCGACAGTAGTACAGTGAAAGTCGGATATAACGACGGCGAAGGGACCGACTAAAAAGGGTCGTTATACCCGGTCGTCGTTAGGTATATCAAAACTTACGCATTTTTATTATTCTCAAAAATTCTTTATTAATAAAGCACCATGAAATAGACATAACATTTCTTTTTCTCGACGTCATTTTTCCCGTCCGCGCCGGATGATTTCCAGAAAATTATTAGCAGCCTTAGTTTGCAAATATCGCCAGGTGAGACCGAAAACCACGTGCTAGTCTTAAAATTACCCCGTCACGTCGTTATACCCGGCCTGCCAAACCAAAAATTTTCGCCTTTTGCGGACGGTAAAAGCGACTTCGTCGCTATAGCCGGTCTACCGGCGCAGCGTCGCTATATCCGAATTTTTTTGCATCGAGTTGAATACAAATCCAACCAAACTTTCAAATCCCCGTCGCAATATGCGACTTGTTGTTATAAACGACGTCGTTATTCGCGACTTTCACTGTACGTACAAAGCAGAACAAAATCTTAAATTAGGGGAAAATCTTGAAATAATACATACTTGAATTAGATTTTTTGTTCTTCTTCTCATACGTTTTGTAAGAAGCACTTAAAAATGTTAACCAATTTTTGTAATTTTAACATTGAGTTATTATGTTTATTAACAAGGATTTTTAAAATTTCCGTAATTTTCTAAACGGAAAAATATTAGTCAAGCCGCGTAAAATACGTTGAATGCGTTGGAGGGGAAATATAAATTTATGTATCTGCGCATCCCCTCATCTCGTCAGCTTAAAATAATTTATCTCTAGAAAACCTAGAAAAATCCTTGTTTAGCTGACTATTTTTACGTCTACGGAACTCTAGCTTAAAATTGGACGTCTTTAATAAAATCAATAGTTATTGGGAATATTTGGAAATGCAGGATGTTCATTAAAAAATTGATATCTTTTATGTACGTTGCTTTGAAGAAACAATCTTTTGATGTTTTGTGACAAAGGTTTCAGCTATTACGATCAATTTTAATTTTGTGAATAGGCTCCTTCGGAAGCCACTTCATCTTACGTTTGAATTTGAATTGAGAAAGTCATATCAAAAAATTTTGAAATAAAACCATTAATTGAATTTCCTCTATTTGATGAAGAATATTATCCTCTATGAGCATTCCCCGTTTTTACAATTAGCATTTTGGATATTTTTATATTTCTAGATACGAAATAAGTTCTTTTGGGTCCTTTATCGAGATATGTTTTATATTTTAATTGTCAAAAAAAGGATTTTATTAATTAACGATTTTCTTAAAAACTGATAATTCAAAGCTGACCTTATTAAGACTTTGAGAACTGTCCTGTAGATTTTGCACCTATCGTTTTAGACCTAATAGACCCTTTATCGAGGTACGTGTTATTTTCAAATTATCCAAAAAAATTAAGAATTCGCAATTGACGATTTTCTTAAAAACTGATAATTCAAAGCTGGCCTTATCAAGACTTTGGGAACTGCCCTGTTTCCTGTAGATTTTGCACCTATCGTTTTAGACCTAATAGACCCTTTATCGAAGTACGTATTATACGTACGTACGTACGTATTATTCAAAACAATTAAGAATTCACAATTGACGATTTTCTTAAAAACTGCTAATTCAAAGCTGATCTTATCAAGACTTTGAGAACTGTCTTTTGCATTTGGCACCAATCGCATTAGATCTAATAGGTCTTTAATCGAGGTACGTGTTATAATTATCCAAAAAAAATTAAGAATTCGCAATTGACGATTTTCTTACAAACTGCTAATTCAAAGCTGACCTTATCAAGATTTTCAGAAATGTCTTGTATATTTTGCACCTATCGCTTTAGACCTAATGGGCCCTTTATCGAGGTACCTTTTATATTCTAATTATACAAAATAAATTTAATAATTAACGATTGTTTTAAAAACTAAAGCTCAATAACAATTTTTTAAGAAAGAAATAACGATTTCCTTAAAACTGCTAATTCAAAGCTGAGCTTACCTCGTCTTTAGAAATGCTCAGTAGATTTTACACCTCTCGAATTAGACCTAACAGGCTATCGCCCGCTATACCTTTTGTATTCTAATTGTCCAAAAAATATTTTAATACCTTTAATAAAATAGCTTATGTAAAAAATTCCATAGAGAAATCCTTCTAAATCTGATTTCCTTAGAGCCCAAACTTTTTTGCTTGTTTGCGCTCATTATTTATTTTAACTATGAAAACTATGATGACCGTTTTAGTTCTTACTCACCAACATTATTAATGATTTACAAAAAAAATAAAATGTTGAGGTTGAGGGCTGTTCCTTACGTTTTTTCGTATAGACAAAAATGTTAATGGCTTTCATTAGTTACATGTATTTTTTTAGTATAGAAATCTGCATATATTGTAATAGTGGGTTGCACCACCCAAAGACTCTATCGGAACCAGTTTGGGCGTAAATTACTGATTTTATTAATTCTAGGCGATATTTTAAATGGGGTATTTTTTTATTCAAAAATATTTGTCAAGTTTTAACATTTTGAGAGCTGTTATAACAACATTCAACAAGTCTACATCAAACACGAATAGGTGATTGAAAAGAACCCATACAACTTACCTACTCGTATAAATTTTTCATGATCATCCACAAGGTGTTAGATTAGGTTATGGAACGTTAACCTGTGCGTGCTTAGGTCGAGGTGACCTTGCGATATCGAACGCGCCGGGACGCCGGTTGCCTGGGAGACGTTCCAACCCACGAAAGCGAAAGTACTAACCCACCTGTCTTTCTTCTTTACTTTTGATTGATGTCACATCAGTTAGGTCGGCAGACATATTCACGCCTTTTTGGAACAAATGTAAATTGTTGTTGTCATTTCTTATATATTTTGATGAAATTCACATGATACTTGAATTTAATTAAAGTTTTCTTTTTTTTTCTTTTTACAATTTAGAAAAATATGTACGAAAGAATGAGTTGTTTTCTAGAAAACAACTCGATGTGCGAGATGTTTCGACACTTATTATGTCAATTTCGAGGTTGAAACATATAAGTAAACATGGTTTGTGTAGCTTTTACCTTGAATAGTGAATACACACATAATATGCCTGGAAGTTGTTTTTTTACAAAACATTTTCACTCTTTTATTATTAGATTTGTATTGGGAAAAACTATTAAGTGTTCTATTCATCCCTAATTGTAAGATATGTAACCTGTAACTATACTTTTATGATTGGCTATCAAATAAATTTTCAATGATTAGCTTCCATTATGCTTAACTATGCATACTAACTATTTTTTTCTGTTTCAGGTAAGAGATTAAACAATATCAAAATTGCTTGATTGGGTAAGTGATAAGAATCGCAAAAAAACTATATAAATAACTGATGATTAACGGATTAACGGACAAATATATTTTGGGATGTTTGATTATTGTGTCCTAGTTAGTTAATTGCATATTCCACCCATGCCAACGAATTTTTCGCCTATGGTCATTTATCGGAATGGACCAATTTGTGACACCACCAAATCGGTGCTATTAGCACTTCACAATACTTCATTGCTTCTGAGATATTTTTTTAAAATCGTCTCTTTCCTGCAACCTTTCACAGGCTTCGTTTGCGTAGGGAAAAGAGAACACTCCCTGCCTTTTGGTCGGCACATTTGAAATTTATTTTGTCAGGGATACCTACTAAAAGAGTTTTGGAAACCTCTAGATAAAGAGACATACTGTTTTCAATATATGTAAACCCTCTTTTAATATTTAATTTTGTAGTAAAAGTGATGCTAGCTCACATTTTTTTCTAATTAAGAAACTTGAAGAGCTTTTTAATTACCTTTCAGTTCTTACTCATATCTTTTAGTTTATTGTAAGAAAAAGTTTAAAATTAAAATGACTTGAAAACTCCCAAGCGTTTATGAAATTTTATAAAAAGCACAGTAGAACTTCATATTTAAAATGTTCTTTTTTAAATTAAAAATAAAATTGTTACGCTCGTTTTTGTTACTTATAAATCAAGCCGTCTTAACAAGGTTTGCATCATTTATCTAAATTTTAATTAAGTTGTTAACTAAGAATTGATTTCATTTTTCTTTCATAAAAAATGTACTTAGAACGCCCGTAATTTGTCTTTAATATTAAAAATAGGTTTTTATTTAAATTTCAGAAATATACGCTCAGTAGTAATCTATCTACATAAATAAAACAGAGCTCTTGAAAAATTGATAAATGTACTTAATTTTTATTGTTTGATCCATCCATCTATTGTGCCTTCATTTCAAATATTCGTATGTTACATAAATCCATATTAATATTAAGGTGTAAACCAATCAGAACTATTTCCATGACTTTTTAAATGATAATTACCTCCTTCTTCTTAGAACTTTTGAAGCATCTTAGGAGTTAGGCGGCTGTCAGACAGACGTTTTTCAGCGACCGTCATAGACCGACTAAAATTTTAAACACGTGGTTTTGAATATAATTAGGCACACAGCATCGACAGTAATCGATAATTCGATAATGGTCAGTATCCCTCACTCGCTGACGATTGACCGTCTGTCTGACAGTCGCCTAATTATATTCAAAACAACGTGTTTAAAATTTTGGTCGGTCTATGATGGTCGCTGAAAAACGTCTGCCTGACAGCCGCCTTAGTCAGTACGATCGCTAAACGCGAGCTCGCATTAGGTAATGAAAATAGTGTGGCCAGCAGTACAGTGGCTCCGAAAGTTGTTGATATCAGCACTCTCGGAATGATCTCAGTAGAGATTGTTCTTGTACTTTCCTCTTCTCTTCGTGGATTAAGTTTATATAACTCTGGTACCCATCGTTTGATCCTCTAAAAATCGCTAGTGTTTGCTTTTTAGCAGCTGACTGTATAGCTGCTAGCTCTCTTTTTGTTATAGCATATCCCTAGCTCTCACCTCTCACTACCATACATAATAGATGGAACAACTAAAGTTTTGTAAAATTTAACGCTTGTGATGTTTTCTCTTTTGTGCTTGTTTATTGTATCTCACATTATACTTTGTTTTTGCAACTTATTTTGTAAATATCTATGTTTTTCGTAAGCGATACGTCGCAGTCTGATGGATACTGAAAATGAGATGTTTTGTTGCAATTGCTATCTTCGCTGTTAAAGAAAATTTACCTTGGAAGGTCATTATCTTGGTATAGACGTATAAATAGTATTTTGTCGATCTATTTCAATTTGGTAGACGTGGGAATGTAGAAAATAAGAATTTAATTTATTGCCAACTACTCCTGTTTCAAATCTTGATGATGACTGAAAGTTTATATCTTGTTTTGTCAAAATATTTGATACGTTTCTGTTGGTATTATATAGCTGCAGAAAGTTTTGTCTGCACAACACAACACAAACCCACAACTTTTAGTAAATCTCCCACAATCAGATTATTTAAGGGTTGTTATACTCGTAATAAAATAAAAGTTCTTAACCCTAGGATGCATGACGACTTCGTGTATAAAGAAAAATAAATATTTTTGATTATTACTGACTCATTAATAACTTAAACAACACTTCAAAGAAGGCACTTTAATAAATTTTGAAAAATGAGGCTGTAATTGCAGTCGAATGTTCTTGTGGGTGAAAAATACCCATGTTATGCATCCTAGGGTTAAAGTTGTAACAGTGGACAATTTTAGCTCAGTTATTCGATGAAAGATATGATTTTTAATTTTTCTGTACGCGACAGTACCTACATATCTATCGATTGCTTTTCTTTCTGTTTTAAATCTTAGAAATTCGTCCTTAGAGATGCCATAATGTAATGAAAATATGCATAAAGTATAGAGGGAATAATTATAATTTAAATTGATAGGGCTATTAAAATAGCAGATAAAAATAAATATCATCAAATGGTGGGTGCTTCTTACACCTCCATGTTTTCTTGTTTTTCAGTTTCTACCTTTTTGTTAAGTTCATCGTGACATATTTTCATACAAAGATATTCTAATACATACGAGGTCTAGTTGAATAATTTTCTTAAAATTAGTCTCAAATTTACCTCCTGTTATAACTATAAGTTTAGCTTCTTACAGTTATCATCATCGGGACAGATTTAGCAATAGCTGAAGAAGTAAGCTAACTGCTCTATGTGTCTACTTCAGTAGAGTTTATTCTGAAGAGCGTGAGAGCTGCCATATTTGACCATCTTGGCTTATTATTTATTATGCACCCGTTGTATTTAATATTAAAATAATATAAAATAAATGGAAGATTAAGGTAAACCATCCAGACTAATTTCATTAGTGCCTACAGTTCCCTTAATATGGAGTTTTTTCTATACAATTTTTTTACAATAAAATTCGATTGGTGACATCAGGCAGTCACTTCAGAGCTCAGGGCTCTTCAAGGAAATTGGTAGAGTGGGAACAACTTATCGTTCTATTGATACTGTTTCATTAAAATAGAAGCATGTAGTTTGCAGCCTAAGGGCACAGAAATGGTAACTTCGTCACTTTCGATCTCTAAAGTTGAAAAGTGTTTATTAAGCAAAGTTTTTGCAGTTTTGCCCATATTTAAGTAAATTTACATAATCGTATGTATAATTAATTGATGAGAAGGAAACATTCCTAGAATCAAGCATATTTATGTTCAGAGTAACTGTCTATAATTAAATCTTAATAATTAGATCAATACATTAAAAGTCACTATAGAAGGAAATTTGCTTTGTGCAAAAGTGTGTTTTAGAATTATTATTCATCATAAATAACAAATACTTCTCATACATAAACAGTATTTTGAAACTTATATATTTCGCTTTGAAATGAATAAAACAAACAAGTGCCCACTTTAAATTTAAACCTTTATGCAAATTCGATAACAAAATTAACTGGACACTACAGTTTTTTATGGGTTAGGGAAAGTCCTTCTTCTAATAATGAATAAATTTACCATAAATATGTTAAATTTATTACTTACGTAATTGTTAAATTTTTCAATACCTATGCTTTTCCTCAGTTCTATGGTAGAAAATTTGTTTTCAGGTGCCAAAGGTAAATCGAAGGTTTTTATCTCTAAAATATTACACGTTTTAATAGTGAATTATGTATAAATTCTAGAGCCAGAAACGGAAATTTTTATTTTCCATACAGCTTTGAACCTTTAATTATTTGCAACCCTCTTTGAATTTAAAATAAAATAATCAGCTGGTGGATCTGTAAATGACATCAAAACATTTTTTAATATCTTTCCAAAAGTGATTTGTAATGCTCCAATTTTTAAAGCGAATTAAATGGGACTTTTACTGATCTAATTTCAAGTTCGTAAAATTCATAAACAATTCAATAGATTGATTGAACATTATTACGTTTACATAAAATAGGTTGGCTCTTTTAATAAATTTTGTAGGAGTGAATTCGCTTTTAAAAATAAAATATATTTACATAAACTGCTCATTATTCATTTATTATATATCTTCAAGTTCATTATTTATACCAGATTGTTTTCTTTGTCCTCATTTACAAATTAGTTTAGACGCACAATTAATTAAACTATCTTATATCAGTACCATCGAGAGCTCTATGTATGGAATATTAAATTGATTCGCCCATATTAGTACTACTGTATCTGGTCACTATCTATGCTCCTTTACCGGTTTCCTCGGTGCTAATTCCTCGTTCACATTGTTCCTTTGACTTTGAGAGTTTTTAAATTATGTCATCTTTTCTCTAGAGGTGTCGTGCTTCCTGTTACATGCCATCGTATAGAAAATGCGATAGGAAATCGAAATTTTGAAAAAAATATAATTGAAAAAAAAAACTACTATAATTTAACTTCCGGTGTGACCGGAAGCGAAACTTTTTATAAAAATAGCGAACAATGAAGCGACATCTACATGCTGTTTTTCGAAAAACGGACACCCTGTATAAATATGTTACGTTAAATTCTTTTTCTACTGAACGTGAGTTTTAAGTGATTGAAAAATAGGTCTGTAAGCCACCTCTAAGGACAGGGGTATTTCAGGGTTTGATATTGGGCTCTGCTCTTCCAAACATTGTAGTCAGCGATAAGTCCGGAAGAATTGATTTTTGGCACGCGTTTATAGGAACATTTTTCATTCCATTTTTTCCATTTTTTAACAAATTTTTCCTTAAAGCGAATTCACACTGTAAAAAAAGCATAAAAATGGTTTTGATAGTGTGTTCGGCTATATTTACGAAGTTTTTATAAATATTTCTAAAAAACATTAATACAGACGGTTCTAATTTTGTTGATGAAAGAACGAATTCTATTGGTTTTTGATGCGAGCGTGCGCCTTGCTTTGTTGTCTGGTGGCACATGTTTCATATTTAAATGTATTTCTTGGACCTTGGAAGTTCTGCAGCTTATGCAACACATTCTACAATCCATAAATTTTTTTAGCAAATTATGACAGTGTGATAATATGATAATTATGATAATATGAGTGATAATTATGATAATATTTAAGAAATTGTTATGAAATAAATACAATGTGAGACTGGCTTTATACAGTTAATTATAAAAAAAGAGGAATAACTAATCTTCTGACTAAAAGCGTGTAACATGCTGAGCTGACAGAAAAACTATATTTGTTTTTAATTAGCATCATTAGTAGATGTGCATATGTGAAAAAATATACTTCGATTATAAACGTACTCATTGAATTAAATTGAACTTTCGTATTTTTGCCCATGTTTAAAGATTGAAAGTTCATAAAAAAACGACAATAATTTTCTAACTAGTTTTTAAAGATTAATGAACATTTATAAACCCATTATAAAAGATTCATATCTCTTTTTGGCGTATTAGTTTAACGCTTGATTTGAGAGGGGATGCTTTCCTTAAAAGAAACAATAGGACGCCTGGAATCACTCGACCTTGTCTACGACCTACCCCAATGGTAGCCAGGTAACGACGCCTTCAGACGCTTCCTAAACTGTGTTTTTCATACCTTCAAGGTTACTTTTAAAACTTTTTATTTATACGGGACAGGTCAAATAAAATTATGGAAATAAAATCGTAGGTTAGGGTTAGATCTACCTAGCTGTTTTAATGAATAATTTTCAAACATTTATAATTTTCTCATTCCTTTATTTTAGTTTCTATTCACGAAGTATCAAACTATTCTACCCAGGCCGGCTTGGTACAGGCCCTTAATGTTTTAAACATATATATTTGATTACCTGCACAAGTGCACATTACAAAAAATGGAATTGTTTTATTGAAACTGCTCGAATAAAAAAGTAAATTTAATATGAATATTTATTTTAGGTTAACGTAGATTGTTAAGTAAATAGAAAATATAACAAGATATACCGACGTTAGTATAAGCAAATATATTATGTTTATATAAAATTTACTCGACTCACAAGAATATTACATACACTTTTGTACGTAATCAATTAGTTGTTTATTTATCCACTTTTGCTTTTACATCTAATTTATTTTTTCTTCAAACGTAAAAAAAATGCCTTTTTGTTACTGAACAAGTAAGGTTAAAGTTCTACTTTTACATGCTAGGAGGTAAAAGTAAATTCTAACCTTAAATATTTACAACAAATTGTAACGTAAAATGATATTTCTAAGCATTTGTAATGTAAAAAGGTAACGTTTTTATAAATTCTCTGTTATAATTTGTTCGTTGCGTTTAATAATTAGCTTCTTTTTACAAGTTAAAGTTAATTTTAAAAAATATTTGACAATTGAACTACAAGTAATTGACAAGAGATGGCGCTTTTTAAAAAAACTTATTTATCGTTTTTATAAGTTCTACGTTTGAAGAAAAAATTAAATGTTTCATACGGAGTAAAAATACTTTTTTTGGCTCGTCAGTAGTTGTCAGAGTCAACTTCGTTTCGTCTGACAAGCGCTACTGACTTACCTAAAAAAAGTGACATTTTTACTCCTAATAAAACAAACTACTATTTGAGACGTTTTAATTAATTTTAGTAAAAGGTGTTCAAAAAGGGTTGGTTTTCTATTAGAAATTTATTCAATTTGTGGACCTTAAAAAATTATTAACTAATCTCTTAAACCACGGTAGACAAGGGATGAAAGATGAAAACTCGTCTCTTTCTTGCCTTATGTTACTAATTTTGTTCTCGTATCATTTTATCTCTGTTTATCTTATTGATTTTTAAAAAATAAGATAGCGTTGCTGTGCGGTCCTTTCAAACGTAGTACGTAAGAAATTCGCAAGTTTAGTATTTATTTGCAAAAGATAAATTTTTTTTAAGTTGATGGGGATGATAAATATAGTTTTTGAGAAACTTTGCTTCCCAAGGGATAGTGATGGTCTTTTTGAACTATGAGTAGTCACGCCCCTCAAAATTTTTCCTAATAGAAAGATAATAATCACTGTACAATTTTAACCTATGATCGGAAAACTCCTAAGACGTGTGCCTGAACTGCCTTGACTGGAGACTTTTAAAATTAATTTCTAAGAGTCAATTGGCTTCTAAGCCTTACAGAACTGCGACCAGTGTTGATTTTTTGTTCATAACCCTACTCGTATTTATGTTCTCAGGAATTCAATCTTGCCAGCGCCAGCGAAGCAGAGAATGTCCCTGAGAAGTTTGTTTTTCAATTCTTGAGGCACCAGTTGAGCCCCGCCCTAAGTGTTTCAGTCTAAGCCGAGCCAAATTCGGCGGATTCGATCTCCGATTTACGGAGTCTGCATATGTCACTCTCATCCAGTCCCAGTTTCTAGAGGTGGTACCTCTTGGGCAGTGTTCAGTAAACAGACCCGTATCTGATTTCGTTTTTTGATAATAGAAGAAGCTTTTTAGCATTCGTAGTCGAGTATTCAATGAGTTTCTTCAACTGTCTTTGTCCTGGTGCGTGGTTCCAGTGAGAATTTTTGTACCCAATTTCCTAGTTTTGGATCTCCACCCTTTTATGTGTTCTAGATAGTCCACAGAATTGTTCGGCTTCAATATATGCCTATACCTGTTGCCTGTTCAGTTTTAGATCCATCTGAATACCAGATGGAGGAGTTAGGTTCTAGTTGATTGACTTCTAGCCCTGTTGCGGTCCTGAATGACCACCTCGAACGGTGTCTGAAAGTCAAACACTCTTGAAATGACATCCAACGGTTTTTAAAACAATTCTGGCTCTAAAAAGTCCAGGATCTTTAGGTGACCTGTTCTGTCACTCAGTTTGAATTTTTTGCTCTGTGTAATTTTTATGGCGGTTTCAATACTCTTCATCCATAAGTGAAATGGTAGTAGGTCTAAAAGTGTCTCCATAGCTGTAGTCGGGATCGTACTCATAGGCCCTGTTATACCCAAACACGCTAGGCGTTGCAGTTTCTGTAACTTTCCTTGTGTTGTGATTTCATTCGTTTTTGTGAAGCGGATGTGAAAATGGATTTTATTTAAAATTTAAATGGCCTTAAGTCAGTGCCTCAAGCATCCAACCAGAGTTTCGTGTTCGGTGGCACTTAAATAGTTTATTCTCAAGAGATGGGTCTGAATAAGATCACCTCGATTTTTCTGTTATGAGATCTTGGTCTATAACCATATTAACCATAGGTAACTCCAGGAAACATATAGGGAGTACCATTGATTTGTAGAGGGATTCTGTATGGTATGTATACGTGAAACGGAGATCGATCCCCTTTGGTACCAATAAAAGGCTTCTTTCAAGCGGGTAATTTAAATTGGATTGAATCCTATCTTTAATTTAAGAGGGTCTCCATGTGGGGATATGGGTCTGACCGCTTCCTCGACTAGAATAGTAACGTATAAAATTAAGGTTAGGTTAGAGTTAGGTAAATTGTGATACATTATTATTAAAGATTTCTTATAATAGATACAATGCAAGAAAAGCTTCCATATTAAGGTGCGATACAATTTTAATATTATTGATCGAGCTGTGGCCATGTGGGTCGTAGTGAGCAAGAAACAAATTTTCTAAATTTTAATATTAAACTTTTTACACTGCAGCCTAAAATAATAATACTTGAAAAATAGAATAACGCAAAACGTTCCAACCATTCGCAGATTCAACTGGGGTTACTTTCATATAAAAATACTAGCCGGGTACCCGAGCTTCGCTACGGAACCTTTTTATTTTATGTCCATTTACTTTTTATGTACTAATTTAGAATGGTTTATGAGTATGAAATTTGATATTTTTATTTTTTTACAATGAGGGACGTCAACATCGAAGATTAAGTTTTTATAGTAATCGTCCGTAAATATTAGTACCCTGTATAAATAGGTAACACCCTGTATAGCACTTTAGTAGTCGCATTTTGAACAATCCCTTCTAAACGGGTAGTACCTACGTCGTTAAAGGCATGTAGAATGCTAAACTGTGTCTCTTACAAATGACTATTACAATTTTCAACACCCTGTATTATAATTGTTTAGCATTTGAATTTATGCAATGTCCCTCTTCATGTGTGTTAATTTCAGGAAAGAAATGTAGAATGCTAATCATTTATGTTGATTACAAAGCAGTATTAACATTTTGAACACCCTGTATAGCACTTTAGTAGTTGCATTTCGAAAAATCCCTTCTAAACGGGTAGTACCTACGTCGTTAAAGGCATGTAGAATGCTAAACTGTGTCTCTTACAAATGACTATTACAATTTTCAACACCCTGTATTATAATTGTTTAGCATTTGAATTTATGCAATGTCCCTCTTCATGTGTGTTAATTTCAGGAAAGAAATGTAGAATGCTAATCATTTGTGTTGATTACAAAGCAGTATTAACATTTTGAACACCCTGTATAGCACTTTAGTAGTTGCATTTCGAAAAATCCCTTCTTAGCCGGTGCCTACGACGTTAAAGGAATGTAGAATGCTAAAGTGTGTTTCTTAAAATTACTATTACAATTTTCAACACCCTGTATAATTGTTTAGCATTTGAATTTATGCAATGTCCCTCTTCATGTGTGTTAATTTCAGCAAAGAAATGTAGAATGCTAATCATTTGTGTTGATTACAAAGCAGTATTAACATTTTGAACACCCTGTATAGCACTTTAGTAGTTGCATTTCGAAAAATCCCTTCTTAGCCGGTGCCTACGTCGTTAAAGGAATGTAGAATGCTAAAGTGTGTTTCTTAAAATTACTATTACAATTTTCAACACCCTGTATAATTGTTTAGCATTGGAATTTATGCAATGTCCCTATTAATGTGTGTTCATTTCATAAAATAAATGTAGAGTGCTAATCTTTTGTGTTGATTACAAAGCACTATTAACATTTTGAACACCCTGTATATAGCACTTTAGTGATTGCATTTTAAACACTCCCTTCTTAGCGGGTACCAACGTCGTTAAAGGAATGTAGAATGCTAAGCTGTATCTTTTACAAATGACTATTAAAATTATGAACACTCTGTATTTTTCTATAGCTTTTCCAGGTACTTATACAATAATCCTCTTAATGTTTGTTTATTTCATGAAAGGAAAGCATTTGTGTTGCTTACAGAGCTCTACAACATTATTAACATTGCGAACACCCTGTATGGCACTTGAGAAGTCGATTTTCGAACCATCCCTTCTTAGCGGGTGCCTACGTCGTTAAATGAATGTAGAATGCTAAGCTGCGTGTTCTACAAATAACTCTTACAATTTTCAACACCCTGTATATTTATTTAGTATTTCCATTTATAGAATGTTCCTCTTAATACTTGTTTATTTCATGAAATGAATGTAGAAGGCTAATCGTATGTGTAGCTTACAGAGCACTATTAACATTGTGAACACCCTGTACCACACTTTAGTAGTCGCATTTCGAACACTCCCTTCTTAGCGGATGGTGCCTACGTAGTTAAATGAATGTAGAATGCTACGCTGTGTCAGTTACAAATGAGTATTACAATTTTCAACACCCTGTATCTTTTTTTGGTAGTTGCATTTAAACAGCTGTTCTTATTGGTGTGTGTGTATATGGCGTTACAATAAGTACCTATATAACCGATTTTTCTTAACCAATAAATTGAGATTGAACATTAAACACCCTGTAGAATGTATATCCCTTAGGATTTGAACTTCGAAATATCTTTTGATGGTGGGCGTCTACTGTCTATGTCGGTAAAAGCAGCATATTTTTTATCAATTGATCTCAAAGAACACTATTAAACCTTTAAACACCCTGTATAGCACTTTAGGAGTGGCATTGTAGAAAATCTTCTTCAAAGGATTATATTTCCAAAATTTTGTGTTTCTACAACCCGCGGTTTTCCATTGCTAACGAATAATATAAAAAACTTTAAACACCTTGTATATTCTTTCAGGAGTTGAATTTCAAAAAATCCTTTAAGGGGTGTTCGCTTATTTCGTCAGAGGAATACAGCTCCAAAATTTCGTGTTTCTAGGACCAACGGTTTGGGATTAATAAAAAATACCTTAAAACTTTTCAACACCTTGTATATCTCTTCAGGGGTGGAATTTCCAAAAATACTTTTATCAAATTGTGACGATAACAAACTGTACTATCCGATTCCGCAAGAAAAAATAAATTATCGTTTAAAAAAAATCCCGGTGACGTCATTGCTCGAAGGGGGTAAGGGGTAGAAAAATTAAAATTATCGGAAAATGTTTGGTTTTGAATAAATCGATTTGACGTATCAAACAGTTTTTTGATATTCTTATCGGGAATGATAATATTCCAATGCTTCCTTACACTGTATAGATAAACACCTTGTATATACCTTCAGGAGTCAAATATCAAAAATCCTTGAATACGTGTCTGCTTATATCGTCAAATGAATGTATTTCCAAAATTTCGTGTGTCTAGGGCCAGCGGTTTGGTAGTATTAAAAAATAATAAAAAATATTTTAACACCCTGTATATCCCTTCAGGAGTGGAATTTTGAAAAATCCCTTCTTAGTGGGTGCTTACATCGTGAAAGGAACACGCTCTCCAAATTTCGCGATTCTAGGGTCAGCGGTTTGGGCTGGGCGATGATAGGTCAGTCATTCAGGACTTTGATTCTTATATATAGAGATTTTATTCAACTCATGGCACAGATGCGTAGGAATTACGGCTACTGGAAAGCATTCCTAACAACTTATTAAATTTTAGTAAAATCTGCGAGATGTTTATTTTTATAAATAATAAAATAATAATCAAAACGTTAATTACCAGACCTTAACAATACCGAAAATAATTTGAATGGGGTGAAATAGGTGTAGAAAATTGAACATTTTTAACTCAACTTTTGGCTTGGCTTAGGAACTGTTAATTTTAAAATTACTATTTAATGACTGTAGAAATTGCCAAATATCCTTCTTCCAATTATTGATTTATTGTCTAAAATTTAACACTTTTACATTTCATACAAAACAATTTACTATTGCATCAAATGGCAGTCCGGTTGTAATTTAAATACCCAGTTTAAGAAATGAAGTAAATAGGACTTATTAAAACTTAAATTTATACGATTACAACAATCACTACATGAATGTACTATACCATTATTTAATTAAAGTATCAATTCGACCTTAATTGTCTGATAAAAATGTATGATACGCAGTCATTCCTTACTAACAGGTATGGTTATGTGTACGTCACCTGTGCGCCTTGACACGGTTCATTTCTGTTTCAAACAATCTGTATTAGTCCCGTAATGTCAATAATGGAAATGTATAAACAAATTATCGCATTATTATAAAACAAAATTTTAAACATTTAAAAATTTTCAAAATAGGTTACAATCAGAACCGTAATCAGACGGCGTCATAAAACAGAATTATTGTACTGACTAATACTCTACAGTGAAGATTAAGGTATAAGTTTTCTTTTCAGTAAAACGATTTTGGAAACACTCTGTATATTACGAACAAATAAGTTTATTTAAATTTTATTCTAATCATACGGTAGTTTAGATGTTTCTATTATGCAGATTAATTCGAATAATAAATCCTTGAACCGGCCCTGACACATAACATTAGCTTTTATTGAAGGAAATAAGAAAAGCCGTTTCAAACACTATTTTAATGGCACTGTCACCATTACATTAAAATAATGCCACTCGAAAACGCCTATTCTGCTTCAGAAAAGTTTATATTCTAGTCTAGGAGTTAAGGGTTCTAAAAGTTTCGTTATTACACTGTAGAAATTTTTTGAATTCTGAGACGATACTTCCCAACCCCTAAGCATTAAGGGTTTCAATTTGGCATTAATAGAGTCATGAAACGAAAAATGTATAGAGAAGGGTTGTGGAAACATTTATACAATGTCAACTGTCAAACAATTTCCAAAGCCTTCTTGCTACTATCTTACTTTGATCATTTCCTAAAATGTATGAAAGGATAAAGCTTATAATGGATGATGTATTATAGGATAAGTGTATGTAGAATAATCTACCTTAATGTATACATAAATACCTTATAGTATACCTAAATGTTAAAAGTCACGAGGTCGTTACTAACTTTTTTTGATAAATAGTCAGTAGTCAGTAAATAAATTTGACGATGTGAAAATTTTCCATGTCATTGTTCGAGTATTGAAAGCTTTGAATTTTTCAATATTCTAATGCGTGGGGGATGGTGATTTAAATTTGGACGCGTCGGTTGTTAGGGTAACTACATGAAGTTGCTACGCGTCTGTGACGTCAACAGACGTTGCTTAAGGCGCGTCGCTTTATCCTGGGTCAGGGTTGTCTGCCAATACAATAGAATCAAATTTGTTATAATTAGTTATTGAAACAAATCAAAATGGAAATTATATACTCAAAAAGGGATTTATGTATGCTAAAGTGGTATAATCGATTTTTATAACAACTCTTAAATTTAATTTATATTTCACTTACACAATGAAAAATCATTTTTGTATGCGTCCGTTATGTCAGTTACATTATTTTTAGTTTTCAACTTTAGGTCAGAGTTTGACGAATGAAATACGTTAGCTTTTTCCGAAAGGAAACTTGGTATTATAATGGAATTTTCCGCAGGCAGATGTTTTTAAAGCCAGCTTAGACCTTTAAAGTGGCTTCATTTTGTAGGTGGAATTTAAAGTTTTCCACATTCGACATTTTTCAACAATAATTCCTTTTCCTTTTGATATTTTTGTACATACGTAGGTCTTCTTAACAAGGGTTTGACAATTTCTTAAAAGTTCAAATTATTTAAAATAACCTTCTCTACTAGAATTTTGTATGCTTGGTATAATTTAACACAAAATAAAAGGGCGTAGTTCTTTTTTCATAATACAGACAGGGGTGGGGGTGGGAAGTACGCCCCGGCCTCCCTCTCAATGGAAAATCCTGCTTCCGATTCGCATTTTTTGGAAATTTTTCATGCTTATTTGTACTCGCATTTCTGACTAGGACTTCACGCGAGTCTCGCACAATTGCGAGGATCTCGCATTTAAGCCTCCAAAAAATTGCGAGCTGCGAGGCGAGAAACCCTCATTTCTCGCTAGAATCTCGCAAGTGAAGCTTTATTTATGATATTTGAGTTTTACCGGAAGCTGAAGAGGTGGAGGGTGTCGAGGAAATGCAGCGCTTTCCATTATGTGATAGGTGAGGAGTGCCTAGGAAATGCAACACTTTCCATGTAATATTTTTACAAAAATTTTGTGAATTGTTTGTACTTTCTTTTATTATTTACTCACATTTGGGCTTTACCAGTGGCAAACACTGGGTGCTGGATGGAATTCCTATAATATACGGAATCTGCTATTCAATAATCAATATTTATGAACAAACCTTTTGGAATCGTTTATGCTTCATTTTTTAAGTTTTGTATTTCTATTTCATCATTAGAATCAGCTTTCTAAATTTGAATAGTTTTTAGTTCGTTTACTATAATCTTGATAAAAGGATAACGATGATATGACTAAATTAAATTAGATAGGGGAGAGTTGGACAAAACCGGGTAGTCGAGTAACACCGGGTATACCCAAAACTAAAATATTCCGAAATGACTTTATAATCCTTTCACAAAAGGGGTTAAGCTTTTAAATATTCAACAAAAGAAAATACACTGACAATTAAAATAAATTGAACGTACCTGACCAAACTCCCGTGGCGTGTAACAGGGCCGCACTTTCTCTGTAGTATGAAGACTTTAAATAGCAAATTCAGGTAAATTTTGTTAACGTTGATGCATACTTAATATTTACTAGAAAAAAATACGACCCTGCTTTAAGAACTAATATTTTTACAGATAAATTACAAATCCTTTTACACCTTTGGTAATTTGTTTTCTTTTGTGACATATTTTTCTTTTATTAAGGTAACAAAAGGATTATAAAGTCAAAATTCAGTAGAAGCAAATGGGAACTATACCAGTCATTATATCTTAGTGGGTGTTATTATCTAACGGATTTTAACACTACTATGTAGTCGTATCATACAGTGTGTCGCATTTAAGATGAAGGCACATCCATATTTTCACAATTTGAAGGAGTACAGGTTCGAATTTTTGCACCGTGATACAGATTGACGAGTCACATTTTTTAAAGTACTCAAATTAAATGTGATCTTTAAACCCAGCCTATACTGCGACCTCGCAAACAGAGCCAATTCTCGATATTTTGTTTCGCGTTGGAGATACGTAAAAAAGTTATCAGGCAAAGTTGTTAAGAACTCAATTTTGGCCCTCGTTACCAAGTTTCATTACAAAATTCGGATTTTTATTTTATTAATAAATACGGTAAAATGTTTTAAATTGAAAATGTCTCAAATTAAAAACCAGAATTTTAGCAAACTTGGTGATTGGTGTCAAAACTGTCTTCTAAACAACTTTTCTTAATAACTTTTTTCCGTATCTCTAACCCAAAGCAAAATATTGAAAACTGCCTCTGTTTGCGAGGTTTAAAGGTAGTAGTTTAAAGTAAAGGAGGTAGGCTGAGTTTAAAGTTTACATTTAAGTTGAATACCTTAAAACATGTGACCCATCAACCTGTATGACTATGCAAAAATTCAAATCTGTATTTCTTCAAATAGCGAAAATGTGGGGGTGTCTTCATCTTAAATGCGACACACTGTAGATAAGGTCAGTGGCGTAACTAAGAGTTTTGGGGCCCTCCCACAGAATCTATTTCGGAAATTTTTCGGGAGTCCCTTTTATTCGGGGGCCCTCCCGCAACGCGGGCCTGTTATATACGCCACTGGATAAGGTAATAAAGATGGTATCTATAATGGGCATTTCGTGTCAGTTTTACGGCGGTTTTCGTTCTCGATTCTTTATCATTAGTCATTGACGAATGTTACTAATTAGTGCGACAATTACGTTGCTGATAGTGCCTTTATTTAGACAGTAATTAGTTTTATCAAAAGTGTAGTATTGTGGCTTTGGTTTAACATAAAATTTTTGTTAATTTTGCATAGTGTGTAAATTTTGAGCCATTATGTTAGTAGCACACGGGCGGCTAAAACCGGGTACCAATTGCTAAAATCGGGTAGGTAATTAGGTACTTGGTTTTAACCATCTCTTAAATAAATCGTTTTTTTCAAATTTCCTATTCATTATTACTCAACCGGTGCAAAAACGCATTGGATCCGTGTCGGGCGTGTCGGTGCGGTCCCAATCGAAAACGCTATTAGATAATCTTTTATTTAATAATATCAGTTCTATACGATGCCTAAGTGTGTAAAGTAGGTATGTTTTGGTATAAATATATCCACTTTTATTTCATTTTATTACATTTTATGTAATTTAGGTGGATAAAACATCCCATTTTAAGAATAAAGGCAGTTCATATTAAATGAGACTTTACTATAAAAAAATTACTATAAGCAATCAAAACTACTGTAGTCTCTCAAATTGTCAAGGAGTCGTGAAAACATAAAACATTTCCTACCAAAGATGAGTGTTTTATAACTCATTGTATATTAAGCACCCGCTTTTACCCAACCTTCCCCTACCACCAGTGTCTCAACTCACGTGCAGTTCATGGCCGACCGGTCATTTATCACTATACTTTGAACAGTTTTACGATAGTCCAGAGCCTGCTGTCTCCCCCACTTAATGTGTGTAGTGTTTCGCAGACAGTTATCAGACAGCCAGCCACTACACACGTTACGTTTTTTGTAATTAGGAAAAGACAGCAGGCTCTGCACTATCGTAAAACTGTTCATGTAGAGTGATAAAAGATCGATGGCCCATGACCGACCGGCGGACTGTACGTAAGTATATACAGAGTTTAAGATTGTCCGACCTTTTACTTCATTTTTTTTGCCTTTAGAAGCAACTATAACCATAACAGCTTATCATACAAAATTTGAAAGATTCAAAATGGCCTTTCATGTTGTCATTATTAATATTCCACCACATAAACTATGTGAAAAAACTTGAGGCTGCTCCAGACTGGCGTATCTGCCTATCATATCACCGTATCGTCCATATCACGAGTGAGCGAGACCATTTCGAGCGATCGGGCTCGTCGTATATTAGTATCAGAATTTGTTACAACGGGATGTCCTCCAGATTAACACAATGGTGAAATGATACACGGCTACACAAAGAGTCGAGTCCAGCTTTGAAATGTATTCTTAACAATCTGTGAGATTGTTGAATAGTAGAAGATCGTTAGTTTGAACGTTTACTTTGAATACAGTGTCTGAGTATTTACATTTCGGTGGCCATTATTATGTTTCTTACCTCCTCTCCTTTTTACTAATCTACTTCGTACAGAAAATCTTATATCTCTTAGAATATTCAAAATAAGTACAATTAAACTTGAATCGCTCTGATCAGAACTATGCATCTGAATCCGCAATACAGGGTGGGCCACAAAACTTGTAACAAATATTATTACAGAGTATTACCCAAATTACAAATTTGGGTTTCAGTCAAAAATCGTCAGGGACTACAAGTTTCGTGGTCCACCCTGTGTACACAAGCTATGTTATTCAAAAATATCACTGACGGCACCAAACTAAGGAAATCGTGCTCAACCATAAAAAATAAACAGGCGCAGGGAAGTAGTAAAACTTAAAAGCCTCACAAAAGTCCGGAACCATTTGCCAATAAACGAACGGTTGCGGAACATTTTGTCAAACTCTGTATCAGTATTGATATACCGGTCCAAGGCTAACTAAAGAAAATGGGAAATTTTTCCTAATTTATAAGTGATTGAACTCTCACATTCAGCGTTTCTATACAAAGTTGGGCTTTAAACCAATTTTTTCTTGTTCGTGTGCACAACATCCATTGATTGCACTATCAAGGATTCAATATCCATTTTCATTGCTATGGTATTCATTTTTATTTATTCTTTATTGATTAAAAATAAAGTAATTCGTCCATGTCAATATCTATCGATATTTTTAAACACGTGAGTCGATCACGATTTTATGAAATGTTTTTTTATGTGAGGACAATAATTCCTTCGTACGAAATTAGTCTTGTTTATTTATTTGTGATTAAAATCCAGGTTATAACATGTTGTTTAAAAGCTATTTTGGTTACGAACAACAAATGAACAAATAATTGTCATCAAAGTTTAACTCAAAACAAAGTTCAATTGGAAATTTTTGTAAGATCAATAACATATTACAAACAGGAGGTTTTGTTTGAAAGGGACGTTTTAGTTTGTATTTCAAATGATTATTAAATATTTGTTTGGTTTTTCAATTCAATTTCTAAAATACTGAATTGCAAAGAAGTCTGTTATTACTTTTTCAATTTCCAAGCCCAAGTGAACTAGGTTTATACACATTTCCATTTGTTCCGGGATCACAATTTTACCTTACTTCTTGTTAAAACTAAATCTGAATAAAAGTTGTTCTTCATAGGTATTCTGCTATACTCTCTCCTTCTTGCTTATTAGAAGGTGTATTGGAAAGGTCAAAAGATTAGAATAAACTCTAAGATAAAAGGGCGATGGGGCGCAAGAAAGTTTAATGGACACCTTTCAGGTTTTTTATAAGAATGTGGATATCCTATACCCCTATACTTGACTACACTGAAATATTAACTATCTGAAGTATATTCTAAATATCTGAATTTAGAGAGGATGAGTTAAGGTGAAGACACACGCACAAGCTTTGCTCGGGCTTGCCTGCACACCTGCACAGGCCAAACCGGAGTAGTTCCTTTAAAATGGCACCTCATAATTTTTTTTAAATAAATTTTATATTGAAGAAGTCCACTTCTGCTCAAATTTCCTTATTTTTTACTTTTTGACATTTTATTATGCCTCTGGACGTACAGACGGATGCTATAGGGACCTCACATTCAAAATTTTTATTAAAAGAATTAGAAATACAGTCAAGACTACGTCAAAAAATAAATCACTCTTAAGCTGGGTTTCCATTACTGCGTCATACGGCGCGGCGCGGCAGGGCGAAATTTTATTGGCCAATTTTAAATATGGAACCTCAAATATTTAAAATCGACCAAAATAACTTTGACATCAATTATTAGCAAGAAGTATTACCTTCTGGTAGTTTTTTTAACAACGTCAAGTTAGAGGCTACAATATATCACTAGAAACGCTTAGCAGCGCCTACTTGCACTTTCTATCGCTTCTTTCGCAACAGCTAAGTTTTTGTGCCTGTATCAACCCTCTACTACACATCAGTTATTTTGTTATTATTTTTGATTTTGCTTTGAATTTAATTTTGGCATTAATAACATTTCAAATGTTAAACTGTATTTCTAAATTATACAAACAAAGCAATATTGTAGAGAATTTAATATGAAGAGCTTTTGTTGTCAAATTAAACAAAACAGTTATGTATATAATTATAATATTGCTTTGATCGTCAGGCTACAAAGGATATTAATTCTTTTTATTATTATTAGTTTTTAATAACGAAATTTTATTGTTTTTGTACCAGGGAACACGTCGCTGTAACGGTGTTTTTGTTGTCAAATTATTCAAAGCTTCATCATTTTTCCATCTCTTTAAAAAAAAATTGGGTTCGTAAGGAGTAGGAGTAAATATTTATCCATTAATATCTAATAATTTTAGTGTTGCTTATTAAGATGGTCTAAGAATTATTACTTCGGAATTTCATGTTTGAACCCTTTATTTCCTGGACGGGTAAAGCCTTTAGGCTTACTAAAGTCAGGATGGATGATTGTATGTTTTGTTGTAGGGGACACCGGGGTAGGTTGTGGCACGGGGCAGGTTGAAACGTTGTCAAATTTTCCTAAACAATAAATTTTTCAAAACCGCTTCTTGTATAGGCTTCTAGAAGACGATACCATGGTCAGTTTCATGTAAACAATCAACTCTATTGTTCAAGTGTTGTTGTTATTTCCGAACATGTTTATATTTTATACACATAAGTAAAATTTGATCTGCTATTTTGATTTCAATTCACTACCATTAAAAACGCCTGAGCTTCAGTTTTTTTTTATCATAAGTGAATCATTGGGCATTAGTTTATTATATTTGCGAAAAATTTTAGTTGTTTGATGTCGATTTACTAATTTACTCAGACATTAAGAAACAAATGCAGCACGGGGCAAATTGTAACATACTGCTCGGGGCAAATTGTAAGGGGTTACAGCCATAGAACAGAAGTGTATATGGTCCGTTCAAAAAGTAATGATTATCTGTTAAAAATAGTTGGATGACAATCCAACCCTGGAAGGTCGATGACGTTCCGTTTTTAGTTTGGCATGTATTACCACTAGGCACTAGCAATAAATTACGTCAGTTCAAAATAAATAAATCTCAAAATGATCCCGGGCCGGGGCAAGTTGAAACAAAGATTTTGATTCTTTTAAAATAGGCCTGGAGGTGTAATAATTAAGATTCTGTTATGTATTTCTAGTCTATTAGGTAACCAAATACATATGCAAAAATATTCTGCAAAAGAATCCCTGATTAATAATAACATTGACGAGAAAAAAGGCAATAAATTTTGTAGTAGTTGAAATACAAATTTGCGTCTTCAGGTTTGAAGACAATTCAACACATTTATCCTTAGGATTTAATTTTAATCTCAGTATAAACCGGTTCAAGCTATTGTTAAAACCTCTTTATACTGGGTCCAAAATTAAATCCTGGGGATAAATGTGTAATGTAGAATTGGGCCTTAGACGGAGTATTTCAATCGCGTTTTAAACCCTAGTGTAACGTTATGCTAAGCTTAACTAAAAGTTGATGCATTTCTGTTGATTGAAGGCCAGCTTAAAGCTACACGTGAGTTAAAACTCTATTGAAATACTCCGCGTTATTGGTATAGTCAAAACGGTATGACACAAAATGCGTAAAAGATTTAGCAGGGGGTTTATATTGACAGTTGAGCTCCTCTGCTGGAGGTTAAAGTTCAAATGGCAAAGTGATAGACCGTCTTGACCTCTTGACTATAATCGAACTCACGTCTTCAGCTTTTTTAAAGGCGGAAACACACGCACAGTGTTTTACTTCCTCTTGAACTGTGCAGGCCGGGCCTGCGCTCTGCGCAGGCTAACCTGCATTTAGTAGACGCCTGTGCTTCATAAAAAGCCAGAGTAAAATCCTGTGCGTGTATCTCCACCTTTAAAGATGAGCATTACAACTCTGAACCACTACTATATCTCTTACGGACTGTCGATTCAATGATTTGAATAGCAAACCGAGAAATAAATCGCGTTTCATGTAAACAGGTAATAGTAAAAAGTTTAGTTCATTTAATTAATATCAATTAGAATTTCTTTAAGTACGTTGTTTTTCTCAGTTTAAATTAATATTTTCCTGTGATAATTTAAAATTTGAAAGGGAAACGAGCAGTTTTTGCCGTGATGCGTGTTTCAAGTTCAACTTTCTTCACGGTACAGTCTGATAACTATGGTAAATTAGTGCAAGTGAACATATTTTACATTTTTATAGACCATTAAACTAATGTTTATTTAATAATAATGATTCATATTTGTAAAATTTAGATTATTTAAATTTTGTAATAAATTCTTAATTTTATTCATTTTCATATTTTTTTCGAGAGGAATTCTCTTATATTCCGCAAACTTTAGATGAGCAAACGGTCGATACAATTTTTAAGTTTTAATTCTCAAGAGAAAGTAGCAAGAAATTTATAAAAAGCAATCCCTAATTGAATTTGTTCAAAGAAATATCGATTCAACTTCCAAAACATTCGTGACAACCAAACATACATTTTGGAAGAAATAAGACAAATTTAGACTCTACGCTCTAATAGTTACAAATGTCACGGTTGTTTTTCTATGCACAAATTTTTGTTTTTCATTGAGTACTTAATCTTAAAATATCTTAACTAAAACGCATAAATTGGTATTTGGAAAGGACTCCATAACAACTCAAAAATATGTTTTTCTTCATCCACTTACAACAGTTGTAGCGAAACGACTAGGTAGTTTTGGCTTTCTCGTACTTCAACAGAATTTTAGCCCTTGACTCAATTATAATGGAATAGAATAATGTGGGAACGAACCTAAGAACCTATGTAGTAGAATCTAGAAAAACCAAGCAGTTAATAGGAACAACAGAAACGAACATGCTAAGAGTATGTATTGCATAAAAAGAGGCCGAATGTACGTAAAAGTGAGGTAAGCAAACAATGTAACATAATGGGTGTATTGGCAATTTTAAAATAATAAGTAAAAGAGCTTTGAACTCCCAAGACAACAGATAAAACATTACTCGATTGATATCGGTGGATATCTAAAATCAGCCTCAGAACGAAACCTGGGACGACCGCCAAAACGATGGATTGAAAGCTGGCCAATCATCGTCACAAGACACTCAATGAAAACGTGAAGGAAAAAAGGCACGAATGAACAAAAAAATATATAAAAACTGTCATTGCGGAGGTCTGATCCCCAAAATTGCACTCTCCATCCCTTAAGGTCTTATATTACGCCCACATACGCCACTGTAAAATAAGTTTTAAAAGGTTGAAGATATAAACGTAAAAATCCGTTAGTTAGAGTTATACAACGAACTGCCAACAATAGGAGTAATTTAACAAATTGAAACTAAAAATACAGAAGTTTTTAACTATGGATACTAAGAAAAGTCATTTTCACTCTTTTAAACTCAAATAGAACTTTTTACATGAAACTTCCACAAACTTCACAGACGCTATAAATTAGTTTATTTAAATTTTCTTATAAAAAGGATATTATTTTAAAATAAATTAAGAGCACTTCTTTTCCCTTACCTCCGTTCTTACTTTGTATTATTAAAATATTTTGTAAAGTATCTTCCAACAATTGTTTTAAAAGTCAGATTTATAACAAAAGTCATAAAGCGTAAAATAATTCCAGTAGAATAATTGTATTCTTCCTTTAGTTTATTATAAAGAATTAAAATATAAATACTTAAATTAATAAATAGCAGGTAGTTAGACAATTCTTGTACTTCAAATAGTTGTTATTTTATAAAATAAAGATTGGAACCGTAGTAATTATTATCGTTAGAGTAGTGGAATTTTATAAGGGAAAGAGTTCTACTTCTTTTAATTTACTCAACAATTATACCTACTTGAATTTAAGGTTGTTACTATTAAAAAATTTCTTTTAATTATTTTTTTAAGTGCACACGAAAACGGATAATTAACGTTTCTCATAAAAACATAACTTAGAGACGCATATTTGGCTCCTTGGACTTTTGGAAGTCTTCTTCTTCTGTCGTGTTTAAGTTTTTGTATCATTTAACTCGTGGAAAAGCTAACGATTTGCTTAGTGGTGCTCATGCTCAAGGCAGGAGAAGGGATCTAAAATTTTGAAATCCCGTTTCGACTTAGTAAATTTTCGTGTCTCCTTTTCCTCAGGTCTCAACGGGAATAAGCTTTATTTTAGGGACTTAAGCAAACTCATAATCTTACAATACTCTTTCAAAGTTTTTAGAACTTTTGGAATTTTAGTAACCAGAAGATATCTTTATTTTCTGCTATACCTAATTGCTATATCCGTACCTTGGCAAAAGGATCTTAGATCGATATCTCAAATATAATTATTGCGCCCTGCTAATCCTTAAATCCTAAAAATGTCACAATCACTCATGAAGTGAACGATTCCTTCTGCTATGCTTCGTCCAGGGTCCAGCCATCCTGAATACGGGATGCTAATCTTGTTTGTATACCGTCCCATAATTCGGTTTGTTCCACTGTCTTTCGTTACCTATATGTTTACATTTTCAGGTCCAAAATACCTCTAGAATCTCTTCTTCTTCTTCTTGTAGTATACTTTGTTCGCTAACAAACGTTGGCGATGATGACTCTTTATTGCCTGTAGATTTGAACAGTTAATCTGTCGATTTTCCAAACCATTCTTGGAGGTTCTTGAGCTAGGGCGTTTTTCTTCTACTTGGGGTAGTGCCCCTTTTTATACGATTGAACATTGAAGCTTCAGACTTCAGGCTCAAACATAATGAGGGCAGGGGGGTCTAAATAACTCAGATTACGCAAGGCACAAAACGACAAATTCAGATTTTTCTTTAACTCTTGTCTGAAGACCAGTTAGCTTTCTTCAATTCTACTAAAATTTGGTTTAGCTCATATTTTACACTTTTTGTTTTTACATAATACATAATTATTTTTAATTGTTTGCAAATATTTACTGAACATAATGTAATAATCGTTTATCTGGATTCTTATATCATTTTAACTCTTCCAGAATAGAAAGATGGAACTGGCTCTCTAATAGTTCTAAACATCCTCAATAGTTCCCATTGTAAGATCCAATTGTAAGATAATAAACCTAATGTATGGGTAATTTCCGTACTCTGAAACAGTTCCTGTATCATGGATTACTGGAGTAATCAATTTCTATGAAACTGTCACGACCCAATTATGGTTTATTATTCCAAAAGTGGAAATCGGAAATAATGAAATAGTAAACAAATTGGGCATAAGTTTATAGGTATAAACATAGATTTGATAACCCAGGCAATGAGCCATAATATGAAAAACACCCGTATCAGACGTAACAACTAGATGACTTACGTAAGCAGTGGATAAGTGTGGTCTGAGAGAGAAAAAGTACAATGTTGACTCAAAACGTTTTTGTTTGAAATAAACCCTCTGTATGTTTCAAATTAGTTGCGCCACTGAAAAGTATATTTAGGCGTTATTGTTTTTAATAGACAGTGATTAGTGCCACCAATAATTATGGAGGTGTACTTCAAAAAATAATTGATTGATGGATTTGAGCTTTAGATTGAACGCTTATAAATACAAGATTGATGCTAATGTGGGGTTAAACTTTTGATTAATTATAGATAGATGTTGTAAAAGTATTTGCAGCTTATAATAATTTATCGAAGCACATCGTATGTATTGTCTATTGTGTAATCGGATATAGCAAAGTGCCAAAATAAAAATTTTAATAAAGCTCCATAAAGCAGGATTGATTTCTTAAATCAAAATAATACAATTTCATGCTTTCTAACAATAAAAATAAATTTCAATGCATATTTAGAGTGGTAAAAAAGTGGTAGTATAGTCTGGTGGTATCAAATCAACCGAATCCGGGGTATTCAACTAGGAAGGAGGTCGATAATCTAAATTCAGAACGTCGCTGTATATCGTCTGTAAAGAGGGAAAGTATGCAAAACACATTTGCATAAAAATATTTGGTAGTTTTCGTAAATTATTGCAAGGGGAGGAAATGGACAAAGCTCGGAATTTTTTAAAGCTAACAAAGGTTAAATCTTTTTTGGAAACTTGCCATTTTCCAGAAAAATCTTTCTAAGAAACAATATTTTTGTTTCATTCCCTCCAACTCCCTTAAGTTATTCTCTTTGTGGTGTAATAATAATTGTAAGTGGCTTTATGAAATTGTACTAGCGAATTGCGAATGCTAAGTACTGGTACTGGCAAGGAAAAAAATCCTAAACCAAAGAGCTGTACTAACGTGTGTCTGTCTGTTCTCTTTACATGTAACTCACTGTTTTGTAATTGCTGGAGGCTGGGAAAAAACGAAAATTTCAAAATTCAACGCTTATAATTTAATCTCTCCAAGTTTGTATTTCAACTTTGATCTCGATCTCGGATAATTATCTCATATCATGCTCACAAACGTACCTGTTGGAAAAATGCCCGTAAATTGATCTAAATCAAAATAAGTGGTTTAAAGCTTTAAAGTTACTAATTTCCCATGGTGCGTTTGTTCTTTTATGTGTAAAGTACATTTCATCAACAGTCAAATATGTTGCGGTTCGCTGAAGTTTTAACTTCCTTTTTAACGATAACATAATAGCCACCACTAAGTTTCCGGCTATATCTTTTACGTAAGTGTATATTTATGACAATGGCTATTGTTATTACAACTGATGTCTTGATCACTTTAAACACCTCACAATTATAAGTTCCAACTGAAAAAAATTTTTGTTGCATTTCCAAAGAGTGTTTTACATCTGGTGACCCTAATATTGATATTTAAGTAATAGTTTCGTAATTCTGAAACAGTTTTTGTCATCGAATTGAGGTTAGCGTATTTAATTTTAGATTGAGATGTAACCAATTGTCGTGTATTGTGTGGAAGTAACCATAAGGTATTTATGTGTAGAGCTTTTTGCTAAAGTATGCGAGAGGTATTGTGGTTTCGAGTCGAGCGTTCAAGGCTAAGAGAGCTTAACGTTGACCTTTCGAGATCCGTGGGGAGATATCGACTAGCGGAAGACGGTCTTCTCCATGGGCTGTCGCTCTTTCTTTGGTACAACGTGTCTTGCATTAACCAACAACCTCTATTGTCATTATATAAAATCTTCTAAACTTGTTGATGTACAAGTACAGCTTATTTTACCGTTGCTCAATCATTAGAATGCAGTTGCACGTTTACATCCAGCAATTCGATCCATGTCTGAGCAACTTTTTTTTACCAATTTGCTTTTTTTATAAGTTATTATAGTTTTACAGTATTATAAATTAAAAAATCATGTAAATTTTCACTCGGTTTGATGTGAACGCTTTTCACTTGTTGAATTTAACCTACCTTCGGAAGAATAAAATTAAAATAAAAACGCAAGTTACTTTCCTACACAGAAAGTAACAGTAAATAATTCGATAAAATTAAATTTCATTTTTATCCAAAAAGTTTGTTGCAAAACGAGTATTTGGAAGTTTATTTAATTTTGTTGGAAAAAGAGATGTTTTCAATTTTCTTTCTTTGTGCTTACTTTCTAGACATTTTCTTAACAAAAGAAATCAAAACATAAAATTGAAGCTGACTTTTCAAATTGAAATGACCGGTAAACTATAGCAGATTTTCTTTTATTAAATAGAATTCTAACCTTTGTGTTTTTTAAAATCGATATTGTCTGGTTTCGTTGATTTTCCACAAAATAAAATTCTTTGTATTACCTACTCTCGTTATCGTTGTCAGTGACAAAATACCTTTTTTCTTTTTTCATCTCTTTCTTTCATCTCGAGCAAAGTTAATTGTAACAATTTTGTGTTTATCACGTTTGTTTATTTTCCACCTCTGTGACGTATTTTGGCAGAACTGTCCACTATTTTTGTATTATTGGCATATTATAATTTTCAGCGTATAACTGTATATGACACTTGTGAATTTTTCTTGTCAATGCTAACAAGAGTTAAAAATAAGTCGAGTATAAATACTGATAGGTATATCAAGGTGTTGAGGAAATAAAATCTCGCAATCTGCCAATTTTCACATCACCTTATAGTAAATATAACTTTATGTGTTTTTTGTGATTTTTGTTACATAAAAATTTTGTAATGAAACGTCACTGCATACCTGTAAAAACCTCAAAATTTCTAGTTGGTTGATGTAACGTTAGTGTTAGATAGAACTTTATAGTTTGACACTAAAAAGCTTAAAAACACTTTCACTTTAGGAAAACACCGGAAAATAATAGTAGACTAAGGTCTGTTTACATACCAGAAGTACATATTTAGGCGATGCCTAAGTCTTTGCTTAACGTTAGTGCAAAAGGCTATAAGAGTCGGTACTTTGAGTCTCGGTTAAAATCCTATTCAACTAATCAGGTTACGTCAGGTTAAACTTGATACGGAGAAAGCTTGTAGAACCACGTTTATCTCTAATCAGTGCTTAATAGAGACTCAAAGCCCTTAGAGAAGGATAGTTTTAACACATTATTGTTAGGTATTTATTTTTTAAGACATAAATTGTTTTCCCTTTTAATCGTAATACATATATATTTCATTAACAAAGTAGATGTTTTATGGAAAGGAAGATTTGAATTATAGGAAAACTATTTTTTTTGAAAATTACGTTAATTTTACTCTTTGAAGCAGGCTTCCATTGTAGAGATTTTAGGTGAGAAAAGTTAAAATGTATAAAAACTAAATACAGTCAAAACCGGCTATAGTGACATCTCTTTGTACGACGTATCGGATATAACGACGAAATGTAGAAGTCCCGACTGAATCCCATACCTTCACACAAAACATAATTCCTTAGTACGACTATCGGTTATAACGACCGAATTGTGCGGTCATTTCAAAGTCATTATAACCGGTTTTGACTGTAAAAAAAGCAAATGTAGGGAAGTAGTTAAATATTCAGTTCACTAAAATAATCTTTAAATCGTATAAGGATTGAAGAAGTACAATTTATATTAGAATTTAAAGTTAAAATACGTCTACTGCTCTTAGGTACTCGGTAGTCCTTCCTCGTGCAGTCCATACCAAGATTGCAATTGTTTTTTCGTGTTCTCACACACCAACATAGAAAAATTTCTACTCTTGAAAATGATGTTTTTTGCCATAAAAAGTGAAAATTGTAAAGAATATCAGTAAACAATTTATGAAATTTTTAACATCGTTACCAAGTTGACACAGCTTCATGTGTCGCAGTCACATACCTTACATAACGACGGTTAAATTAATTTTTAATGTAAAAATAACTTTGTTAGGATTGTTGAAGGCTTCCAATTTAACCCAGAACTTTTTCATAACATTTTATTAAATAATAATTTTTTACAAGTTCTACCTCTAACTCTATGAACTTTTCCTGGTCCTTTGTCAAGTTTAGAATGACGTCTTTATAAAAAAAATGGGTTGCTTGCTGAGTCAGTTCTACACAAAGTTTTCCACTTCCTCATAGTCCTCAAATTTTTTGCCACCTTTAAGGTCTTCTTTAAGGCCCCAACAAATAGAAATCGCAAAGCGATCGGAGGATACGGAAGTGTCTTCGGTGCTTGGTTCACTTATCGTTGTCTTTCTGAGCGGATAGTAGGTTTCACAGTATAACAAGGAGCATTAATTTACAAAACATTTTCATGGAAGTCATCGAAGTTCGTGGTCGTCTTGCGTGTGTCAATTTTCTACTTGTATTCGACCTTCTCTATGCTTTTGACACCTAAAAATTAGAACGGTTCCGTCTTTGAAAGACTATTTTCTCCAGTGATAATTTCACTGAATTGAAAGTTTTCCTAAAGAAATTTCCATATTAACTGTTATATGGTTTTTTAATAAAAAAAATACCGCGTTGCTATCAGGAAGAAACATTACAGCCATCAGCCAATAGTATCTATGTGCCCGCTATGGGGGTCTAAAGTAGCTATTTCGTTCCACGTTCTCCTATAGGTAACGGTTGCAAACACTCCATCCTGAGATTTTTTTCTAAGGCTATGGTTTAGTTCAGGGGTGGCCAACCCAAATGATTTTGCGGGCTACTTTGGAAATGCATCATAACTCCGCGGGCCACATATAAAATTATATATCCCCATTAGATTTAGATACACTAAAGACATATTTTTGGAGTGAAAAATTGAAACATAATGAGTTATTACGAGTATTATTGTGTTTACTATTATAGGGCCGGAAAAATGGTCAAGGCGGGCCGCGGGTTGGCCACCTCTGATTTAGTTTAATGAGCTAGGGCACTAGAACTACTGCATGACTTCTCTGACATTGTTGCAGCTACTAAACAAAAACAATTGCAAATAATATTGACACTAAGCCAAGCTTCTTGAGTACATACCTCTGTCCACCGAACAGATGCAGCTAAGCCACTCCCACAAAAAGCGCTCGATATTGTATAGAATGTTTCTATTGGTCGAATTTTGAAAATCCGGTTTACAACACTTACAGAAGAATGACATGCGTCAACCTTATTTGACAGAAATTTGTGGAAAGTGGCTTAGCTGCATCTGTTCGGTGGACAGAGTTTAGTTCAATATACTGAATTACTAAGAACCAAATTATAAACCTGTTCAAATTATAAATAACAGTCAATTTCACTATTTTGTCCAATTATGTCAAACTAAAATTACAGTCAACCTTAGGTTGACTTTCAATCTACGTTTATAATACCTAATTATTAGAAAAGCCAGTTTTTCATCGATCAATTTTCGTACGTGTAGGATCAAACTTTCTGATTATTTTTGGACATCCACAGGTCCTTTTAATTTAAACGGAGACAACTTTTGATCATCTGTCTTAAAAAAATATAAATTAAAATTATACACATAAATGGTACGTTTAAATTGAAGCGAACGAACGAACGAACGAAAAGACAAACGAATTCGTTTGTTCTTTAATTATAGGAACAAACGAATTCGTTTGTCTTTCGTTCGTTCGTTCGCTTCAATTTAAACGTACCTACCATAAAAATACGTACCCGAGCTCTTGAAACTGAAATTTTAAAATTTCTTTTCATAGGTATTCCTTCCACTATCATGTGATTAGAAGAGTAAATTATTAAGGAAAAAATGTTTCTTCTTCCTATTTCCGTATACCGAAAACTATTCTTTGTAATGTAATGTGGGTCTTTCTTTTGTTGTTATTTTATAGGATTGTTGGTCCCCCACGTTGACTATTAATTGTACAAATCAGAGCACAGACCTGTATGGTAGCTTAATTGTTGCCCTATTCCTAAAGTATAGTCCTTATACAAGAATTCAGAATTCAATAAAATTAAGAAATTTAATTTTTAAAAGAAAAATCCGTCTCTCTAAACAACGATAGGACCTAGAACCTAGATCAAAAAGATGCTAACTACACTTGTTGATGGAATGTTAAATTAAAAATCTAAATTTATGTTATCAGATAAGAGGTATATCAAGCATTTATAAGTAGTTACAATGACATCATGACATGCACTTTAAAGGAGTACAGTTTCCTGAAAAACTTCCTGTACACGTCACAGAGATAATTGCCACGATTCAAGATCTTTAATCTTGTAAAACAAATTATTACAAACGAACGTTTTTCTTAAAAAAATTATAAGAAAAGTTAGAACAGATTAGTAGTCGTTCAGTCTAATGGACTTCAAAATTGTTTTCCTTTTAGTACAAATTGAATAATTCATATTTTTTGGATAAGTTTGAACTTTTGAAAATTTCGGAAATATTTTTTATTAATTTTTTTGGTTTAACTAATATAAATTACTGTCTTTAGAAATAACACATTATAAATACAAATGCCAAAAAATTTTTAACACAGTTTAAAGTTATTTTTAACAAACCCTTGTTTATGTGTAGGTATAAAAATGTTATACGTGATATTTTAACAAAAAAATATAGATCGAATTGGACTTTTAAAAAACTATTTATTTTAATCCTATCTTTTTTAATTTGGCCAAATAATTATTGTTCTTGCATAAACGTCTATAACGTAAAAATACTATTTACGTCAATAGTAGGAAAAGGAAGTTTACATTTATACATCGAGTTATTTTTAAAATTATCACTTGCGTAGTAGACAATTGAAAGAAAAGCTGGCGAGTTGTATAGGAGCAGTTAGTAGCAGGAGAGCTTTTTAAAGTTATGGTTGATGGTTCTAACAACTGTTTATTTTTTGCTCATTATTGACATAAATAATTGATACTGTGTCCCAAATATTTTAAAACTGCACGATTCGTTACTAGTGTGGGAAGCTGACGTAAAGCGTGAAGCACGCGCTTACACTGTTGCTAAGAGGTCTGCTCTTCTATCCTGTGGATATAAGCAGCAACTTTTTACCTTTTTTCCACACCTTACTGCCATGGGAGATGGGAATATTAAACCATCGCCAAAAGCCATATTTGCAATAATAAAGAAAATTTTCTGAGGTTGGATTGGATTAGTACATACCCTATCCAACTCACTTTCGTGATTACTTGTTATTAATAAAAGGAATAAAAGTAAACCATGAAGTGATTATAGGGTAGTCCTTATTTGTATAGGAAATTTATTTTTTGAGATACGAATAAAATTTTTTCCTCAAAATTTTTCGTTTTAGAAAGATCCCTATTTTCGAAAATACAGAGTTATGTTAATAAAATGTTTGAACAAACTTCAGAGGTATGGTTAATGGTCATTGGTCATGTTCTTTACTTCTTAAACCCGTAGTTTTTTGTTTTCCTCAATTTTCATTTTAAAGAGGCGAAGGAGGTCTTTTTCTTTTTCTGCAATAACTGTTTTGTTCAATAGATAGTTTTGCAAATAGATCATTTTGAGATTTCACAAAGGCACGTTCCGATATTTCAATCTGATTTTGAAATATTGGTGAAATATTAGTAGAAAGTAAAGAATTATGAATACAGTAGAACCCCGTTATAACGTAACATCAGCGACCGAAAAATTTGGTACGTTATAACCGGATTCTTCTAATGGGACCAAAGATTTAGTCTGTTATATACAGAGAAACGTTATAACGGGGTTCTACTGTATTTGTTTCAGGAAAACATGAAAATTGCTTATTTTCAAGATTTATTAAAGGTACATAATGATAATATATTATTAATAGTTTTATATAAGTAACATAAAACGCGAATAACGTGATAATTAATTAAATTTGTTTGTTTCAGGTAAATACTCTACTATAGCTCCATCCCATATTAGAATGTATCAAGTAGTAAGTACACATTTTTGTTTAATAACAATTAATTTGAAGTTCTAAATCGTCAAAGATCTACAACCACTTACAAGAAATCAAGTGCATATTATGTTCTTAGTTTATAAATTATTGTCGGACAAAATAGTGGTATAGAAATGAAATTGCTCTCGACTGTATAAAATAAAGTTCCCTGTTTTGCAGACATTCGCAGCTTCGTGTATTACGTTTCAGAGTAAATAATGGTTACTAGTCCTTGTAGTCAGCATAGTCCCAAAATAGCAAATTTAATTTTTTTTCTTTTCCGAACTAACATTTTTCCTATAACCAATATTATCGATTTTCGATTATTTCCAATTCATATCTGTATTTTTGTGTTTTAACAAAATCGAAACTTGTGTATCTTACATTAACTGTATGCCGTAGTGCATAAATCTGGTATGCAGTTAAAAACCTTGAAAGCGTTCGCTGCACTTGCACTTTCCGCAATTCCTCTCCGCACTTTTTTACACCCAAGCTGTGTTGGCTCCATCCGCAAATTGTGAAAAATATACTATACGAAACATTTTATATTTATAATATTGCACAGAGAGGTCATATCTCTAAATAAAAAAGGATATTTTTGGTACTTACTACATGTTTTTATTTTGAAATATTTTTTTTTATCAAATTAATTAACTTTTGTTATAAATGCAGATATTAAACCAAAAATTTTTTGTTTAAAATAAAATAGTGGTAATAGTTTTATTTAAAAGGAACAAAGCTTAAATGAGGTTAGGTCAAGGTAATAGATGAAAAACAATAAATATGTACTGAAAATTAATAATAAAATGATCTTGAACTGTCACTAAATGGGATAAAGAGGTATATTATTGACTGGAAAATTGAACCCTTTATGATTTTTTTACAATTTTATTTTAAAGTGTTTACACACTAAACGCTAAAGCATTATTTTTATAAAATGGGTTGAAATATTCATATAACAATTAGATTCTGAATACATTTCTAAAATAATTAGTGAATATTGACAAAACATCATTATTGGAAAAAAACATAATTTATAAGGGAGTCCTTGTCCTGAGACAGGTTAAGAAGGAATAAAATACAAATTATTGTGAGAAAACATAAAAGGCGTCTGCATGAAAAAAAATAATTGTACTCTTTTAACAATAGAATAAAGAATATAACCAAAGAAATCAATTTGTATTTATAAAATTGTGAATTTTTCAATAACTAACCTTATATCAGAACTGACATTTAAGGTAACCTGAGGTAGAAAAGTCTTTCTTGATAATGTGAGTTCAACTAAATTTAACCAAGCCTTATTTTCTATTTTTGTGTTTTTGGTTTTGACAAGCAAAAAGAAAATATAACATTTCAAAGTTTAAACGTATTACTAAAAAGTCTGTATTTTTCATTTATTTAAATATTTTCAATACAAAAATTTATAAATTAAACTTTACAATTCTTTGTCTTTTCTAAAAAAAATAAGAACTTTTAATTAAGTTTTAATAATTCTCTGAAAACATTTTCAACAAGACTACACGAGAGAATGCCATATTGGAAGGACAGCACAAAACCCCGAGATTTTAGGGCTCGCAATTTCTAAACGAGAGGTGTGTTTGGGCAACAAAAAATTTTGCTAGGCAATTTTTTCAATCAGGAAATAATGTAAATTCTGCATGATCGTCGTACAACGACCACTTGGCAATCACAAAGCGACTAGAAGAAGTTTAATTTGAAGAGGATATAGGAAAATTTTGAGTATTTTTTTGTTATTTTCTGAAAGTAATAATTTTTGGGTCATTTGAAATTCTGTTGTAACAAACGCAACTTGATAAAACTGACCTATCAGTGTTTACAAACGTTTCAAAAACAAATGCTTATTCAGTACCTGACATAATGTGTGAAAATAAGAACTGAACGCAGAAAATCATCGTTTTTCAAGTGGAGCCTTAGAAAAACTCTAGAAAGCTGAAGCCAAGTAAAATAAAATACACAAATACCGTCTTGCATCCTCACAGTCGGTACTATAAAGCTCTCAATTAACTAATACCTGAACAAAACATAAAATTAATAATCAATTCTGATTAATCAAGGACAACTCTGCTAGGTAGGTCAAAATTATTAATTTAATTTCTACATTAAAATTTTAATGACGAAATTAAAATTTTATAGTACCATCAGCTGTTAGTCGGATGCTTTAGACTATCAGGACTCGCAATCAGGTATCAACTAACGATAACCTAAAACTTTGATATACCAAAGGTTATTGAGGCAATTAAGGAATGAAATAGTCGATGATTGGGCAAGTGATAGTTATACAACTCTCTCCTTTTGCTATTGAAACAATTCTAACACTTAAAATGAGGATCAACGATATGCCTACGAAACTCGGCTCTCCGTTGGGCTTACCTTAATTTAATAGCTGCTGGTACGTCGAAGCAGCTATAAAGAGACTATTATCTTCGTATTATTGCATGTGTATTTACTATAGGCAGTGGCGATTGCATTGATATAAAGAATGAACTTTTGCTAGACAGAAACAGTTCCATTTGTAGAGGAGATACCTAATTAACCTGATGGAACAACCAAACAATGGTATTTATGGAATTGTTTTATAACGTCTTTCGTCGCTGCCTGATACTTATTGGCTTGATAATTCACGTCGATTGTCCGATTCTAATCCCAGGTTTCGAACATTCATTGATCTTCCTATTCAGGCCCGGACAATTTGACGAATTTTATGATAAAATTCCAAAAATGACGCTATGGGCTCCTTTGAGAAATCTTTGGAACTCAGACCCGTGGTAGTTTCGCTACTCGCTACGCCACTGCAATTGGGGCTAATTTATTTTGCAGCCAGTGGGGCCAACCACTAGCCAGTCCGGCCCTGTTCCTATCCATTCCATTCAATCTTTCGTTGCCTTCCCTTCTTTTATTTTCTCATGGTTTTCAAACAATGATTCACGCGTGCTTCATCACTGCCAAGTGTATAAGAAAAAATGTCTGAAGAGATTACTGGCCTGTTAGGCATATTTTGTTATTTTTTTTAGAAGAGCACCTCCAGATCGACTTCTTCCTCTGGGAATATTTCCACTGGCATCTAGGATCCTAAAGTTACTAATAATCACTATAGAATTTTTTACCACTGTATTCAGCATTCATAGGTATACGGAGTATACGTATACTTTTTCCAATCCAAGAAAAAGTTGTTATAATCGAGACAAAACAATAAGAATAATATTAAAAATTTTTTGCATTTCTCGACGTTTTGAGCCACGCTGATTCCAAAAATACAAACAAAAAATACTGAACCGATTTTGATGAAATTTAATTTTAGCCACTTTAAAATTGTTTCATCGGCAAACTAAGCTTTTATAAGAAATATATACAGGGTGTCCAAAAATAAGATGGTTATTTTCGGCGCATATTTGCAAATTTGGACCAAATTCATTTTTACTTGGCTATAAGATAGTACACATGAGCCCTAACTGAAAACAAAATTTTCAAATTTCTTTATTCAAAATGGCGGCCAATAGAACGATTGTCCCATTTTGTGGTTTGTCCCTTATAACTTGGGCAGTAATTAATATTATAAAAATTTCAAAACGGCATTGTATAGCTAAAATATAGGGCTTTCGCCCTAAAAAAGTCGATTTTCAAAATTGTTTTAAAATTGCCTACCTTTAAGGGGTCCAAGTAGGTCAAAATTTTGATATCGATTTTTTCAAAAACGGGTCCGAACATTTTTCTAATATTTTGATATGTTATAGGCAGCGTAATTATCTATCTAACTTTAAATTTTTAAAGACTTGTATGTTGCGTATTCGGAGTTATGATTTTTTGAATGTCAAAATTTCAATAATCAAATTTCTTTTGTAATACAAATTAAAACTTGAAATTGTATATTTACATCAATCTCATGAATATCTATTATTTGACACTATTTTCGGTAACCAAAACGCTTCCGGTTAAACCGGAAATTACAAAAATTTCAAAATTTTTAAGAGCACCCTGTATATTTTTCAATATTTGGAAAGATAGTAAAATTAGCTATTACACGATACCAAATACTTTATATTTTGACTTCCGGTTTAACCGGAAATTTAATCAAATTTCTTAATTGAAATGGAACACCCTGTATATTTTTTAATATTTTGGAATCACGTAAAATTAGCTATTACACGATACCAAACACTTTATATTTTGAATTTGTATAAGGCCTATTTGACATGAACTAAGTATCTTACTAACTGTTAGTAACTGAATCAACTCAAGGAGCAAAAGCACGAGAATCTAAGCTTTAACGTCGTCATTAGAAATTTTGACGCATGACCGTGGACTACGTTAAAGCTTAGATTCCCGTGCTTTTGCTCCTTGAGTTGATTCAGTTACTAACAGTTAGTAAGATACTTAGTTCATGTCAAATAGTCCTAAAAATTCTGCTTACACGCAGAAGTCCTAGGTTCGATCCCGGATAAAACCAATTTTTCAAAAAAAAAATTTTTTTGAAATTTTTATATTAACATAAAAATAAATTTAATAATAAAACCAACGGATGTGGCTATACGAAGAACTTTTTCCTGTCCGTCAAATATTATAATTTGATATTTTTTTTATTAAAAGTTAATTTGATATCTTATAAATGAAATACATTAAAGAAAATTTTAAACTGCAACCTTTTAAAGAAATGTACAAAAAAATACAACAGGAAAAAGTTCCTCGTATGGCCACATTCGTAGTTTTTGAATTTTATTTTTTCTAAAATAAATAGCAGTTTGTATAAATGTACAAAATATTGTAGGTGACAGTGGATACTGCAGAAGTTGTGTTTAATATTATTATAAATCTCGAAAACTTTGTATTCAAAAATTGTATTTTGAATGTATTTTAACAGTAAACGTTAGGTGGAAATTGCTCAAAAGTGCACTAAATACAAAAATGTGTCTATCAACACTGTTCAAATTAAAATTAGTTCCATTAACTAACTCATAATCGGCTATACCTAAAGTTTTTATATTTTCTAAAACATAACTTCTATGATGTTTAGGAAGCATCTTTGTCTCTGGATGCTCACATATGTTGGAATTAGAATACAGACGCGTGTGTCGTCTCCCGCATAGAATTTAATTCTTAAATTAAACCACTTTTAAATTTCAAAATTCCCTAACATTACAAAGAATTCGATAAGTGAGCCGTCAGAATTTGTCTTATGATCTTGTTATTTTTGATGAGACCTAAAAAGACTTTTCAAAGTGGAAAAATTCAATAAAAAATAATTTTAATTAGTTTGTTAACCTACATTAATTGGCATTTCATTATTGGTAAATATCATTAATTGTGATGAACTTTATTGGAACTAAATGAGGTCTTCTAAAAAAACTCTTCTGAGAAACGCAAAAATAATTCTATTTTTATATATTTAACGAAAATTAGAGTTAGAAACTAAAGTTTGTGATTATAGAACGCTTCTTAAAATAAACCGATATATCGGTATTTCGAGATTCAATAGTGGTGAAAAGCTTAGCAAATGTAAAAATTATAAAAATCATGGAAGCTGATACTTCAAAGTCATTGAAAAGGAAATCTTTAGATCACTGTTAAAATAGGAATGAATTGTACGGAAGTACTCAAGATTGGAATAATTGTAATGGAAACGTGCACTTGAAATCATGATAAATTGCTATTTGATTAAATTGATTAAAGCTCTCAATTTTTAAATGCGTAATTCGAATTCTAAAAAGAGTTAACGGTGTTAGTATTTACGAATAGTTAGTACACAGCTTTTATGTACACAGTAAAAAATTTTAACCGAGTACTTTATCTCTAAGCTAGAGGGAGAAACGTAGAGTGAAAATTTACGAGTGAAATCCACTCATTTTTTCACTCTACCGAAGTTTTAACTCGATTAGAGTAATTTTGTACAATATCTCTCTATAGAAATGTAAATTTTACTCAATTAGAGGAAAAATTACTATTTAGAGTGAATTCAACTCGCCTTAGTCTACTTCTAGAGTGATACGGAGTGACGGCTACTCTATTATAGTATATCTAATCATTTTGTTTTTTGTTTCTACGCATGTACTAATGTAAAAAAGCCACGCCGCCATTATACAGTAGTTTACAGTTGTGTTGTGTGTGGCACGTGCAAAGTTGGAATCTTGGAATATTTAAAAATTTAGGTAAGTAAGTACCTACTACAGCTAGCTTTATTATTATGTAGAGTAGGTAAATGTTTAAATATTGTTAGCAGAAATAATAAAATAATGAAAAAATAGAAGATTGGTTCTCGTCCTAAAAAAATCAACTTATGATGCAATAAAAGATCATGTTGAAGTTTTATAATAAATTGTTTTTTAATTTTTTTTTAATTCTTGAATTATATTTTTTTAACATGAACAACACAAAAACAAACTTGAAATGCAAATAAATCTAAAGTCTCTATTGAAATTTAATATACCGACGCAGCGTATAAAACTGGGGGCTTCCCCAGACAAAAGTCCTTGTATTTTTTTAATTACGAAAATCGTTTTTAATTCATTAGACTTTGGTATAAATATTTTAAAAATTAAGACTTGCAATTATGTAGGTACAGGTACAGTCGAACTTCGTTAACTCGAACGTTAACTTGCCACAAAAAAACGTTATCAAGACTTCGGGTTATCAAATTATATTTAATTTTAATTCTTGGTGCTGTTGCCAACCAATTTCGTTAGGATCTTTCCTGTTATATCCCCACAGTACCATGGCAAAATAAGAAACATATTTTTTTATTTATATAAGTACAGCGGTAATTAGTGGAATATTTATTATAAAAATAGAAAAATACTTTAAAAAAGATTGTTTATTACTTTCACTTTCGAAATTATCTACTTTTAAACAATTTAAAATTGAAAAAAATTAAAGTGGGAATTCGACCGTGCCTTGGTACTGTGAGGATATAACAGATTTCGAGTTTCCTAGTTCGAGTTATCCAAGTTGGACTGTACACTGTACCTACACAAAAGAAACTACGAAAATGTCGAAAATTATAAATGTCCATACAAGTACACATGTTATTTGTTGTATGTACGTTGTACGTATGTGTATGTATGTATGTATGTATGTATGTATGTATGTATGTATGTATGTATGTATGTATGTACACATGTAAAGTTTCGTTTTTAATTTTGTAGGAGCTGTATCTCATCACGTAAGTCATGCAGTTTCTGAAGTTAAAACATATTCATATTTCAAAAGTTGTAAAACTAGAATCAACTTTTACATATGACGACATTGTTAATATTGGTGAGTATAAAACTTGCCAATTTATTTTGCTGTGTTATTTTTATAAAATAATACAGTCGAACCACCACTTTCCACAAAACTCTATCAAGACTTAAATTAAAATTAAATTTAATTCTTGATGCTGCTATCAACCAATTTTGTTCGACTTAACAAAAATTTGAGGTATCGAAGTTCGACTGTATATATTATGATTGGATTTTAAAAATTGTTCAATTTATTAAATTGTCAGCCAGCAGATTGCGATTAATTATTTGCACAATTATTCGTTACTTTTATAGCTAGAAACAAATTTCCAGAACTTCTAGAGCATGATTTTCGTTTCTGTGAGGGTGATGGTACCATCATTGAGGAGGACGTGCTATCTGATTACGTTACATCACGTAACACTAATAAAGATAATCCATTAACATTATATATTCTAAAAGTTCACATGTCTGGTGATGGTGATAGTATTTCGACGATATCTGTAATATCTGATAATACCGATATAATAATGGAAGGTCTCGAAGAATTTCCTACAAACAATACTGTGCCTGCAAAGCCATCAAGCTCTTCCATAATAAGCAATGCAGTAAGTGTTCTCTACTTCTGGTTTTTTACACCCATTCGCAATTCAATCAATTTTTATAATTGATTACTTTCCTAGGAATGGAAAAACATAATTTGCAATGAAGGGGGAAAAGATATTTTTACATTTTATGATAAAGAAGGGTTGCTAAGCAACACCTTAAGACAAAAGTTAGTAAAAATAACTTGCAACTTATTAAGAACAAGATATACCATAAAATGTCCTGAAATACAGAAAATAAATTTGGCACGATCCATAATTGAGTTGTTTCCAAATTTGAAGGATAATGTAGGAGATACAGGCCACGTAAGACTCTCAGTTCTAAATATCTGCATAAGATACTAAATGTTGAATGTTTTATAGGACGCCTTTTATAGAAACAAACGTGGAGGAGAAGGGTACATAGCGTGGCAATTTAAAACTATGGCAAAAAATGTTAGAAGTGAGGAAGAGGAGCAGTTAATAAAAAGACGAAAGAAAAAAGGTGAAAACTTCTCAGAAACTGATGTGACACTAAAAAAATCAACTGAAATCCAAAAGGTAGTTTTAACAAATGCTGTAAGGGAGGCAATTCAATTCCTTAAAAATGCATGTCCTCAAAGGGATCGGGAAGCGATATCAACCCAAATGAAATTCACCTATAAATATAGAAAAACTTTAAAAAATGAAATTCTCCATGAGTTTCCACGATTTCAAGATACCCCTGGTTTAGTAAGTTGATATACATTAATTTTGTATGAGATCAACTGCGACCTAAAATTGTGTACCTACTACTACTTCCATTTTAGTGTTTACTTTCAAATAGCATAATTAATTTATATATTTCTAATACTTTTCGAAGTACTTCTAACTTCGTTGTACACCTACTTACAGTCGCTGTTTATCCTTCATTGTAATAGTTATCAATATTAAATTTGCCATTCGTGTGACTTGTTATGTAATCGGCTACTGCTGGCTGAAACTAGTTCGGTGGTAAATTCAGATATTTCATAACTTAATTTTATCTGTATTTCAGATTGAAGAAGATTTCTGGTTACTATACGAAGACAAAGATACAAATTTTCCAAATTTTTCGGAATCAATTGTAAAAGATGCGGATAAAATTTTAAATGCATACAAATTAAGTACAAAAAATGCTGATCCAGAAATTTTAAACGATTCGAGCGACATTCCTAGTAAGTGCTCTACTTTTTAGTAATCTGGTTAATATTTCTTATCTGCATTAAATTTCTTGTAGACTGGGATAAAACTACTCGAGCCCTACTAGCTATTTTACACATGCTCCGTACAAGAGGTGCAGTAGAAGAGGAAAAATTAATAGTTTTTAAACCAGTAAGCACGAACGTTGTAAATACCAAGAACCAATAAAAGTAACCAAATATTTTAGGTAAACATACCCATTCAAGAAGTAATTGAAGAAAGAAAATCTCTCCAACCACTGTTGCTTGCGCAAGGAACTAACAAAAAAGCAATTACGCAATATAATATTCTAGTGGACGGGAAGTCCATAGAATGTCCACAACTATGTACATCAGGGAAAGCTTTTGAAGATCTCTTCATGAGTCATTGGGTTCTAAATACTGAATACGACGGTACGTTAAAATATTTTTGGGAATTTATCCAAGCTTTTTATTTCAATTTGCACAAGGACAGAGTAACTTATACTCCTAAAATGTGTGAATTAAGGAGTAGGATACAAAATTACACTTAAGTTTTAACTTTTACATTTTGTTGTTACTGTTGGTTTTATACTTTTATATTAGGAAATGTTTAGATGACGTACTTTTTAGTTTTTACAGTAATACATAATTGCTGTTTTTTTTATAAAAGTTTGATTAGACATATATTTTAATATTTTGGAACTTTATATTTGCTATTCGAAATGTTACATTGTTTTATTTGTTCCAAGTCTTTTAAAGATGTTACGTTAATGATTCGACATTTAAGACTAATTCATGGATTATTGGAACACAAAAAATTAAGTTTGAAATGTTGCATAAAAAATTGTTTAAATGTATTTTCCACATTCAATGGCCTTCGTAAACATTTAAAAAAACATTTGCGTAGTGACAATATTCCAAATGAGTTATCTAATAGTAATAATATCACTAATACTAATACAACTCCTCAATATAATATTACTAATCAACATAGCTGCTCATCTTTTGACCACAGTGATTTGCCAATAGAAATGAATTCTTCCGAGGACTTCCCTTTTAACAGTGTTAATAATATTGAATCTAATGAGAACGAAACTACAGATATTGAAAATCAGAATATTAATGGAGATACCGTTATTACAGAAACTTGTAAGATGTTCTTTTCACAAATCTCATCACTATCTTTACCACACACCAAAACCCAGTCACTAATGAATTATAGTAACGAATTCATTCACAATGTTTTTAATATTTTAAAAGATGGTAGCAATTATGTAGATATCAATAAATATCTTACTCACCAAGAAGACAAATTTAAAAGTGAATTAAATAAATTTTCATCCATTTATAAGCGTAATCAAATTATGAATTTTGACATAGTTTTACCAAGAGAGATCGTTATAGGTGTAAGAAGTGATAATATTGTGAATAGACAATTAAATGTAACAATTGAGAAACATATTTCACGTACCTTTCAATATATTCCAATTTTGGAATCTTTAAAATTTTTGTTAAATAGAAATGCATCATTCTTAAAAAATCATATCGATATAAGAAATCGTGAAAGGGACGCCAGTATCATTAAAGTAGGCTCTTATGTTGAGAATAACATTTTATACAAATCTAAAAAATACTATGTCAATTTACAAATCTATTACGACGATTTTGAGGTGACAAATCCGATTGGCAGTAAAGCAGGAACCAGTAAACTAGGTGCATTGTATTTTACCATTAAAAATGTACCAGCAATATATCATTCAACCTTAAGAAACATACACTTACTGGCGTTGTTTTATACATGTGATCTAATCGATTCATCGTGTCAAACAATATCATTGAATACTATTTTGGAACCAATAGTGAAAGATATTCAAATTTTGGAAACAACAGGAATTATCGTAGAAGGGTTTGATGAACCAGTTTTTGGTAGTATAGCTTCACTATCTCACGACAATTTGGCAGCTAACGCTTTACATGGAATGGTACTAAGCTTTCAAGCAAATTATTTTTGTAGAATTTGTTTAAATAATAAACAACTTTTAAAAACTCAATGTACGGATTCTACAGAGACTTGGCGGTCAAGTGTTTCGTACGAAGATCATAGCTTACAAGCAGCAGATGCAGAAAACAATCATGTATTTGGAATTAAAAGTCGTAGCGTTTTAAATAACTTGCACTATTTTAAACTATGTGATGCAGTAAGTGTAGATATTATGCACGATATACTTGAAGGGGCGATACATTTTGAACTTAAACTGTTTCTTTGTTATATAATTAAAAGCAAAGTTATCACTCTCGCGCAACTAAACGAAAGATTAAAATTTTTTAATTATGGTAGCCTAAACCAACCATCTAAACCAAGTCCAATTACACTAGAGAAAGGCAATTTAAATCAGAGAGCAGCCCAGTCTTGGTGCCTAGCAAGATTTTTACCATCTATAATACATGATAAACTTACAGTGGCTATGCAGCCTAAGTGGGAAGTTATAACCCTCTTGTTAGAAATAATGCAAGTAGTATTTGCACCTAGAATTTCCAAAGATATGATCGGACATTTGGAAGACCTCATTTGTAATCACCATAAAAAATTACAAGAATTATTCGATTGTACTTTAACCGCCAAACTTCATTTCATTACCCACTATCCAGAGGTTATTAGGCGAATGGGTCCATTAATATCGCTGTGGGCAATGCGATATGAAGGCAAACACGGCGCTTTAAAGGATATGTCATATAGATTTAAAAATTTTAAAAATGTTGCGAAGACTTTAGCAAATCGCTATCAACAAATCGCTTCGAATGAAAAATACGAAGTTGTCCCCCAATTTGGCCCTCAATCTATAACAGCATTTAAAAATTACATATATCGAGACGTATTTGTTAAGAATGTTACTGATCTTCCAGAATATTTGCAAATTGTAGTAACTAATTGGGTTAAATATGGGTACACATATAAAAAACAATTTATGCTTTGCACTTCTATGAATAACGTTACTAATATGCCACAATTTGAGCAGATCATTAACATTGTTATAAGTGAAGATCAGATATATTTCGTAACGAGAAAATGGATAACTTTGGAATTTGTGACTAATATTCAGGCTTATAAAGTTAAATGTGGTGATGAATTAAATGTTATTGACTTTTGCTTACTTTTATATAAAGAACCATACGAGTTAACACAGACGTGTTGTAGTGTTAATTTTTATTTAGTTCCTAAGTATTACTTTACGTTTCTTACATAGCTCATAGTTAAACTCCCTTAAGGGCTAAAAACCCTAAGCTTATAATTTACGTTTATTTAAGTTAATTTACGTTAATTTACGTTAATTTAAAATTTACGTTCAATATACTATTTTATAAGAATTATTGATGTTTTTATTTCGTATACCAAAATTTTAAATGAACACTCTGTGAGTGTATTTGTCCTCTAACCTAGAGGCAGTGTCACTCAGTGGTAAGTGAATGTGACACTGCAACAGAGTAAAAAGTACTCTAAAGATTACTCTAAATCAGCACTATTCGAGTATTTTTATACTCTAACCTAGAGGTAGTTTCACTCAATGGTAAGTGAATATGACACTGCAACAGGGTATAAAGTACTCTAAAGATTACTCTAAAGCAGCACAATTAGAGCATTTTTGTACTCTAACCTAGAGGCAGTATCACTCAGTACTAAGTGATGATGACACTGCAAGAGAGTAAAAACTACTCTAAGGTTTACTCTAAATCAACACTATTCGAGTATTTTTGTACTCTAACCTAGAGCAATATTATGGAGTAAAAAGTACTCTACACTTCACTCTACCAATACCACTCAATTTTGTACTCTAATAGAGTGGACCTCCATGGACTCCGCGTAGTGTTAATTTAGAGTGAATTTAGAGTATATTTTTTTTACTGTGTAAGTATATTTTAATCGAAAGAGAGTTTGTCGACACTAATTATTAATCAATAAATTAATAATTATTATAGAGAAATAATCTTATCCTTATGGAAATGTTTCGTGGATCATCGCAGCAAAGTGAATCAAAGTGATTAACTTCATCTGCAATCGTATTTTTTATGTGTAGCATAATAACTGCATGTAACCTTGTAATTAAAATTTTGATATTAATTATCAATTTGCAAACTTAACATGCAAATTTAAAAAAACAGTCCAAATAATTAAAAATGTTGCTTCCTAGTAGACGATAAAAAATAATTAAGTGTGAACTTTGTTATTCTGTTAACTTTTTGCAAAGCAACAACTATACGCTCATTATTAAAAGTGGATATCAGCACTTAATTGTCGAAATTTTACCAATTTCAAAATTAATTAGCTTCCATATGTCTACGCCGAAGTTCAAGGTGACACTTAAAGTACAATAAGTTTATTTAATAACTAACAGAACAAACAAGTAAATTAATAATTGTACCATATTACTAACTATTGGTGAAATAGTGAAATTAGTATTAAGATTTTGGAACGAATTTAAGCAGTGGGTGGTTAAATTTGTTCGTTATAGTTGTTCGTGGGCTTTGGAGTAATTAATTCACTTCAAATCTCAATTTTCGATATGCTAGTAAAATGGTTTTCTTATCAAATACAGGATGGTTCAAAATCGAGACACATGGCTCATGGCCCAAAAATATTACGCTTTTTACTATAGTATCAAATTGTTTTGGAACTATTTCAACTATTCCTTACGTTTAAGAGGGCGGTTTTTAACGAATAGATGGGAAAGTTGGTATTTAGACATTCCGCTCGTAACCGTTAGCGACTTTAATATCCGGTTGATAGAGGGAACCCAACATAAGGTGAATCCACCACGTGATGACCGTTAAAGTTGCGCAGTAGATTAATGCGGTCGTTGCTTAGAAACGAACGTAGACAAAGTATTAAACCAGTAATTAATTATTAATAGTACTTCAAATAAAAATTTAAATTAAGTAATTATTTTAAATTTTGACAACTTTTAAAAATAATTTTTTTTGACAGAAGAAATAACTAGCTCCGCCACTGGGCTCTAAAGCCACGCCTCGCGCAGGTTTGGTCACGTGGTGGATTCAACTTACGTTGGGACTACTATATCTCTAAAAGAGCCTAATTAGTGAGGAAAGTCCAAATGAACTTGGTGTAATTTAAAAAAACAGAAGATGTTGTTTCTACCCATCCTTTGTTTTTTTTAATTACATCAAGTTCAATTGGACTTTTCTCACTAATTAGGCTCTTACTTCCTTTAACAAATATGTCATTACCTTCTTTGAACCCAACCCTATCAGGAATTATGACTATTAGTGATATCAACCAGATATTAAAGTCCCTAACGGTTACGAGCGGAATGTCTAAATATCAACTTTCCCGGCCATTCGTTAAAAACCGAGCTGTTAAGATTTTTTACATTTTTCAAGGAAAATAATTTCTATTTTTTAAAAGTGTGTTCCTAACTTTTGGACCACTTTGTATGCATTAAATTACAAGATGTCGACAACAACTGGCGAAAGCTCAAAACGTCAAAACTCAATGTGGAATGGGAAATGAGCGAAGCTCTGTGCATAGTTTGATTCCCAAATTTAATAACCGCGTGGTAGTGGTGGAAGAATAGGCTCGCCCAGCAGTGGCATAGTTAAAGGACCCGCGTAGCGATAGGGTCCCCGAAAAAATCCGCAGTTTGTACCATAAAGCTAGCGCTTCATCACAACTTCTAGAATTCAGCTTATTTTTTTCAAACCAATAGAAGATAAACTTCATGCATGTTTTAGCGTCTGACGCTAGAAATCCAAGGTTTCCATTGGCTTAGAAAAAGAAGCTAGCTTCTAGAAGCTGTGGTGCAAGGCTAGTTTAAAGAGGCACTTTAAAAATGTCTGTTCTTGTAATTATGTAAGAATTTGAAAATTTAAAAAAGAAATAGTTAAATACTTTTCTTTTTTTCTAACTAAAAATCGGTAGGTTGTAAAAGTTTTAGAAATAGTCACAAATGAACCCTATATTCAGTGGCGTAAATAAAGGGTCCGCGTTGCGAAGGGTCCCAGAAACATCGTTTAGTATGAAATTTTGTTATAAAATCGAATTGTGGTTAATCAAAATGATTATTAACAGGAATGGTAGGTGCCCCACTATGGATTTTGCGGGAGGGCCCCTAAACTCTTAGTTACGCCCCTGTCGCCCAGCATCTCTTTTTTAGGGCGCCTTTAAATAATTTTTATCGTGAAACATAAAAGTTTGAAACCGCTGGCGCTGTCGCAAGTGGTTTCCACGCACTTACGCTGGCATCCCATGCTACTAAACAGTAGTAAAAAAACAGGAAAACAAATAAAATCAATAATTATTAATTTTATTACAAAAATACACGATAAAAAGAATAAGTAGTTCATTGTTGACAAGATTGCTACATAATTGTAACTACTAATAATTAATTAATTTAATTTTTATCTTATTTTAAAGTTTATCGTATTACATTCATTTCGATACCCACATTAATATAATGATCCTGTAATAATAAATTAATTATACATTTTTATAACAAAATGATTATGTTATTATACAGAGGGATTTCAAAATTCCGGAAATGCTCTACAGTGCTCTAACGGCCGGTACTAAAGCTCTCGATTAACTAATGTTGACATTAAATTTAACAAGAAGTTTTTGATTTGTCGTCAAAGGGTCAAAGTAAGAATCAATTCTAATTGGTCAAGGACAACTACGGACAGTTAAAATTAATTTAATATTAAAATTAAAGTTTTATACTACCGCTTGTATATCGGTTGCTATAAAAATCTTAAAATTGCACGTACATTTCATATTTGATCTGTCAATCAGAAAGTTTGTTTTTTTGTAAAACTTTCTTCTAATCACGAATATGCAGACACGCTATTAACATTGTAATATAATAAATAAATCAATAAGAAATGTCGAAATCTCGATCTGAAACAAGCCATAAATCATTTTACAAAATATTAGACAGCGACTAAACTCAATTTTGACAGACGCCACAGACGCTTTAGTATTCAGCGATGATATCCAAATATGGAAAATAGATAATCAGCACACTGACGGATCAAAAATAAACGATAAAGTGGGAGGAGGCATTATGTGAATCTAGTTTTAGTCTCTCGAAAACCTTAAGCCCCTTATTAGCTATCTACCAGGTGTGAATACATGCCCATGTGTTCAAGAGATTATCAGGAAGTCTCAAAAGGAAGAGAATCTATATTTTTGAAGACAGCCAAGTAGCAGTGAAGGCTCTAAAATTGATTTTAGAGCCTATTGATTTACGGGAATCTAAGCTGTAACGTCTTGCACGTTCGTGCGTTGAAATGCTGCTTGAGTTGATTTAGTACAAGTACGTTGATTTAGTTAATTTAGTAGTTTGGTCCATGTAAAACGGCCCTAATACTAAACTTCATTGTTAGATTGAGAAACTAGGGTCCGTTTTACATGGATGAATGTCGTACTAAATTTAAAGTAGGTACTGGGTTGATTTGCTGTTGGGACCTGTTGGGTGCCCCTAGAAATGCGGTACTCAAACTTTTAGCGTCCATGCCTAAAGATTGCGCTGTTTGCGTTCATTGAGAATGAGCACTTGTTTTTCTTACGTTTCAATATGAAACTTATTCACCATTTTGGAATCACCCTGTATTTTTAATTATTCCCACTCATTGATATATTACTTGTACAGCATTGTATTTAAATGCAATGAAATAATAGTAATACAAATTTATCAATGAGACGTTCTCAATAAATAATAATTACAGCATCGGCTTTCGTGACAAGTAACGTTTTTTTCTTTTTTTTGAACATTAAATTAACCTGTGGGGAGTTAATTTTGTTTCTCTTGTCAACGATATTGATGGCGTTTTTTACCTTAACCTTCAAGGCGTATTGGATTGCAATTTGTAGGAAATGGATTTGTGGTAGTACTTTATCGTGACTATGTTTATGACAGTCAGAGAGAAGCGCTCTTTTAAAATTAAGAAAAAAGTATTCAACAGGTCCATTGGAAACGCCATAAAAGCACCGATCGTTCATCAGTTAAAAATATCATTAAAATTTGAAATATAAGAATGAAAAATGAAAAGAGGGAAGGTTTGCTTGTATTGGACAAAGACAAATATTATCAAACCTACTACGTGATTTTTGGTGGACTTTGTATATAAATCCTAATTGTAAATTGGTTTTGAAAAATTTTGCTTTAAGCTAAGAAGAGTAGTTGAACTGAGTACTCTTTCTTTTGTAAGGATTACAATTAGATTGTATTCAAAACCCATCATTAAATTAATGGCCGAGCAATTCTAAAGTTAGCCGACATTTCAATCGTTATCTACTTTATATACTTACTTCATTGATCGTAATTAGATACAATTATTTATTTATTAAAGCACTTCTGCTAATTTAGCGCTCATCTGAGATTTCAACGGAAATTTTTTCGAACCGAAGAATGGTTATTAGATACATAATAATTTAAACATTTAGAGAAACGCCATTGAACTTATTGAAAATAAAATACATCTGCGCCTACCTATTCTTCATATTTTTGTAATTATTCTGTTTATTTGAGCAAACCTTTTCAAGAAGTCAACAACTTTAAAGAGGATTATAGCTACTTATTGCAAATTTTAAAATTTACTGCTATATTTAACCATTGTAAGTTTGTAGTTTTAATTTTTTCTCAAAAAGACATTACACTAAAGCTTAAAATGTAAAGTGTAATAGAATTAGGGGTTAGATACAGGTAAAATTTTAAGTAGGTAGCTCACCTCTCTAAAACGTTGTAGACTTCTTTAAAATAAATAGAAAGTGAGTCATAAAAAAAAATTAAATAAGTAGCTTTCAAGGGGTTATATTTACAAATGTTAATTTCTTTAGCTCATTCCATTTCTGTAATAACGCTTCGAACTAGATACGCGAAATCAGCCAATCTGCTCAACGAGAACTCAGTGTTGGAACACAAATTTAAGCCACTTATAAGTATGTGTTTATTCTTATTTGGATTTAGGTACTTTTAATTACTCACCAGGAAAAGTTTTTATTCAAAATCCACCGATGCGTGACATCATAAGCCTAAAAGATTATTAAGGATGCCTCCAATGTAATAAACAAACAGTCCTAGCGTGAATTCATGCGTATGATATGAATGTTTACACCGAGGACTCTGCTTATCTCTCATTTTCCGTTCTCTATAATACGTGTACCTACTATAATTCAGAAAAACTTCAATTTCTGAGAGTAGTGGAGTATGAAAATTATGTCTACCCCATTTAATGGAACCCATTTCAGATCTCAGTAATACATCTATTTTAATTACAAGGGCTTCGATGTATCATCCACTGAAACTAAAATGAACGTATTGTGCCTTTTCACAAAATTATTATTTTAAATATTAAGTTTAATACTTTTTACAAAATTGGTTGAAATCTTATTTTTGCCCTTTGTCCTTTTCTTTAAAAAGACTCACCCTAATTAATATCGATAAACTATTTATCGCTTATCTTATCTATATTTTATTTAGTTATTAAAGTTTTTAAGGGTTTATTTATTGAATTTATATTTTGTAAGTACTCAATTATGTTGTTGGCACATTAAGGCCTCGCCACATAACACATGCGGCTATACACTATGCCAATGTTAATAATTCATGCTCGTCGTAGCTATGCGTTTGGCGCATAGCATACGAGTAGAATTGGTTTCGACTTCTGTGCGCTATGCTATGTAAATATACGTCAATACGACATTTGAATGCGATATTTGAAATTTTTAGGTTAGTTTCTGTTGTTTATCGAATCTAAAATGTTGAAACAAGACCAAGGGAAGATGAAAAGTGATGTAAATGAGTAAATAAATGGTACAGAAAATAAAATAATGTCGAGAGCAACATTGCTCATCGATATCCTTTTTGAAAATGTCAGTTCTCTAAATTCAGCACAGCACCTCCTATATGGCAAGTTCTATGCTAGCATGTGCGTTTAGCATAGCATAGCGCATAGCATAGCGGCATGTGTTATGTGGTGAGGCCTTTAGTTTGTCAAAAATTTTATCCCACTTAAATAAATGTATTATAAATACATGTGAAAGGCCCACAAAAATTGAAATTATTATAAAGCAAAACTGAATTTTAAACCTAAATTTAAAGAATCCTAATCTAACAAAAAATGAAGCCCCATTGGACGTCAATAGCCCTGGGCCCCGAAAATCCTTGATCAGCCCCTGCAAGCAACTGTCAAATGTGCACGTTTAGATAAATTGACCTATAATTTGATAATAATAATTTAATAAACGTTCAACTATAATGAGATAATGACAAATGAAAAAATGATTTGTTTCGATAATTCCAAAGCGTCGCTGGTTTTCTATAAGAATTGGATTTTTATTTCGTTTATTTTAGGGTTTCAGAAAATGAAAAACTGTACTTAAATAATATGTTTAGATGTAGTATTTTCTTCGCTACAGAAAACCCTAATACACTTTAGTTCTAAAATAACTGCAAAGAATTGAATATTGAGAATTTACCACTGAAATCTTTATGCTACGTCGCGCAAGTCACCATCCTATATACAGGGTTAGCAGAAAATACGGATCTATGGAAATATCTCTAAAACGTTAAGAACGGTTGTACGTGGCCGATAAGACGGACATATTTTTGTTTTGTTTGAACTTCTGGTTTAATCCGAAACGTCTTTAATCCGAAAAATAGTTATGGGTAACAGCAGAAAAGATGAAAGTTGATGCTGTTTCCGGTTAAACCAGAAGTTCAATAAAAACAAAAGTGTCCCCAATGTCTTTACACTTATGTCCAAAATTTCATTACCATCACTAATTCCATTTCAGAGATATTTTCATAGATCCATACTTTGTGCTAACCCTGTATGTAATACATTTTTAAGTATACTTTTTTGTTCTTATTTTTTTTATCACTTAAAAGCTTAAGTGGCTGTCTAGATTCTAGACTGCCATCATTTTTTATCTTTTATCGATTTCGTCCATAGTTGTTTGGATATTCTTAATATCGTCAAAACATCTGATGGAGAGGGGGGCGTTTACTGTTACGGAAAGATGTAAATCTGTATCTTCATTCTAGTAGACCTAAGTTTGGTTCATCCATATCTGTCATTTTGACAACGCTCTCTACCTAGCTCCATTTCAATTTGCAATTCTCTCTATTGCTATTCCGTTTTGGGCGTATGGTTTCATTGTTCACCATGTCTCGTAGGATTAAGTCCATCATATAGACAGATAAAGAGTGAGCGCTGTGTTCTGAAAGCGCCCAATGGCAGGGTTATGATAGTCGAGGTAATTTCAAAAGCAAACGGCAACAAGTAACTGACAATAAGGCCGAGTTTTTCATTGGGAGTTTAAACTACGTCTCATGTGAACGAAGTTCAAGCTCATGCGCCGTAACTCGTTCACGTTACAGTAAAAATACAGCGCATGAGATTGATCTTCGTTCAGATGGAACGTAGTTTAAACTCCTAATAAAAAACTCGGCCTAAGAAATGCATATTGCCCAAAGAGGGCAGTATTTTTGAACAGGCGTAGGCGATACCTCGTAGCTTATTGCCATCGGTTGCTAGCTTTGGCGTAAGATGCAAAAATTATTTTGACTTGTCGGTCGCCGGAATCCGCTTCGGATATAAGCTTGGTAGCTTTTGGCCAGTTGCGTTCAATCATGTCATGTTATCAATAGGTAATATTTAAAACTAATGTTAGGGGCTGAATTTTTGTTTCTACGACGATCTCTGAAGACACCTAAAATATTTCTGGAAATTGCAAACTGACCTTGTTTGCTCAGCTTTGGATAAATTTTTGACGAACCCTAAAAATTATTTTAGTACTCAGTTTTAAAGAATTTGGTAATAGGACTTAAGAAATTTCTTAGAAATTGAAAATTGTTTTTACTCAGCTTTTGTAAATTTTTGTAATGTGGTTACCGTTAGGTGAACTTTGGTCTTTTTAATATGGAAAATATTTAAAAATTTAATTATTTTGTATTGTGTTTGCCCAGCTTTGAACTTTGAAAAGGTTTACAATCTTCTAAGCACAAGCACAGTGGATGCCGACTTATTTATGATGAGTATTGTTAATTGTAGCTAATGATCAGTAGCCGACTTCACCCTCAAGTCGAAATAATACTAATCTGGTGGATCCAAGGACCCCCATCTACATTTTTCGCAAAGTGCAAAGATAAATCAAAATTCGTGTTTATGGGGCGGTAGATAATTATTTCTAAAGCTAAGGTTGCCAAAATCTCGAAATTCTTTTCAATTTATTCCAATTAATAAAATGAAAAGTAAAATTGATTCAATTTAACATTGACCTCATATTTTTTTCCTATATAAAATAGTAAATAATTGAAGCATGAAAATCTAATATAGTAAGTACGTGTAGCATAGTAAATGGGAACTGTGCGAGTAAACTTGACTTCTAAATCTAATTTCTAGTTATTTATGCTAGACAAGTGCATTAATAACACACGCCTACTTCCTCAAGAAGATTTTTACTATGTTATTTTACACGCACATACGTTTCACTTTATAGAAGAAAGCGCTACTTAAATTCACTATTAAAGAAAGTGTAATAATAATAGCGGTACAACTATCTCATGCAATCATCCATCTCTTTCTCACTTTGATGTTAATTTAATTTCACTATTATGCCCCCTCGATGAAGTTTGTTTGTGTTTATATTAATTATGTATTTTTAGCTCGGTTCAGAAAAAAATTAACAATTTTAATGCTCTTTTAAGGTTAAGGGAATTCGCTTCCTTTGTTTTAGACGAGTATAAGCTATTTGTTTTTATTACTCTAAAACTTTCTTCATTTTCTTTCCACTTTGAAAGTTATTTAATTGCTACTTTATGCTTTAAATTAAACTTAAACCATAATTGTACTAGAAAAATAATAATCGGTACATTCTTAAAAATAATCTTCATATATGTATACGTATATAGTATGTACAGAGTTGCTTCTTCAAACTAGCTCTTACTCTCGAATTTTTACTATATTTTTCTTCACTTCCCCTAGCATCCTAAACTTAGGCAATATTTGAATTAAGATCATAGTTCTTGTATTAAAACTTAGTATCTCTATGGAGTATTCTTCTTCTTAAATTTTTCAAATGAAGAGACCTCCTCATTTCGTAGTACCCTAACGTCGCTAACCCTAGATTCCCAAGAATCAAAAGTCACAAGAAATCATACTCATTATTGATTATTCCTCTCCTAGATTTTTTGTTTCAAATTGGCGCTGTGCCCTATCTTCATTACAATTTTGGCTAAAATTCTAGTCTGTTTATGCAAAAATAAATCAAATCACAAAATGAAAAATCAGTATTATTGGTAATAATCTTCCATTTTCATCTTGTACTCAAGTTGCTTTTGTGGTATCTGGTTCTTAAGTAAATCATCGCTATTTTCTATGGCTTGTTAGAAACAAAGGTGTCCAGGATCGGGTCAAGAATATGTAGGGCAGGTAGACCAGTTTGTTTTTCAGCTCCTGATCATTTCGCAGTCATAGATATCGCGTAATCGCGTGATGAAACGGAGTTTTGTGCGAATCCAAAAAAGAAAAATAGAATTTTGAACAAAACGGAATCTTATGAAATAAGATGCCTGGTAAGAAAAATGAAATAGGCAAACTGTCTATAAGATGGACAGACGGATACTTCACCTCTTCTGAAAACAATATACCTACCTACTTTGGTTTCAAATTATATTTGGTCGTAAAGGCCATAAAACTCCTCTAAGAATTTGCGGAATTTGTCGTACTGAACAGTGAACGCTGAATCCCATTCAGTGAATGGCATTGTCAGTGGCGGTGGAATCTTATGAAAATGGAATCTAATGAAATATTGATATAAGTACGACGCCCGGTAAGAAAAATTAAATAAGAAAATCAAAACCGAAAATGATAAAGATTACGCAATGACGTCTGTAACCATACCCCTTTTGGGGTTTCTCTGCTATTTGTAGTTTGTACCACCAACTCTTCGATTTTCAAATCCTTTTCAAAATACTACTTTAGATGCCTCTTGATACCTTAGCCTGAATCTGAAATCTTTAAATTTTGGCCTGTAAAATATAGCCTATTTGACCTAACCAGGGCTGGACTAGGAATAAAATTAGTACCCGGAAATCTGATAGTTCGGACCACGTGCAAGCGTGACATTATGTTGGGGGATTTTCAAAATGAAAATTACTAGTTGAGATATCAAAATCAATTTTGGCATGGTAATACGTGATCATTAGACCTACATCTCAAAATGTTTAGGTACAGGGTGATTCAAAATAGAATGCTGTTGTCTTTTTAAATAGAGTAATATTTAGAATCAAAAATGTATAAAACTTTACGTATCTATCATTAGCCGTTCTGGAGATATTGTCGCTTTAATGGTGAAACCAATTGAATTTTGGAGCTATGAGGCCAGAGGTGTAATCAGAATTTTTTAAATCTGTTCCATCGACTTGCATCCGCCAACAAATATATTGGAACACCCCGTTCCAATATATCTATTATCAAAAGTCCATGGCACAAATAGATTAAAAAAATCATGATTACAGCTCTGGCAACATGGCTCAAAAGTTGACTCTGTTTCAGAATTAAAGTGACAATATCTCCATAACAGTTACTGATAAATACATAAAGGTCTTAAACTTTTTGAAAATAAACCACATAATTTCCACGAAATAACGATTTTTCTTGACTAAAAAAAAATTAATTAATTTTTAAGCCTACCACACAGACAGGCGTGTCGTCCGGTTTGGCCTGAACTCTGTCCAGACTCTCTGGTTTAGCCTGTGCAGGCCGCTTAAACAGTGTCTATATACACGGAAGGCAAGCCTGTGTGTGTGGGCCTTTACAGTTATTTTGATTTTTGACTTCATGTTCATATTTTTTATTTTTTCAATTTATCTAAATTTTTGCAATATACAGTAAAACCCCATTATAAAGTACCCCTTTATAACGTTTTTCCAGATATAACGGACTAAATCTTTGGTCCTATTTTAATATTTTGTTTATTTATTGTGTTTTTATAACGAACTTCCGGTTATAACGCACCAAATTTTTCGGCCCCTGATGGTACGTTATAACGGGGTTCTACTGCCAATCCAGCCCTGCTCCTAACTTCATTTTATTAGCTATAAACTGTCTCTTTATAGGATCACAGATGGACACCTCACCTCTTTTGAAAACAATATACCTACCTACTTTAGTTTCAAATCTTATTTGGTCGTAAAGGCCATAAAACTCCTCTAAGAAATTGCTGAATTTGTCGTACTGATCAGTGAACGCCGAGTGGCAAATTTCAAATATTTCGCCCCCTTTTGTTATTATTATCAATTTTATAAAACATTTGTAGTGAGGATCCAGCGTCACCCTTAACATATTGCTCCCCTATGCGATGCTTACCTCGCTTACCGCCTAGCGCCGCTCCTGGGCATTGGTGCATCGATCTAATTAATTTTCATGGGAAAAATTGTACTTTTTTTTTAATTTTGAGTTTTTATATCCGAGACTAACTTTTCATGCAAACATTCTTGAGTAGCTAAAAAATGTCTAAACGTTTTGGGTTTTGCATTGGTATGCGGAACATCATATTCACAGTTTTAAAATTACTTTCAACAAAAATTGCTTTTCGGAGCACTCGGATTCCATAATAACTTTTTTATCATATTTTTAACATTTATAAATCGAAAGAAGCGGTAACAAATTATTTCGAGAATTCAAAAACTAATTGCTCAATGACAAACTAAAAGAAGTGGATTATTTGTCACTTTGGGGCTGAATTATTCGTTCCTGATGTAAAAAACCCCAAAAGGAATTGAGGGACATTGCATTGCATACTAGAGGAATGCTTATCATCTGATGATCCTGTAGTTAAAATTTGTGTTTCTAACGATTAAAAATATCGATAACTGGAATATCGTGGAAGTAGTAAAGATTAATAAATGCATAACTTATCAAAGTTCGTCAATGAAATGATGAATTTATCATTTACGCATTGGTGCATATCTTTAATGTATATCACCCTATTTTAAAAGCGATATGTATTTAAATCAACGCCCACGCGGAAGTAGTTTGTTTACAACAATTTAGACATTAGACATTAGCGAATGTTATTATCTAAGCCGCAAATACATAACCTAACCCAACCACGTATTCTCGCGCAGGCAAGCAATGAAAGTGAAGTGTTAGCGCCGAAAGGCGGCGATTCGTACCGACGTCAGTACTGGTATCTGAGTCAGTAGGACAGACAATGTGCGTCGGTCCTTTAGTGTGTTAGTACATGGGGCTCGTTCTTATTGTAAAGACGTGTGAATTACTTCCCATTGTAGGCATAAATCACGTAATATCGACTTCAATTGTATCCAACAACTCGTTAATTATTACACGAATTGTGAAAACAAGCACAGTGCACCACTTTTCCGTAAATTTTGGATTAATTTAAATTTTTACCTATAGTGAACTGATACGATGGTTTTTAATTATTTATTAAAATAAGTGCATTTTGGTGTGCGTTATGATTCTTCAGCATATGCAACATTTCGAATCTCGCAATATGTTACTGCCAGGATACACCAATGTTGGACCAATGTCTCCCACAAGGAGTAAATCTCCAGATTCGCCTATAATTAAAATAAAAATAGAAAAAGACATTATAGACAACGATTGTTTGCCATTAGATTTAAGTGTTAACGGTGGGCGCCTTAGTCCGGGACTACGGGATTCCGGAACAGAAAGCGATGATTCCGGTGGACGTTGTTCTCCGGAAGGTGGAGATTGTAAAGCATATAAGAAAAGTCTGATGAAAAGATACTGTAAGTAATTTTTATTAAAATTTTGTGGGTGTTAAAAAATCACTTATTCAATTTACGTAAGTCGCGAATTTACGTGTTAACTGAAAAAGTAAATATGTCCTAGTATTGCTAAGATTTTAAGGAAAATTTTGTGATTAGGAAAATAATAATTGGCTTCGATTAAATCCTGTTAGCGTTGGCGTCTGTCTAATTTTTCGCTAAGCTAGTGCGAGGGAAGCGCGGGTGCGTGACCTCTTCAGGGTCACTTGATGATCGACCATCCCGCGACAATCCTCGACTCGCATCCGCTTACTAAAGGTTGCTAATTCCATTGCTGTTTTTTTATTACCAACAACTTCCTTTGATACTTCGTTTAATTATGTTTGCATTGTTAATTACTATCAATAAGGTATTACGCAGGCAATTAACACGTTGCTAAATTTTGCAATAGGATTTAAAGTAACACGTCTGATCAAACAATGAAAGTATTTTTACACTTCATTTAATCGAACAGCAATAATTGAACTCACTTGACTCTTTTTCCGGATTTTATTATGACCCAATTTAGGTTAGATGTGGGGGAAATATTTGCGCACGAATGATGAAACATTTTACCATACCAATCGACCAACATTTTCCAATATCTCGGAATACTTTTCCCGACCTTTGCGTCCCAAAGAAATAAAAGTATACAGAGTGTTGATTCAAAAAACTGAAAATGGGAACTTTTTCGGTTTGAAGTTTTACGACGATTATTAAACCCCAAATGAAATTGTTATTGTTGTTTATTACTTTTACAAGGCTATTATCGTTAAATTTATTTAAGCTATTATACATCCTTTTTAACTTTCAAAATTCAATTCAAAATCATTACTAAATCTGACTCTTCTCCAAATACAAAATTTTTTCTCCCTAAGCCGTCCTGCCCTGTATACCAAACAATTGTCAAATTTTAAATTCTTTCTACCTATCTCAAAAAATGTATTTTATTATTTGAAATGAACTCTATTTTTGTCCAAAATATAGGTACAAATATTTATAAAATCAATTTAAACATAAAAAACAATTTTTGGTTCAACAACCGGCATTTTAATTGTTCTGTAGAAGTTAAACACCTCCCGAACTCTTGTAATTTAAATTTTAAATAATGCACAAATTCGCAAACAATGACATTGTTGATTGTACCAAAATTTTAACATCTAATTCAAACGATAATACATTTTGAGTTGAAATAATTTATAATTTTGCTAGTGAGAAACTCAAAAGTAACAAATTTCCACTTTCATGGTTTCATTGTTTTCCTTTTCTCTTATTATTTTGGTTCAAAGAGACTTGGAACTTGTTGAGATTTTGCAAATGCATCTTCTGATGTAGATGGTCCCCATCCCGAAGTTTCTTCACTCATTATTCTTACTCTCGAACGCCTATCAAAAGCGTTAAAACTACTTTGCTCCTGAAAACCTATAATACGTATCCTGTTAATTAATTCATCCAAATTATACTTTAATTACTTCGATAAGCTTCCCATCTTATTTCTTCCAAAGATTTCGTTTCGTGTTCTTTCAGACTTGTTAGACATCGAATAAAAGGTCTAATCTCTTCTGCAGTTTCATTACTCTCCATTGCATCTGTTTCCATTCCCAACGGAACTGTACCTGTTCCAGACCCTACATTTGTATTAAATGGCGGATAGCACGTTTGAGTTCGGTAGAATTTTCCAAAAGTTGATGTTGATCCGTTAAACTCAAAACTTCTTGCTTGAATTTGTCGACCTAATATACTGAATTTTGGCTCTGATCTTAACCTACCAATACTACTTTGTTCTGGATCTAAATAAAACAGTTAATATAAGTGTTAGAACACTTTCCCCATTGACTGATTGGGCTCTTCTAATATCCATAGATACTCATTAAGTTAAATATCGATAGCCACTTTGAATCGTACCTGATGCTCCTGCTGTAAAATTTGGTCTTCTTTGGAACAATCGGAGTGAGGTAAGTTCTTGTCTAAAATTTGTTACTTTATTTTGTTATCTCTAAAAGTTCATACCTTTACGTTGGGTCATTATCGGGCCGTACTTCGAATAATTCAAAAGATGAGCTATCACATTCTTGAGACTCTACAATTGTAAAATTAAGCTTAATTGTCATTAAACGGAATCGTTCTTTATTAACCTGCTTTAAAATCTGATTCAATTTTTCTTCCATCTGATGGCTCAAGAAAAATAGGAGCTTCTTGGTAACGTGAGAATCTGCTTACTTGTTCTTGGGGGCTTAAAAATTCATCCTCTACATCTACTGTCGTTGGGCGTCCATAGAAGCTAATTTCCAATTCACGTTGCGAATTTTCATCGTGTAATTCTAAGGGTCCGAATAATTTAGCCCCGTTCGGATTTAGTTTTTCAGAGCCGATTTTACTTCGTGGGCGTCCACAGAAGCTAATTTCCAATTCGCGTTGCGAATTTTCCTCGTGTAATTCTAAAGGACCTAATAGTTTAGCCCCTTTCGGATTTAGTTGTTCAGTATGACAATTACTTGGTTGTTGTCGCTCAAATTGGTAGTGGTCACTTTCAAAATTGCACGAAGAATCTTCATCAAGTGCTTCTAATTGCAAAAAGCGTAAGAAGTTACCTTCTGAGGGTGTAAGTAGTAAATTATTTAGTTCTTTTGTTAAGGAAATAGTAATTACTTCCTGGTCCTCCTGGGTAAGTTGAATGTAATTCGGCTGCTAAATAATTAGGAGATGGTTCTTCAGATGGTTTAAATTTGGAATTTTTGTTTTGTTCCATAGAATTTGATTGATTTGGATTTTGAAGCATCACTTGAGCGTGTCGCTCAGTGGGTTGTATTCTGCGTGATGGACTTACTGCTGATGAATTCATGAAACCAAAACGATTGCTCCATTGTGGACCTTTTGAGTAATTCGCTTAATTATAATTAAATTATTTTGGCAAGTTTAGTTACCTTTACGGTTAGCTTGATAATCTTCCCATCGTAACTCCTCTAAAGATTTAGTTTCGTATTCCTCCATACAAGTTATACAATGTAGCTTTGTATTAATCGTTTGTGTAACTTCCCCATTCTTCGTGTAACCCGTACTTGTTACCGGGTAAAATTTGGTAAGAGTTGCTAATTGAGTTTTAGCTGGCAACATTGATATAATTTTTGGAAATGGCTGAAAAAACTTAACGGTTCTCTTTGTGCTAAAATTCAGAATTATTTGAAGCAACTCAAAAAATTTTTATTTCAAATTATCAGTTACTTGTCAATCATTTAATTCTATTACAGAATGAAAATTTGAAGCGAGCGAAAATTGTAAACAAAAAACTCCCTAAATTGGTAACTAAAATAGTTGGCGGGAATTACAAATTTTTTTCTTTCATATGAATTAAGAATTTATTTCTGAATAAACCCAACCAGCTTATCTTATGTAATTATAAGCTATTAGCTATTATCAGAATAATGCAAGGACGTTTAGTTGTAGGTGAAACAGGAAATTGTTTAATTTGATGTTAAGTATTTTTGAAACTTATTACAATTAAAGTAAACAATAATATTTAAAAAATTGTACGTTTTGTTTTAAAACAATGCTACAAGGTAAATGAAAAATGAATGCGAGTCCACCTTTAGTAATTTAATTTGAAATTAGCTGAAGGGCAATTTTTGCTCGCAAAATAGTGGAAAAATCGGGGAAAAAAGTTTGGTTTAGTCCAAAAAGGTTCGTTCGGAAAATTTTTATAAAAATTCAAATTAGGTAATTGTAAGTGCATTTAGGTGAAATTTTCAACTTTCTTCTTCTTTTAATAGAAGCGTAACCAATTGGTAGTGAAACTTTTTTTATCTGTGTAACTTGTGGATGCTCTTGTGCTTTGCCCTAAATACTTACTCACATGTTCGTTTGACCTATTTGGGTGAAGCACCGTTATATTTTCTACCGTAAAATTTCTACTAGAAGGATATTTGTATGGGAACAGGTAGCAAAAATTTTGGATCTATTTTATACCTGAGGGCGGCATCCACTTATTGTATTTTTGCAAAACTGTAAATTTTTTTTCGGTGAAAAATTTAAACCTTTTTGACGTAAAATTTCAAGTTGGGTTTGTGCTATGGGTACGTTTTGTAAGCTCAAAAATTTTTAATGAATTAGAACAAGTAGGTTAGGTTCTGATTTTACTCAATTAAAACCGGTAGTAAAAGTGATGAATTACTTCCACACGAATTAGTGAAATAATTTACATGTTGTAATTGTTGTATATTAATTTAAACTTTAACAATCAGCTTTATTTTCTGCTTTAGTTTCCTTTTTAGTCGTAAAACAATTCCATATTCCTTTAAAGCCGCAAGATCTCTAAATGACAAATTGATAAACTAACGAGATAAAATGTTACATTCTAATAAAATCAAATTATTGTTCTTCTTTTGAGAAAGCTATATCGTCAAATAAATTATTTTTAAAAGTACTTAACTTTCTATTTTAATATTGGATACTTTTTAAAATTCTTTTGGATTCCTATTAGAAGCTTAATTTAAAAATCGTGTCAATGCGTTAGGGGAGATTTTTTATCAAAATTTTAAATAATCCAGTACCATCCAAAAAAGACTCGTTTGTAGAGTTACATTTTCTTGATTCGTCACTCAGCAACGTGACATACTACGATGTGCGTAGTAATTTATTTTGTAAATTACGAAATTAATTACCGTAATTTACCGGTAATTACGATATAGTTGGCCAGTGATGTAATTTTTACCGTGAATTACGAACGTGATACCATAAATTGCGATCTTACTACCGTAATTTACCCGTAAGTTACCGTTTTAAATTACCATGAATTAAAATATGTAGTGCAATGATGTAGTTAAATGTTTCCAGTATTGCGTATTGTCGTCGGTAAATTACGGTAATTTACCAATTTTAAAATAGAATATCTGAGAATTAATAGTGCTGGTAATAAAAAATCGTAAATTACACGAGTTATTTATCAAACTGCTCAGCAATATCGACCAATTTCCTTCCACAGGTACCTAATATTAAAAAACAACTTGGCCTTCAATAAATGGCAAAATGGAATTATCTATTGCAAAAAATATCTAGAAATAGGGGGAGATTGCGTAGGTTGCGGTTTAAACGTGTCCAAAATGTTGATAAAGAATAACGACGAGCTATTTCTTGTGATTCCAATTTTATATTTTTGCCATAGCTTACGTCATCCCGCCTTAAATTTTCTTCCTGTTACCTTCCAATAAGATTTATGACATTAAAATTGTCCGAGCCAATTTATTAAGGAAAAGACTATCATGTTTTTGCACTACCCAGATTTAAATAATATCATACCTCACAACTAAAGAATTTCCTACCGTGTTAAATTTTGACTTAATAGATCATCGTACCCTTTCAAGGTAATGCTGCTTGATGTTTTGGCAAAATGATCATTTAAATGTAGATATAAATACGAGTTTTAATATTAGTTAATGCTTGTTTATACATTTTACCATCAGGTATCAAAACTATTAAGTCAAATTCTTACCGGTAAAAAAGTGAATGTCATATACGGCGTAGACATTGACATAACTAAACCTGTTTATAATATTATTCAGAGTCAAAATCCTTAAGATTTAAATTAAAATTTCTGAATTGTTTCATAGTTTCCATTTGCAGAAACTTTGCTAAAATGCTTCAACCACGCTGTAACTCAACTAGGTGCAGCTTTCACACAGATTAATTTTTTATACCACTCTTGTATTATAAAATAAGGGTTTGGAAGGTATCAACAACCTGCTAGAAAGGTCCTCTTGTTAGGTAAAAAGATCCTCGGGCTGTAACACAACCCACCCCCATTAAAAGAGTAGGTCAGGGTCGAAACATAACTAAAAAAATATTTTTCCCAAAATACGGTCACAACAAATACTGTTATGGTTTGTTACGACTTTTACGATTTTTTTTTATTGCCCCCAAGTACCTAAAATGATAAACTGTAAATTTATAACCTTTGATTATGTGTTTTTAATTAAAAATTGATCACTAATTTTGTAGCTGGCAATTTAATTAAAGTAATTAACCCACATATTGTTGTATTTATTTCCTAATCAAGCGAAAAAATTATTTATCAGCAGCAATTCGGCATAATATGTTATTTATAAAATTAATGTGTTTACTTTATGCGTATGTTGTATTGTTAAAAACACAAATTTTTGGTTAACCAAAAACATCGTTCTATCCTATTATGGTAGTGGTGGGCATTGTACCATCTTTTTATTCCTATTTATCAAACAAGGTCAATTATAATATAGTTAACCAGTAGTAGACTGACAAAAAATTTTAAATCATTGTTAAATATGTACATTTTAAACACGATAGAGTAATTATAGTTTTAAGACATTTCCGGATATACAACAAAACTCGCTCGGCTGAATACTAAAACGTTCACTACTCGTGCACCCATAGAATGTCATTACGTTTAGTAGGTAATCTTTGGTGGAATTTCGGGTTTTTGGACACTCCTTAAGAATAACTATGAGATAAAAAAGGAATATTTTTTATCCAATGTGGTTTTTAGCTTGGTGAAATCAGTCCTGTTCAATTATTTCTGAAGTTGTAATTTCTTTTGGAAGACGTGATCCTTTCAACTCATTACCTAACCTATAAAAGTGCATTCCATCATGTCTTCGTTTCCACTTGGGGAGAACAAAGCTAGAATTTTTTCGTAAAAATTTTGGAAATGGGTGAAAATATTGACTTTTTGATTAGGTTACAATTGTTAATAATCGGTAGGTAATACAACTGTGTTAAGGTGAAATAAGAACCAGTTTCATATAGTATAATAACAAACAAATCTGACGTACTTTACCACCTTGAACTAAATTCAACAAAATATTTAAATATTTTATAAAATTATCACCTAGTATTGATTGAATATCCTCGTACTTATAAATATTGAACAGTCACCTACTTTGCAAAAACCTCAAGTACCCCATGTCTTCAGAATTGGAGCTTGAGCATAAACTATACTAAAACGTGCAAATTCCAAACGCCAAAAATGTAAATACAATTTAAGAAAAATTAAAACGCCAAAAAATGGTAATTTGAAAATTGATGTTTTCGAATTGATAGAAAACAAATAATAATCCGGTTGTCAGCTAGCAATCGTAATACTGGAAGGTTCTGCGTTACAGACTATTTGGCGCGTGACTTTGTTGAGTAGAAAAGTACTTGATTAATGCGGAACTCCCTATGTTAGTTTATATTACAGTTTTGTCAGCAAAATTTGAAACCGCATACTTGAAGTAAAGCCAAGTTTGCAAGGGCCTTTTTGTTTTACATTATATCACATCTATTTATTTTTAATCTAAACATGTAATTTTGTTTAAAGGTCATTAACATTTTAAAACATTATGAATAAATAATTAAGGTTGTTTGTTGACTTGTAATTGTTGATAAATTAACTAACCAATTACTACTTATTTAGAGTGGTAGATGTTTGTTGTAATGTTATAAATCGCCTCTTGTATATAAGTAGGAATTAATTCATGTTGTATATTTAAGGAGGTCTAAAATTTTAGTATTGGTTTTTATTACTATTACTCGTCCCTAAATGTAGGTCATAAAAACCTATGTAACCGTTTTTCATAACGGTACACCCTTACGGAATGCCAGACCACCCCCATAAAATAACAATATTACAAAATAAAGAGCAATTTTATTAACCAATTTAGTCTTTTTTTAAATTACTCTTTAGTTTATAAAAAAATTTGGACCAAAATTCAGAAGAAAAACTTGATTAGGTATAGTTTCACGTTTTACCGCCCAAATAACCAAGTATTGTAAGTTCATTAATTTCTGTAATGTATCTATGTGTGGTGTGGCTCTTGAGTTTAATTTGATTTCTAGTATTGAATGTATGTCTTTACGGCCATTCACCTTCTCAAGGCAATGCCAAATCAAGGAAGTGAAATTTGTCATTAGCAATTGGATTTTAGACGATACTTCGGTCTAGCTGTGGGAGTGGGAATAGACGTTGAGCTGTCCTGCATGTCCCTCATACCTGCGCTACCCTTACGTAGAACATAAACCAAAAAACAGATTAATCCATGCAGCAATTACTTCTGCCTCCACGAACGGCCTTCACAATATCTTTCGAAAACGAACTTAGTTCAGATGTACTATAGGATAAGTTTCCGCATAATATTATCGCGTAATATTTTCTAAAACCTAATGATATGGTAGAACAATTTTGGAAATGTGACGACAGTTTGTGACTTTTAGGTAAAATAAAACTTAAACAAGAGATGTTGAGAATATTAGTAATAAAAATAATATTTATTGGGCACAACAAAAATAAACCCATCAATCGGAACAGTTTTAGAAAAATGAAAAATTTTGTGTTTTCGGATCCATTAAAAATAATTAAATCTAACGCCTTTTATGAGATCTTTTAGAAAATGAAAGTTACGTATTGAAAATTACTTAAAGGATAAAGTTATATAAAGGAAAATCCCTTTCCTTATTTAAAATAGATTGAGCTTTGAGATTTCGCCATTCATGATGTAGTGACGTCAGAAATCGATGTGCTGCGCAATGACGTCACCATCATTGTAAGCGCAGCTTGATAAAAAGTAAGAGTGTTTCGCCATAGGCGTTTTTAGCATCCTCATTCTCTCCATACTTTAATCTTGTCAACCTACACATTAATAATATCTTACTCTTATTGTATTGTATTGGCTCTTATCTTGACAATTTGAATTAAGGTGTAGTAGGTACAAATTTCCCATTTCCCAACTGTAGAGGAAAACCAAATTTTTAATCAACTTAAAGTAGTAGGTGTGAAAGTATTCAATTATAAATAAATAATTAATTGTACCGTTGACCTAAATATGATGTAGAAATGGTATTTGGCGAGTGCTTTAGTTTCGTTTATTTTATATTTTGATTAAGAAACCTTATAGGTCAAGCCCTAATTATAGGAACTAAAATGGGACTCCATTTGAAATAAATTTGTATCTTTTATTCCGTTAATGGTTGGTACGGCAAAAATATTGAAGAAACATTTTGAGAAGCTTTTTACTCTATACAGGGAGCAAACAATTAATTTAATTTTTCGATAAGTCTTCTGCGCATACGATACGTCAAAAAATTCTGCTCAAAACAGTTTTGGTATAGTATTACCATTTAGTTGACATAATTGCCAATTCAACAGTGTATTATGGGGGAAAATATTTTTTACTTGTATGTATAGGGCGTCGAAAATTTGTCTGGTAACCTCTGGTCGCATCAATTTGATATTGGCGCCACCCTATTCTTTTCGTAAGTTCCGGACACGGTAATAAATATAGAAGGTACGGGCTATCTTGCTACTCGTAGAGAACTCGGGCTACTTGTGAACGACTCTATAAGACAGAGAAAGCACATTAAGAGATATTGTCGCGCCAATATAAGACAGAGATAGCACATTAAGGGAGCTTATTCATACCAATTCATTGTGTTTAATCAATCACCAAAATTATTAATAATCATTTATTTCATTAAAAGTTGATAAATTATTACAAAAATGCGTTATTTAGCCGAGGTAACCTATAAGTATTAATCATCTTAATAATTATGTTTTCTCTTTCGCCGCTAGTGTTCATTTTTCTTCAACTTGTAACGTCCGTTGGCATACCTTCATATCTATTACCGTGGTTTCGAACTAAACACCTCTTATCTACCAATCGCGCCACTCTTTGAACTTACTATTGTTGACTTGTTATCGTCTACTGATCTACCATAGACGTCGGCCAAATATGGTGGCGTTAGGTTATGGGACACCCTGTATACATTTGTACTAATGCAGAGTAAAAATATCGTGAAAAAAAACGGATGAGGAATTATCTCGTAACGATTTCTTTACTTTTCTTCAAGACCCACACACTTCTCTTAAAATAGATTGCAGGAAATGAGCAAATTATCAATTTATTTTTCGCTTTCACCTTGCAATTGTAGGAATGGTACCTAATTTTTTAATACCATGCCATCTTATTCAGATTTCGTGTCTATTTTATTAATAACTTCAGTAGGCAATAATTTAATGCGGTTGCATGTAATGAATGACTTTTGTAACTTAAAGGGCTATAGTAAATAAGCATCCGAGCAACAATTTTGCACGCTAGGATGGGTGAAATTGAAAAGAATAGTACGTAATTTCTATACTCTGTAATCATGAATGGTGTAATTGTTAGCAGTAAGATCTACTGAATAAATAGAGATTAGTACTAATCAATGAGCTATTCCGGGTTTGTAAAATTGCAATAAAACTGCGCTAATCACAATTTTGCTGATTCCATATTTTTAACAAAAGTGCACTTTATACAAAATAATGTGCTGATTAAACTAGTGTTTGTGTAAAATTTAAAATATGCATATTGCACGCGAAGGCACATTTAAACTGACCTTAATATTTTTGAATTGCATTAAGTACTTATGTCTGTCTGGTTTAAAAAAATACGTGTGACCCACATACATAAGTCTGGATTTTATATGGCCGCCCGCTATTCTTGTGCAATATGAACAAGATTATTCGTAACTTTTCCTTTTTGTATCTCAACAGTTGGCACGCCTTATTTTTATTTATGTTCTTGTTGCAATATGTGTAAAAAAATTAAATCATGTCATTGGAATTAAAATATTCATAACTTGACACAATTATTTCAAATCGTAAAATATTTAATTTCCCACTAATTTCTACTAATTTATGAATTTTAACGCATTCAAAATTAACTTATTCTCTTCTGCTGTGCTGTGCTTCTTGTGCCCTTATGCGGAAAGATTTGTTCAAATTCTTTAATAAATTCCCTCCCTAGTGTTTTCTATCTGCATCTCCCTTCAGCAGATCACTGTGGAGAGAGAGAGCATTAAATCTAATTTTCTCAAGAAGATTTTGAGTTGAAGGTGACTTCTGAACATTCATTCAAATGAGATAACTGTGACGTGACGTTAACGTTTCTTGTTGTGGAAATCTGGTTTTGAAGTTCTTCCAAACTTACTTTTCGTTACTTTTAGACTAGAAAATTTTAAAAAATCACAAAGAATCGTCTTAACATCAGACAGTTTATATAATGTTAAAAACACCGGAAATGAACATGTTAAATGATACATTGAAACAATTGAATAAAAATGGTGGGCGGAAATGATGATGGACGTAACCTTCGTATGTCACTTTCACTCAAGACATTTTGGCAATGCGGGCCTCATCTGCTGGATTTACTTTTAACAAAAAACGGAAGTAAAACAAAAATTTTGGTGACCTGCTTGTTTCGTTATTTACTCTTTATGTTGGTACTAAATTTTGTCATAAACCTACACGTTTATTTACTTAAAAATTAATTAATTTGAACTATTATGTAAAGGCACAAAATGTGAAGCGTAAACTAGTTGAATTATATAATTTTTTAAGTGACGCGCCATTAAGACGTGTTTTAAATCACATAAAAACCTCTTCAAATCGTCGGTTTGATGAGGTGTCCGTTGTTAGTTTAGCATAATTACCTATGCATGTAATTTCCGCTGTAATAAAAATTAAGTAATTTTAACCATATTTACATACGGAATCTATACAGGCGTATACCTTGGTCTGTTTGAGCAACAAGTGCCAATTTGGTGCTAGCTCAAGACTGCATAGAGTTGCCATATACCAAACCAACATACCAGGCTACAAAAATTAGAGATTAGAATTTCAATAAAAAGTGGAAGAATGCACTGATGGAAAGAGGAATCGGCGCAGAACTTCTTCTCTACTTTGATCTATCCCCAAATTCGGTCTTAAAATTAGTCCCGTCTAAAGCTGGCCTTTAGAACTAATATTGCTAAGAGGTGTTCCACATGAGTCTTTGTAAACGTCAAACCGTGTGGATATCTTGAAGATAAGCAATCTTTATAAATACCTACATATTTTCATGTCAAATTAAAATTTTGGTTTCATGCCGAATATTTGCAACTTGATGTTATGTCGACGTCTACAACCTATTTTCCCATACTAGTAGTGTGTTGAAACAAGACAAAAGTAGGTCGAGAGTATAAACAATCTCAATTTCAACTCTCGCCATCATTATACTTTTGATTTTTATTATCGCATTAATATTTATAATTAATTTTTTTCACTTACAGTGTGTGGTCACGTCGGCGTACCGCACCTAACACTGCCCTTAGCACCGCACTTAGCAACGCACCGAAAAAGATAAATAAAGCATTGTTTTGTATGAGACTGGTCACATCGAAGCACTGACCGTCCCCTCCCATATTCTTAAAGAAAACAACGCTTTAATTATTTCGTCAAGAGTAGTGCGACGTGCGGTGCGCTGACGTGGCCACACACTAAAAGGTGCAAGTATTCAAAGTAAGGTTCAAACTAAAGCTAGCCTTTTGGAAGAGTTTTATAAGCGATTTCCTTAAACATCAATAATAAGTTAATATTTTCAATTAGTGATCTATTTATTTGAAGAGTAAATATTATCAAAAACGAAAACACTTGATTTTGTTATCTGAAAGGAAAAAACTTGTGTGAATTTTTACAAATTGGATAAAATTAAATCATTTTATCTTACTTATTTCTATTTTCTTAAGTGCGATTTTAATTACTGTAAACGTAGCTTATATCCTTATCAACTTTTACGCAAATTAAATTATTACAGAATTGCAATCTTAAGTGATTCTAAATAGGGATGTTATGGATCAACAATTGACCGAATAACGGAATATCCAGCAATAATTGACCAATGTGAAATCAAGTACCAAATATCCGATTTTGTTACTTCAAAAACATTTTTTTAAATTTAAATACATGATGGTTTCGCGCTCTAGAGCGTAAACCCACGGCTATGTACTTTAATGAACATTTAAGTAGAAAACAAAAGATTACCAAAGATTACGATTATAAAAGGATTTTGGATGTTTCGCCAAAATGGATAATGCAATCCATAGTTTTGGAATTAAGGACACTCCGAAGTAGACAAGATTTGTTACTATGTGTGTGATAAGTGGTGTTCTATTATATAGGACGTATAGATAGAGGCGGCGCTAGGCGGTAAGCGAGATAAGCGTCGCTTAGAGGCGCAATATGTTAAGAGGGAAGCGGGAATAGCCTCATTACAAATATATTATAAAATTGGTATAGCAAAAGGGACGAAATATTTGAAATTTGCAGGGGGCGTCAGAATAAGTAGTGCCGCCACTGCGTATAGGGTTTCTTGGGGTAGGGGTTGCTTAAATTTAAAATTATATTTCTAATTTCCTATTTATCTATTAAAGTTAACACTCATTAACGGATCGCAGAGAACCTCTGACCCATAACCTACTGATAAGATCAATAGTTTCGGATTGCCCCTTCCTTGAAGAATTTCAAGATCCGCCTCTGCCTTGCCAATTACTATTTCAAATAATCGCACTTTCCTTCTACTTAGAAAAATAAAAATCGATTTCTTCTATCCACCTATCCATGCGAAACAGAATCACCAAACTTCGACCATTGAAGTAACTACCTCAAAACTTTGAAATTTCACTATACAGGGTGCACTCATTGGTTCAATTGACATTTCTAAAAACCAATTTACTATATCCCAATATCCTAGTAAACACTAGTGTAATAACCGCTTTTGTGGATTCCGCAATGCGGGTTGCTCATGAAGGAAGGAACTCCGCTGAAGTAGATATAATAGAATTGGGGGGGGGGGGGTAGTTTACACGACAGTACTTTAAATTTTCAAACATACAATTGTGAGATAATAAAGAAGTTGCGTAACAAAAACATCTTTCAAGTTTCGTCAATTTAAAATTGAATAGTTTACCACCACCTTTTATATTCTTATTATAAAGGGCGAAATAAAAAGGGGGTGCAGTATGTAAAAATAAATTAGCACATTTTCCTAAAAATATACACCAATAATATAGGGTAGAAGATACATAAATTAGAGGTTCTACCTACAAGGGATGTTGATGCTGTGGAACGATTGGCTATTTCTAAAGAGGGATACATAAGGAAGGGTGTGGTGATTTTAGAAACTATTTTTGTCGACTTTCAAGTTCGAAATAAAAATCGCAAATTTCTATCTTCATTTCAATTTTTCTTTTCTTTTTCTAATAACTAGTTTTGATTTTCACTTCCTGTCAATGATAGACATTAGTTTTATTTTTTTTTCGTTGGATTAAATCGGAATGCTTTACATTAACGATTAATGAAGACTTAATTTATGAAAATTATTAACGACATCCGTTTAATGCTTTATTACACTTTCTTATTTTATTTTTTGATTGCGTGCGTGCGCTCAAGTTTTAATTTGTGGAAACTCAAATAGAAAACAGATCGAAGTAGATCTATGGACCTTGGATGTTCAAACTTTTGTTCTGGAAGCTTTTACCTTCAATTAAGTAGGAAGAAAGTGAGTTAAAAGAGAAATGTGTCATTTCGGATTATTTATAACCCTTTTGTATGTTCCAAAAGTTTGCTTCTTTCTGGCTTTGTGGGGAAAGTTTTGAAATTTTTTTTTATTTCGACCACAATTCCCCGATTGTTAAACCCTTTGAACTGAAGTAACTGTAGATATTTTAGGGGCTATTAATATTGTTACCGTTGGGCCGTTACAGCTTGTAAATTTAAAAAAATATATAACGAAAGGTTTTTTCAAAATATTTATGCGTTTATCCTTGATTTATATCGTAGGTCACTGTAAATTCGTCGTCGGAAAACGGTTGGGGTTTTTCGTATTGCATTTTAACGTGGAAGTAAATTATTTAATAAAGTCTTTCCCAATAAGTATGTACGTTGTACGTGTTAAGTAAACATTTAATTTATGTTTTCCTAGTTCCTTTGCAATTTTATATTATTTACGCTTATTGAATTCGATTTAACCGTGATATTTCTTCCGTCGATAAAATTATAAATTAACTTTAACCTTAATATTTTAACGAAAGTTTCGAAATTTTACTGTCATTTATATGCTAAAATTTTTTTACAACCAATGATATATAAATAATTAATAGTTTTCTAATTAAAACTAATTTTCAATAGCAGTTTTGTTGAAAGGAAGAGTAAACGTTAAAAATCGCGTTAGTACGAAATGTTGCGATTAAATGCTTAAATTGTGATCAATTTGCAGATGACTCAAGTATATAATCGCTTGAGGTAACAATTAATAAATGTATCGAAAGTTTGAAATATTTTATTACGTTTCTAACCTTACGGAAATTTCCAAAACCTAAAAAAATGTCTATTTCCCAATTTTCTAACTGTTAATACAAACGCGTAAATTTCCTTTAATCTTCAAGATCAACTAGGTATTTCTCAAAATGTAAAATTTCCGTAAAAACGCCGTTAATATGATTAGTTTGTGTTTTCAAGTAAAATCCTATTTGATAAATAGAATGGTTTTCACTTTCAGTTTTGAGGGTGAGTCGGTCGATACGGCTAGACGTTCGCCTAGCATCATCGTTATGTCGTTCTGCAAAGGTTCAACGCCGCGGCGCACTAGCTCTCTCACACACCCCCCTTATTAAATTATAATGCAAGTCAAACTCCTTGCAAGAAATTTTCATGTTTTATACATATTTGTTTTAAATTTTCCGACATCTATGACAGCAATCTTAACCAAAAATAATAAATTCGATAAAGCGAAAACTCCCAGCTTAGGAAATTATCTGACATTTGATATCTTCAACTTCTTTGTTAGAAATGCCAAATAATGTTAGTAATTATTATTATTATTTTAGAATTGCGGTTGCTACGGTTCAATTATTTCTTCTACGTATTCAATGTCAATGCCCATGTAAATTATAGCTAATCATTTGTGGTGTTATTAAAATCTTCTTAATATTATCTTCATTTAATCCAATATGTTTAGGTTTCCGAGATAATTTTTTTATTATTTTTCACTCAAAATATTTGTTCGGTACGTAAATTAATTACGCAGAGTTGGACTCGATCGTTAAGGACACTTTTTAAATGTTTAATTATTCTTTTGGGAAATTAAACAGATGAGATGGATGTGCTATCGTCCGTCGTCTCGAAATTCGTATAGGCTAATGGTCAATAAAAGATCCATTTCTAAATTTATTAGCAATACGGTACAAATACTTTATGTATTAAATATTAAATTTGATAAATAATAAATCCTTTAAGTGGAAAAGTGTCATTGCAGAGGGAAAAATTGATTTGGGACGCATTTAACATCTTTATTTTTTTAATTGCCAAACGATTGATTGATTTTGTCCATCTCAAGCTCCAGTTAGGTACTTTGTTTAACAATCTGCACCTGAGGTGCATATTTTTTAATTAAAATTGAAAGCGTAGACATTTTTGGTTATGCTTACCTACTCATTTAGAAGGGCTATACTCATTTAATAATATTTTAGGACGCCCTTCTTGTAGTCAGGCTGTTCAAATATTTTTGAAATAACGCTTTAGTGGAAATATTTTGATACAAACCCAAGATTGTTATACGACCAACTTTCTTCGTCTAAACCTTTTACTTGGCGAATTATCCTTGAATTATAGCAGAAGAGCCTAAGGTTTTCGTTTCGTTTTCGTTTCAGTCCTCAATAACTGATGAGCCAACTTGATGGGATTTATTGAAGATAATAAATTGAGCCAACCCTGATTTTATTATGTAACAATATTTTTACCATTAGATAACCTCTATTATTAAAACATATACATTTTCTTGTTTATTAGATATTTTGTAAACTTGCACTAGGAAAAGTCAATGACTTTATTAATTACTTTTTGCGTATTTGCGCAAATATCTAGAAAAAATCAAGGACTATTTGATACGATAATAGATTGATAACAACTTTTAAATAATTCAAAATGGAGACGCGACTTAATGTTCTTAAATTTGCTCACACTTGTTTGTAATAGGTAATAGTTATTATAAAAATGTAAAATTTACACGGAATTTGCTGAAACCTTAACCTAAATATTAATAGAAGGTAACGTGAACAATCTGTAATTTATTTGTTGTTTACAATTTTTATTATTGATATCGATGGGATTGTAATTTTGTTAACTTTTAGAAATTTTGCAAAACTTTCTTCAATAATTTGTAACTTTTGTATTATCGGTAGTAAAAGTGAACATGTGTAAGTTTATTTTTTAATGTAATTCCTAAATTAAGTGTGTTAGTAGAACAAGTCGATATATGCGCTCTCAACATAATTTCAGTAGACCACTCTTTATATTGTATTAGCAGTGGTTGCAATTAAAATTTTACTTTCACAACTATTTTTAATTTTCGTGAATGCGTTATCAAAAATAAAATGTTTTGTAATCCGCCCAAAATCGTGTCCATTTAAAGGAAGTTGATTATATTTTATGAACCGGCCCGTTACATAAGAAAACTCGAAGTAACGAGTTATTTGGGTTAAGGCCGGCCAGGTTAAAAAATAAATAACTTAGTACGAGGTATGAGTTACATTACATAATTGTTAAGTATCAGAAATTTTTTTTTAATTTAATTAATTTTTATTTATTGACTTATAGGTGAAACGCTTCAAGATTCTATTCTTCAGGGGTCCCCAACACGTAGTTCGCGAACATGTTGGTCACTTGATACCAAGGATGTTAGAGGTAAACAAGATTCATTTAGTAATTTTAGCTACAATTAAAGTGCTATTTTAAATGTAGGTTATGATGTTGGGGACTTGAAAAATTTCGTTTTTCTTTAAATACATTTTTTAAGTAAAAAGATCACAAGTAGCGTATCTTTATAAAATTAGGAAACGAAATTCTATACAATCAACTTTCTCGTAGTTACATTATGTTGGTTAATTTCGCATTATGGCGAAATGTTAATTATTTAAATGACATTTACAAACCCCACAAGTAAAAATAGTGCAATTTTTTTTACAAAAAAAAATTATTTTTATTAAGAATTATTTAAGTAAATGATAATAGACGTTTTGAGGTTACTGGGATCGTTAATTAATGGATCAATTGTAATGCATTGAATACAATTTTTTAAAGTGTTATGTAACAACACAGTGCACTTACTACGTAACCTGTAGTTTGATTCAATCAGTTGTTTCAAGTTGTTCGGTTGATCTATGAATTTCATTTGGGTCAAGGGAACTTTCCCTTCCGGCCGAATTATTGTACGCGTCTTAATATAATTCTTTATCTATCGGAAATTTAATAGTTTTTTTTTAGTATTTCCTTTCGGTAATTACCTGTAACCGCTTCAATTTTTCTATTACCAAAATTAATAAAAAAATGACTGAAATTACCAAATTATTGCGTTGACATCGGAAGAAATTAACCAGCAACTTGAATAAATAAAAAATTAAAATTGTAGACAACTTTTATCTGACTCAATTTTTTTTACATTATGTGAGCACCGAATCAATTAAATTGGGATAGTCACACTTTATCTGTTGAACTTAAAATATTTTAATTATCAAAGCGAGTAATTAATTTTGAAATTAAGATTGTTTAAATTGCCTAAAAATAATGGAAAAATCCTATTAATAAAATGCCTAAGCTCTTCTTCCATTTTATATTTCCAAAAGACTTTAGAACAAATAGAATGTAAAAATAAATTTAAGGGCATAATAGCTATACTATGACCACTCTCTAAATTTCTTGAACAAAAATTTCAATTATCTGTTAATTTAAATTTTTTTAGCCTCCCCCTAACCAAACCAACAACAGTTGATGGTTATGTCAGATATTTTTGATTTTACTAGTGCCTTCAGAAATACCACCAATCTAACTGGTGTGTGCTACCAATAATGTGACACCTGAAAAGTTTTTTAGTGTCCCCATTAATATATTGACGTTTGCTTAAAAAATGGGATCATATATTATTGAGGCAGCCTAATCAGACAGATTTAAATTCTACATATTTTTGTTTCCGCAAATTCCATATTTTGCTGTCCCCTTGCAAATCTCATACTGGAGTCTCCCTGTATCCAAAACTCTCTAGAAAAATTAGATATTTGTTTGTTTTGTGATATCATGGTCACTTAACACTCTTACCATAGCCTTCTGGCTAATATCGTAGGATCTCCTAATGCTCAATGTGTAGAATTTTATGAAGCACGAGATAGAAGCGGATATCTTTAAAGGCCAAAATACTATTTCCTTCCATATTTATTAATTCAAATTCAAGGCTATTTAAAAATTCAATAATTATTCTCAAATCAACAAATGTTAAATTTAAGTAAAAAAGTATAGTAAAAATGCCAAATTAAAATTTTGAATTACATAAATAACGAGTTTTCTATAAACTTTAAAAAAGTTTTGAAAAAGTTTCACTGAATCAAGTTGAAAATATTAATAAAATTCGCTCTAAAAAGTTAATTTACTTTTGCCTTAAATATTAAAAAAATAAAAATACAATTTCCTCGAAAGTCATGAGCCATCACTAACTTGTCTGGCCCAGGTTTTCACTCATTTTAATGTTTGGGGAAAAAAATGGACTTTCCCCAAAGGTATGTTTTCTAACGCGAAGTAAAAATTATCTAATATTAAGGAAAACATAAATTAATTAATTTTGACCCCTTGGAACCTTAGATTGCCTGCGGTAATTGATTTCAAATATTTATCTGAAGTTTCCTTATTCCAAAACATTTGATATGATACAAATTCACGCGATTACTTAAATTATAATAAAATTAACAACTTGGAATGTGTAGTGACTAGTGACATCATTATTATAAAAGAAGTTTTAAATTGTAGAATTTTCTTCAAAATTGGACAATTAAGAATTTAAAAAATTAAGTCGTCAATGGTTCATGGTTTTCCAATTTTTACATTTTGGGGTCTCAGGATGCGTATTAATAATAATCTCTTTAGCCATCATGCACAGATTTTGATTTTGAAAAACTGTCCTCCCTGAAATTTTTGGTGTAAAGTAATTAGAGACGCAGGAAATTCTTGCCAGCTTAGTGGGTGGACACGTCGACGCACCGCACCTCGCACTGCCCCTAACACTGCAGTTAGTATCGCCCCGAAAAACAAATAAAGCATTGTTTTATATGAGAGTGTGCTCGACTTCAATGCCCGTCTCATATAAAATAATGCTTTATTTGTGTTTTCGATGCTGTACTTAGTGCGGTGCTCGAGGCAGTACGAGATGCGGTGCGTCGACATGGTCCGCACGCAGTAGATATAACCAAAATGTCAACACTAAACATTTTTTTGTAAAATTGCGATTTAATTTAGTGTCCCATCGACCAAATTATTCTTATCTAAATTTAGCAATAAATAATTAATGTATGTACATATTTAGATTTTGTAAATTAAATTCTTATTCCAGACACATCCTGTTAACGAAATCGACGATTTAATTAAATTGGAGCTTAGTGTTAATTGACATGCGTATTTAATAATACATATTAAATTATACCTTGTAGACAGATGAATTAAATTTAAACATTTCCAAAATTCCCAATTATACAATACTCGTATTTTGTCTAAAACGATTAATTCTAATATATATTTATTTTTTTGCAGTAGATAATAGTGAATTGGGATATGGTTCTTTAAGAAATTCAGAATCACCACCACCTACAAAACATCACAGATCTGAAAATTCAAATTCTAGAGCTTTATTACATGGTATCCTCTCAGGACAGCATCCAGGTTTACATCATGCACACGCTCTTATCACTGCACATCGTACTTCTGCTTATACAACGACTACAACTGGTAAAAAAATTATTTTTTAATTTGTTAATCAACCTCAATGGTTCCTAAACATGCAATTTGCTTTAAAAATCAAAGCGGTATGTTTTTTTTTTGTTTTTTTGCTTTTTTTTGTAGCTTGTGAGATATGTGCGATTGCGAACCATTGATTTCAAATTTTTTGAACAGATGTATCAGCTTACTACTGACCGTGTTGTGCAACAAAAATCTTGCAGCTGAAATCGTTATTGTGCCCTTTACTTATTTTTGCAAAGCTTTTACCTCACATGGTCAAAAAAAAGATTATTTGTATAAGAGGTGGCGACTTATGCAAGAAGGGGTTGCGTTATTTACAACGTACACACAATAATAGGAATTAGGATAGTTGCAGCTGCAATATTAAATAATATTACACGAATATGTCTCATCTGTTAGGACTGGGGTGATTTTGTTTTTGGACCATTTTCAAGTATTACAAACACCCGCATGTTGTCCAAAGGGGTTAAATATTGCACATTTTTGTAAACCTTTTAAAACTGACAGCTACTCATATGATATGATTTATTGGTTAGCTATGATTCAAGTTAAATTTAAGGGTGCAAATTCACATGCACAAATAACAGACGGTTGTTCTAATCCTTTTTACGTAATATCCTATTACATCGAAGTTGGTCAGTTTCAATGCTTGACCAACGACTATTGCATAGTTTTTTCCCACACGAGGATTATGTTAAACGGTAGAATCTATCTGCCTTAATGGATAAGGGGTTCTAGTTAATAGAGTGTATATTTTTGCATCGAACCGGACATGGTGGTCACTTTAAACTGACCAGTTACGCCAGATAGAAGAATTCGTACAGGTTTTGGATATGTATAAGTGGATCTAATTCCTGTAGAAACTCGTTTTTATTTTTACTCGTAATAATGGGTTATGGTAAAAGAAAGGTAAAAATTTATATTTAAACCAGAAATAGGAAGTACAACGGTTTTAACACTTTCGTTTTTTTTTAATATTAACCCTCTCATTTTAACACTCTTGTTATGAGACATTAAAAGGTGTTCATTACATTGTTTTGATTAGAGTGGCTCATCTTAAGTTCCTATCTTATGATGGATCTTTTGTTGAATCGTTTGTTATCCTTATAATAGAAACTATTTAATCTACTACCTGGATTTGTCACCTACCATAATACGTTAAACCAGAAACATGCCGACTTTTCACACATCGTTCCCCTGCTTCTTTAAGACTAATGCGGTTGCGTTTTTTAAGATGGTCAACTACAGATAGATGGATGTCCTTTTTGTTGGTTATTAATATCATAGGATTAGTTAAATTTCGGTACACTATAGTGGACATCCGATAGTTATATTCCCGTAGATACCCATTAGTCACGCATGCCTTACACCCCTCGGCCGGTAGTAAATAAACAACACACCCCTGGCATGTGCAACCCGTTTCTTTGTACTATCTAACCTGTTTCCGAATCATTTTAATTCCGCGAGCCGATGTCCGGTTCATCCCTTAATGTCCGGCGTGACCTGCTGACCTCGCTGCCCATTAATCATATCTATTATACAGAGCCGGGTCATAAAAGGGTCAATCTATAGTCGACCAATTTTATATCAACCCTTTTCAAAGTGAAAACTTCCCCTTTATCTACTTGGGTTTCTATACGATTCCCGATTATGTCGTTACCTACGATGACCGTTGGATAGTTTGATGGCCAGCATTATTGCGATTTATAAGATATGAAAGGACACTACGTGAGAACTTAGGGTTTTAATGGTCGCTTCTTTAATTTCTTTGCTCGACGGTGTCGCTTTTTTAATTTACATTTTATTTTGCAACTGATTTTTATTAGGTAATAGATATTAAGCAAACGTCTAATATGCTACTAATTTTTTATAGGTTCACTGCCACCAAGTCCTGCAGATTCGGGCGTTTCAGACGTAGATAGTTCTTCTAGTGGACATACATCGACGGACGAATTAAAATCGAGATTACAGCCACCCGGTCTTGGTCCACATTCGCCTTTAGGTTTTCCATCGAATCAACAATTTTTAACACCTTACCATTACCACCAGTCACCTCATGGACATCCTCACAGAGGACATATACCACACCAACCATCCTATCCACATCGACCACAATGTAAGTTTTTTTTTAATTTTAATTTTGTATTTTGATTGACGGTTTTCATAAAAAGGTCTTGATTTGGTTTTGATATAAAAAGGTTTACCTTTCAAAATATGGTATGTAAATATTAAAGGCAGTTTATTTGCTGTTGAATAACGTTCATTGACAAATACTCGACTTTTTATGCGTGGCTGCTTACGTTATATTTAACTTTTTGGTGGGTTTTGTTGTTTGTCTGACCTGCCCTAAATTTTATGTATTGCGAAATGCCAAGAAATTTGGATGGATAATTTTATATGTTTTAAAATTAGCTTTTGGGGTACACTTCCTTTTTTTGAGGTAAACATTTTCAAAATTTCAATTTCATTAGAAAGTCAAAAAAACTTACATAATGCCACTCTAGACTAATGAACGGTTTATGGCAAATTTTACACGAGGAGCAAACTAAAATTAATAAAATTAGACTTACGAAATTGTGCATTGCGGAGTTTCTTCAGAACAATTTTTTTGAAATTAGAAGGACTATAGTCCTAAGTTCTATGGGAAAAATCCACTGCTACCTTGAGTTTTTAATGTAAATAATTCTTAAGTCCTTGTGAAAGCAGTCCCTGATACAGTAGAACCCCGTTATAAAGTACCCTTTTATAACGTTTCTCAGTATATAACGGACTAAATCTGTATTGTACTTTGAGATGAGTTTAATCTTGATGCTGAAAGGCTCACGCCATATTGCTACACAGGGATGTTTTTTTTTGATAAATTGGTGTAGGTAATGATAATTTTTGATTATCTTGCTTATGTGTTGCAAAATCCCTTTTTGGATGTTATTCAAACCGTAAGATTAAGATGCAAAATCCACGTCTTTTTGATACTCTTCGTAAGACTGAAATACTATTTTTTCGCTTTTTTTGAAGATCTTCGGATGGAAGAAATTGCGGAATTCAAAATATGATATTATCTAAAAATTGTATGCATACAAGTGATAACAACAATAACATGTACTCGATAAAAAAACTGAACCAATTACGCAAACTGATTAGTTAACCTTGAATTTTTTATCGCAACTGATAAAATATTTCACCGGCTTATTTCGACCACTTTATTGGGAAGAGATTGTATGTACATAATAATTTTTTTAACCTTGCATGACATCTAGATCTAGATGTTATCTACGAGTCAATTTTTATTTTTAAAACGCAACGCCGTTCACACACTATAGTAACCAATTTTATGAATTTTTCCTTCTTCGATTACTGAAAATAGCCACAACATGAAAGCTTTAGTTGTTAGGAAAATAGTTGTTAGTTTTTCAAACGCTTAGCAACGTGAAAATTCTGGCTAAGCGCCGCTTGGGGCACCCGAAAGGGCTCCGTATTTTTTGAAGTTGTTATAGGTAGGCGTTGCAAAATCTGCCAACTTTTTTTTGTTTTTTTGTTTAATTACCTACCAGTCAAATCCGCTTTGGTAATAATTATTAAATTGTATCAACTTTTATAATTAGATATCTTTATAAACAAGTTTTTTTGAAAAATACTAATATCTATGTTATTATTTTTACGTGTTAATAAAAATATTCTAATCTTAAATGTTTAATGTTTTGAAATAAACATACTACGTAACTTTGATCTTTCAATCCGTTTTTGGTAAATTAATTGTTCCTATACAACAGTAATGTTTATTAAAAGTGGTATCAATTTTAAAATCCAAGATGGCGTCTGTTTTTGACGTCAATTCGAGACGGATTCTAGAGTTGGCCTAGGTTAAGCTTTATTTGAATTGATTATAATTCGTAAATAAATTTGTAATATTTTAGGAAATGTAATAAATTTGGTTAAATTTTAGTATTTTGCATAGGATAAAAATTACAAACACAAAATAGTCTAATGGGGTTAAAAATATGCTCGTCTGACTGCTTTGAAAATTATGGTTTTATTGGCCGTGTAACATTGGCACGGACAACTCCTACTTATTTTTAGTAGAATTTTTATTATATTATAAAAAATAAATAGTTGCTATTACATTTTTAACTTTGAGAAAACAAACTTTTTTTTTAGTTCGTAGTTTGTCCGTTGAAAAACCACTATTGGTCTTTAAAAAAAAGTATTTTGGTCTAAAGAAACATTTAATATTCACGTGACTTTAACCACAATTTAAATTCGTGGCTGAAAAATTGAGAGAGTCCCATTAAATGTTTTCCATCAGTTTCACTTGTTTTAATTAAAAAATTTCAATAGCGATCATTAATATTCAGAGCGAGTTTAGACAGAGTCTGAATTAGTCTGAATTGAGTTGCACAAAAATTATAAGGCTGTTTTGATAAAAATTGTTATTCAACGGTGTTTTAGTCATTAAAGTAAAAATATTTTGCAACTTACAGAGTGTATCGTTTAACCCTAACCTAACCTAACAGTATTATGTTAAACATAGTCCCAAATTTTTTATTCTCTACTTATAATTTATAAGTTTGTCTGTAATTTATCGTATTGAAAAGTTTTGAAATTAAGTACTCACTTAGAGAAGGTCATATATTTCATTATTCTCATCATTTTTTGCTGCTTATTGTTGAAGAATTTTATTTCCATGTGATTAGTATCTACATAGAGCAATGCCTCTATAAAAATATTTTTTTGAAATACATACATACATATTTGGATATTTCGATGCAAACCGAAAGAAAATACAATTCTTCATCAAACGACGGTAATAAAATTATACACTTTCATTTAAAAAATACCTACGAGATATAGGTAGCTTCCTTTTTAACAATAAATGAAATAGTACAATCAGTATTTTGCGTAGTTGTACGTCGATAATTAAAATTTGGACACCGATAGCTCACGACGTTAGTATAGTTAAACCTCAAAACGTATTTTCTTCAAACCAAAACAAAGGAAAACGATTATTTTTCAATGATCATCAACATTTTGTGATTCGGATACCCAATTAGGTACCTATCTATTTTAGAAAAAACAAAAAATTATCGAAAAGTTATTAGTTATTACAATATCAATGGAAGGAAATTCAAACATAAAAATTGATCATTTGATCTCATAGTTGATATTTCTTACTTCATTTTCCCATCTACTATATTAATTTTGCCAAAAATATGATAAGATAGTATAGATTTTGTGATTATCGAACTAATTTTGAAACAACTATCATGTTATACAAGGTCCTCCAACGAATTTTGCGTTACGGAAAATATGTCAACTAAAATAATTTAATTTAAAACATTTTTTTTTATCTACAACTATTAGTGACAGTTTTAGTGACAGTTACTTGTCAAATTTAGCCACTGAAATACTTTTAACTCGTAGTGTTCTTCAAAATCTATGACATCCCTGGCCACGCCCCCTCAGCTCGCTAATAAAGTTGGTGGGACTGTAGGTACATAAATTCGATGATCAGGCCCTCCTCTGCAACAGGTACTAGTGATACGTAAATTTAATTAAAACACCCTGTATACAAATATTGCAAAATCTGTATTTGTAGATTTGTACGTTATATCGTGAATAACAATTTTTATATCAATGATTTTCTTCTAATTTTTACGCAACTCAATTTAACCCTAATAGGCTATCTATGTAGATTCGCCCTGTATTCGATATTTTAATATAATACAAAAAATAATGAACATTTTTTAAATTTTTCATACAAAAACCTAATTTAATATTAGCGCCCTTTTACTAACATCAAACAAGCAAAATTTGTTTTCTTATAAAGTAAAAATATAAATAAGACTGGGTTAAATTTTCTCTCTAATATAATAGATTTTCTGTTAAGCCTAAGGAAATCGCTTTTCGGTAGGTGGTCGTCGAAATTAATTTTCTCGAAACTTTCCACTCTAACACCGACTCAAGTTCCTTAGTAACGTTTTCCTTATAATGTTGCTGGCGCTCCAAAGTATTCTAATTTAAATAATTTCAACTAAATTAAGACTTTTTCACATTTTACTGTCGAATTAAATTATAAAAAGTAAACAATTAATTTATTTTTCTAATTGTTGAGATAATGATTTTTTTATCGTTGTGTTTTGATATTTTTTTGTAATTTGATCAACATTTTTTGCGTGCAATATGTACCAATTGTCTTAAAGTTTTGGTTTGTTAAAAATTCTTCAGAAATCCTGATTCCAGTCCTCTCTTCTCTTCTAATAATCCTCAGCAATTTATTTCTCAATACAACCCCCCTTCTCAAAGCACTCCTGAGTGTATTTTTATGGAAAAAATACTTATATGTAAAAAGATAAATAAAATGTTTGGACTATATTTAAACTTAACGACTTTAATATGATAAAAAAATGATTTATTATATTTGTGCAATACAAAGGATCTTATCAATCCATAAAGTGCATCCGAATAAAAAACGAGGTTAAATTAAAAATTTGAAAATTGGTATTTTTTTTGGTTAAAATTAAAGTATATGCAAATTTTTAACACCGGATTAAACTAGACGTTAAGTAAATAGATAACTGACCTATCCTAGACATTCCGTGATATTGCATCTAACCATCCTAGTTTTTATTAGCGAAGTGGGGCACCAGTTTCTGATGCACGTACCACTAGACTACACGTCTGGGCTCTGCAACAATTGAATTTTTGATAATTTTCGAATTTTAAGGGATCGTACAAAGGTTCAAAAATATTTTTTTGCTTTGAAAACGATTAAAACATATTTACCAAATAAGCAATTATGACACTAAGAAAATCATAACAATCATTATTTAATTAAACATGCGCTTATTTGGATATCTTAATTACTTAACCCAAAGTTATCATTTATCAAAAGTAAAATTATTTCAAATTTCAAGTATTTTTGAGAAACTGATATTCGTTGCCAAAATAAAAATTTCTGTTGATCTAGTTAATCTATCGAGATGTAAATTTTTGAAACATTTTAAAAATAACTTGAGAATACTTTATAGCCCAAATCGTGTACGCTTATGGTTTTTTCAATTGCCAAAATTTTAATAAAAAATTTAATTCTGATCTATAACCTGAAAATCACATCTTTATGGAAAAGTTTTAATTTTGCCCTTCGAAACTAAACAAAGCTCGACATGTCACATGCAAACTTCAGATGGAGTTCTGGAACATGCATCGTCGACTTTAAAAGACATAAATTTCAAAAAACGTTTACTACACCCGAATTGGGAAAATTTGGAGCTATACTATGTTACCAGTTACCATGGAGGTATAGTGGGTTAGATACCAGCTATCATGAAGGAGGAAATAAAAATCTCCACGTAATATTGTTTCAATTTAAAAGAGCTGCCCTAAGAAGAAAACGTAAAATTATCAGTCTCAAGAATATCATTAGCGAAATAAAAAATATAGACGAGTGCAAGAAGACCAACAGTGACATAAATACACGAACGTAACAGCAGCAGATGCAGGAAAAAGCTTAACGGGAGCAACTGAAATGAAGATTTTAGGACAAAACATTACGAGGAAGAATGAAGTTCTTAAAGAAAAGTGCCTTTTATTATTTATAGACTCTTATAGACTACCAAACAGGCCTACGGCCTAATTACATGATAGCCTGGACTGACAACTTATAGCGTGTTCCCCGAAGCAGAGCAGCAATGGCGATAGCAATGGGCAAAACGACAAGAACGGAATAGATATAAGGATATGCCATCAGATCGAGTAGTAAAAATTGCAATAGATGGACTCCCGATGGAACGAAGATTTATGGGCCTTTCAGTAAAAAGATGGGGAGGAGAAGTCTGTACCTAGTGGTAAAAATGACGTGGTGAGACTAAACAATTATGAAAATTTTTGAAGGAACGCAATTGTTGCTTTAGTTACGGATTCATGTGTAACAGCAAATTAGAGTACTTTATTTTATTAGTAAGGCTTTTCTAATGTGATTAATGTGCAGTTTAAGCCGATAAGTCGCAGCGATTGGAGATCACAAAGTCCCAAGTCTCCTTGTCCAATTTTTGCATCGACCCGTATTAGATAGGAATCTATTTTTACTTGATATTTGGGAAGTATTTTCGTCTTTACCTATAACTGGATTAGCAACATCTAAGATGTAACTATGAGTTTTTGGCTGATAAAGGTAATCTTTGAACTTGACCTATCATTCCCAAATTGTAAGGCAAAAAAGTACAAAATTCAACTTTTATTGGATTGAGTTTAATTTTTAATGGTGACGATACGAGCGCAATTTAAAAAATTTGTAAACAAATATCTTCTATAAATAATTGTGGAGGTATATGCGTAATGTTTTAAGAACGAATAAGAATGGTATTTAAAAATATAAATAAATATTGTTGGTGCGCAACAAAACATGAGTTATGTATGGACATGTATATATAAGCAGAAGCAGGTATATAAAACTATGTAGCTACATGTGTGCTGTATACCTATGTATGTCTAGATCTGTTATAGCACGAGCACAAAACTGCGACGTCGTTGACGGCCTCGGTCACTGGTTCATCGACTCCGCGACTTTCCGCGAGCTGAAGGTCACCGCGTCACTCTCGATTTCCTTCAGCCCGACTCCTTCCGTTCCTCATTTTGTATTCTCAAACCCACTTTCATATCTTCACATAAAAAACATTTTTTCAACTCGAAATTGTGCTAGCTTGATTTTTTTTTCAATTTATTTGTCGAGTTACAAAATGGCGATAACCTCTCCGTAATTTAAATTATGAAAGAATCTATACTAATCATTTCCGATATTACCAGCCTAGCGATGATACGAGTTGTCATTTTAAGAAATATGACCGTGTTTGTTCATAATACAATGCACTTTTAACAATATTTATCTTCTTTTAATCGCTATCTTCAGATAATTTCTATTTCCTTATTGTGGATCAATCCACATGTATGTTTGTGTTTGACTTAAAATTTGACGTCAATTCAAGAAGACAGCTCTCGAGTTTTGTTTTTGCAGAAAAATATTCCAAACTTGCATCTTGAGAAGTCGGAATCCGTGCTTTTGGGATACGTTTTTTCATTGTTTTCGCTTAATTAATTTTAAGTCAAAAATACGACTTCTATTTACAATAAAATTTGCTCGCATTTGGCAACAGCTGCCTGGCTTACTTACATTGGTTAAATTGCAAAAGCTATTTTTATTGCACTCTCGATTTCCTACCGGATTCATTGTAGACTCGACATCTAATTGGCCGTTTGACTCCAATATAAAACTTAAGTTTGCTATGTCGTACCAGGGAAGTACTCGTTCCCAAGGATTATTTTTAATAAACTCAATTTTCGAGCCGTATCCTAAATAATTATTCTTACCACTTCTATCACTTGACAGTAGACAATAGTTGTATAAAAACACACAAGGTTTTTACTTACGTTGGAATCTTAAATTCATTGTAACTTCCTGTATTTCGTATTGTTGGTTTTGGCATAACAATGAATTTATTAACTCGAATAAAAATGGAAGAAAAACAAATTTCGAGAATAACAAAAACAATGTTAGGCTAATTTGTTTTGTGCTAAAATTTTATAGAATAAACAATTTGATGTTTTTATAACCCTATGTTTGCTCGGTGCACGCCAGTGAATAAGACCTTGAATCGGGCGGTCACCCCAATGCCCAGCCACAGCCCCCGCCTGTCTTCATTGGCAGACAGCAAGCGGCTCGATGCACTTGCATTGCATTGCAGTGATATAATTATAGCACATGCACATGCACTTATGGCCTTCACCGCTTAACTTGCACTTGTTACGTATATCCTCAATTTTTTGTCATTTTGATAATATCAGCCGGAAATCATTGATTATATTTTAAGCCTTATAAGGTATAATTCCTATATCTACTTAACATGATTTGCAGTTTTCAATTAAATTATCATCAGATTAAGTACTACCTTGTTATTTAACGGAATTTAATTATTTTTTTGGCCATCCTAGAATTAACTTGCAGATGTTTATCATTTACCAAAGACAATTGAAGAGCAACATTTCAAAGATGTATTACATAAATGTGTTACATAATAGCACGCAAAGCTTTAGTTACATACATGATAGGTAATTAAATTACCGACTTGAGAATTCCATATCATTAGGGAATTATAGAAGAGAATGGAGAAATGAGCTCATTATAAATTTGTTTGGTCCTCACCCCATTTGCCGTCTGCGATACCCAAAATTAGTTTTAGCGTCCTATCGTCAAATATTTGAACCTTGGCTCATGTCAAATTGGTAAAGTCGAGAGGCTTCCGTGCAGGAGTTATGGGCACAAATCACTTCCATTCCACCATAAGTCTTTTAAGCTTTTTGAATTTGGGTGGAAACAGGCAAGCAAGCTCAAGCCTTTTAATTCTACGAAGTTATGATTTGCGAAATAAACACACGGACAAAGTACTAACCAGGGCCATAGCCAGGGCAAGCCTGATGCCCTGAGAAATTTTGAGTCGGTCCTAGCCAGAGTTTGCTAAATATTTCACAATAATAATAAAACGATAAGTTCCTAATTGCAGTTTCTAGTGCCGAAGAAGAAAACATTGATTTAAAGAAAGTCAAATTTTTGCAAACTTTGGGCATAAAACTGCCATCCTTAGAAGAGATTACAGTGGTCAACAGATTTATAAAAACTCAGAAGAGAGATAACCCTGATTTAACTGTCTTCGATACCATTTTTAGCAATGCACTGCATTCGCCGAAACATATAATTTATGGAAACTGCCAGAGTTTTTACTGCAGCACAGTCGCTGTCGGAAGTCGCTTCCGAGTCTACATTCTCTGTATTGACTAGGATTAACCGCCCATAGTGACCCTCTATGTGCCACCAACGAATGTCTAATTTGGTCCTCTTTCCATACAGTTTTATGTACAACTACGAACAAAATCAACGAAAGTATTGCGAAAGAAGTTTTCTTTTGGAATTTTTACGAAATTTCAGCCTTCAGCTGCCTAGGAATTTTTTGAGCCTGCCCAGATAACATAGTTTAGCTACGGCCCTGGTACTAAATAAGCCAAAAAATTTGAGAGATAAGACATGCCTTCCACTAACAATACTTAGGCATTTTCAAAGAACTGGATTGGAAAATTTAGAAAAATGTAAATATATAAATTGCTCATTCAAACTTTGTTGCGAAATAAAATTTACTTCGGCTTTGAAGATATGTACAGTCAGCTTCACAATTAATTGCCACCCTGGCTATAAGCTTAGCACGAATTGTGTATGAAACCATCATAACACCCCATACTTAAATTGAGGGGTAACTTTATTTTCCCAACAAGTAGTAAATCAGCAACCTGCCCTTCTGTCCTTTTGTCGTTGTTGGCTAATAACCTAATAATTCTGAGACTGATGACTGTACATACATTGTAAGACTCTTTTGTTTGGTATTAAAAAATCGAGAACACGTTGACAGGCGTTTTGTACCACAATAGAAAACAAAAACGTCAGCACTTTTGTGGTATATACGTGAATGACGCAAAACCACAACCACAAATGTGATCACATCAGGAAATAGGTGCAAACGAAAACAGAACAGAATTTTTGCATTTTGCCAATTTAACAACGATTACTATTCAACTCGTGTTGAAAATTAGAAACTTGGGTATGCCACAGATTTCGAACAAAATACAAATTTCATTCCAGTCCCTACGTAACTTAAAAGCAACAGAAGTACATCCAAATGATGTATGATGGATCAGTATTAAAGTATTCTCGATATCCAAATATGGAATATCATTTTCTTGGATCAATTTGTGTTAGAAAGAATGAAAATGTTTGAAATTTCTTCCCTCAAATAATGTTCCACAAAATTCAATTACCGAAGCAATCATCAAACACTTTAGACATAGACATTGAAAAGAAGATAACCTACTTTTGTTTTTAAAAAAATTAATGTTTTCTTAATGGATTGAACCGGAAAAACATAACGCAGACATCAACATTTATATAAATGTTTAGTTTAGATAGTAAATGATGGTTTTAAAATTATTTACTATTTATGTCAGTTTCGCTAACCTATAAACACCATTACGCTTCATAGTCGAACACTCGTAGTTTCATACGATCTTCTAGACATAATGACGCTACTGCACCAACTCTCTTCTATAAAGAAAGTTAACTTTCGTTAGAAACCAAATAGAAAAACGTCTAATTAAAGTGCCGTGACAAAAAGCATCTTTTTGCAAAATAAAAATTATTTCAATTCGCGAAATGGTTTTGGAGTAAAAAGATTAATAATAATAATAAGATAATAATAAGGCAGACGGTCATAACGGATGTTTTTGGAAATTCATTGTCTTGTGTTTATATTGCTTATTGCGGTTGCAAGACCAAGTCAAAACAAAGGGGCGATGTACCCGTGACATTGTCGCGGTGGTTGGTTAGTGATGCAGGTATAATTTGGAGTACAGCTTTTATGTTAATTGCTTTTTTAAATTTATTTTGCACTTAAATTCTAAAATGAACCATCATTGCTACGTTGTATCAAAAACAATAACCAAATTGTACTCGTTTGGGAGATTCGTCAACTCCATCTCTTCAAAATTTACCATTTTATTATAATGAAATTGGTTAAGGATATTTTTCAAGCATCAAGCAAGTACGTAGTGTTATGTACAAACTAGTTACAGAATGCAGTAGGTAGGTAGAGTATCATGCATCTATTTTAGCCGTTTCGCGATGCAAGGACTGTGTCGGTTGAAGGTTAGCACGTCATTTCCTGGTCAATGTTCTCTGCAGGGCCACTCCGCCCGCACCCTCCACGGCCAGACAGAACAACACACTAAGCTGCATTAGACCAATTCGTTTATTTATTATTTACTACCGATTTTGTCATTATAAACAAATTTCCTACCTTAATAATTAAAGATGAAGATGAACTAACTAATCTTCATTTTTTTTAATGGGCCAAATTAAAACTAAGGGCCCATTATTAAGTTCCTATAGCAGTTGGGAATGAGGAAACTTGTTTTCAGTCACTACAATCCTTTCTCTTCTCTTAAGTGTGATTATGTCTTAAGTATAGGTAATTTTCTATTAATTTTTATACTTTTTAATTGTTGTGAGAAATGTAATTGGACAATTGGTTTTGCTCATTTCTTCAATTACCTTTTATTTATAAATCGTACCTAAAAATTTTTATAAAAGGATGTTTTTGTTGGGTTTTGAAAGATGTTTTCACACGAAAACTCAATTTATACCTGTTCCGCTTCCCTATTGTTAATATGTAGGTCGTATGAGGGTGGATCTTTTATTAAATGCACTCAGCAGGACACAGGTAAGAAAGGGCTAAGCTTACCGGAAACCAATTACCTATGAATTAAGATTAATACCCCAGGTAGAGATGAATACCACAAATATGTGGTATAATTTTTATTGTTTTTATTCAAATTTTTTTGAGAGAATTACTGTCTCATTCAAATAACGATGACGTGACTAAACGCACTTTTGTATATTGGATTTAAAAAATACGAACAAGTAAAGGCCGCCCATGGAGCCAAAATCGTTCAATAAAATTCTCAAACCTCCAGCTCGAAGAGAAGGAGATACAAAATTTGGTTTGGGAACAACTCCAAGTTCAGTGATCCATTTGTTCGACATTGTGTCGAAGGCTGGGACGTAAAAGTTTTGCTAGCACCACATTCATATTTTCTATTTTTGGATCACACAAATTAGTAAATTAAATTAAATATAAAATTTTTGCTCTCCATTTTTGTGCTTTTTTTGGTGCTCAAATATTTGTTTGCTCCTCAATATACGCTACCGTTCTCATAATATTTAGTAAACAAAGAAGTAGACACGTCCTTGGCAACAACTGAAAATTAAAAAATATTTTTCCGGTAAAATAAAGTTACCCCTCAATTTAAGTAGAGGATGCTATGATGGTTGCATCCATAATTCGTGCTAGAATTATAGCAGGGTGGCCAATAATTGTGAGGCTGACTGTACAGCGTCCTACCGGAAGGACGAAATCGGCTCACTTGAGTACTGTAAAATCGTTCAATATGAGTGCTTTACTTCCTGCTGGCAGAACTGGAGTATAATGATGCTTGTACGTTCTATCATTAAGGATTTGTCTGGGACATGGGGGACGCTAAATGTCATTGAGCATACACTGTCGTCAATCAATCGTTTGTGGGTAGTTTTAAAATAATATAGTTATCTAAGACTCGGTACTTTTACTATCGGTCAAACAACCTGTTAAACTAATCGAGGTTAGTCCCCGTTCAACACAAGGGACTGGTTATCTCAAACCGGCTATCGAATTCGCTCAACCAACAGTAAACATACCGGCCCTAAATGTTGAAACGTCAATCAATCGTTTGTAGGTAGTTTTAAAATAATATAGTTATCTAAGACTCGGTACTTTTACGATATCGTTTAAACAACTTGTTAAACTAATCGAGGTTAGTCCCCGTTCAATACAAGGGACGAGGACTGGTTATCTCTAACCGGCTATCGAATTTGCTCAACCAACAGTAAAAGTACCGGCTCTAAGTGTTGAAACTTGAAGCGATCATTATTAATGAAGTTAATTTTGTTTCAGTGCCTGATAACTACAATAGCTACTTATCATCCCTACAACAACAGCACCAAGCTGCTCAACAAACGACCCATTTACAAGGTTATCATCCCAACAATATACACTCACCGTTCACGGCACCCTCGGCACCTTCTCCACCGAGAGGCCACGCAATTCCGACATCGGTAATACAGGCAGCTACCTCAAGCGTCAACGACGAGCTCTCTTATATGTTAGACTTAGGTTTTCCTCCGAGAAAATTAAAAAAGGTTAAAAAACCGAAACCTGGCGAACCGGGTTCAGTGAAACGAAAAAGTAGGGAAGGTTCGACAACATATTTATGGGAATTTTTGCTCAAATTATTGCAAGACCGCGAATATTGTCCAAGGTATATAAAATGGACGAACCGGGAGAAGGGTGTTTTTAAACTCGTAGATTCTAAAGCTGTATCTCGTTTATGGGGTTTACATAAAAATAAACCAGATATGAATTACGAAACTATGGGTCGTGCTTTGAGGTATTATTATCAAAGAGGTATTCTTGCCAAGGTGGACGGACAAAGGTTGGTTTATCAATTTGTGGATGTTCCAAAAGATATTGTTGAAATCGATTGCACGGGTGCGTGACCGCATGTTATTACTATTAACTTGGCGTAAGGCCCTTCATGCTGTTTTCATAGTACAACAAAAAAAAAATTATTTCAAAATATTAGAAGTATAAGAGCTCTTGTATAATGTCGAATTTGTTTTATTTATTAAAAGATTTATAAAAAACTTTTTATAAGTACTAATAAGAAATATGCTCGAAACCATCAGGGATTTAGGTATATATTTAAGATTTCTCAACCAGTAATTTTTTAAATCTCCAGTAAATTTAAAAAGACAATACAGAGTAATTAATAAATGCACTCGAAAACAATTCAAGTTCAAAGCGTTTATTTCTTGTGGTAGCAATATTTTTTTAAACGAGTACGAAGAAAAGAATATTTTTGAGATATGGTTGTGTTAGTGAGTAACCTTCGACTGAGGTAACAAAAATTATTCTGTATAACGACTTATAATAATCAAAATAAAAATAACGAATTTATGACTTAATTATTCATAAGAAGTTTCAATTAACTGCAAAAAGGCAACTAGAAGTTTTTTAATTTTAGCAAAAAAATTAAAAGTTATTCGGTATAATTGAAACAATTTTAAAATACAATAGGTACCTCAAATTTCAAATCAACTATTTTGTCACAAGCTAAAGTTTTACAAAAAAATATATAAATGTAAGTAGATAGAAATTAAATAAAAAAACAAATAAGATGGTGCTTAAATGAATTTGAGCAGAACGATATTTAGGCCTTTGGTTGTTGAATAGTATAAAAGAAATTTATTAAAAAAATGAAATTTTATATGTATACATATTAGAATTGAAATGAGATTGAAGAGAATTTTCTACCACTTAGAATTATTTGTACGGTTAGATTTAAAACAAATTGTGACGGAATTGTGATAAGATGTGCTACTTTTAAGATGTTCGATTGAATTGTTACCTTAAAAAAGTAAAATGTAAAAGATTGGTCAAGGTGCTGTTAATTGGAATAGATGGGAGACTGTGAGGTGCCTCAAGAAAAAAAAGCGTGTTTTAATATACGTTAAAAATGATATATGTACATTTAAAATATGTCAATATATATGTAAGCTCTCTTTGTATAGTTAATTTTGGGATTTTTTGCTCGATGTAATTACATGAAAAAAACTGCCTTTGGTGAAATGATCTCAGATGTACACACACCCAAAATTTGTAAATAATTTATGTACTTAAGTACATGTTGAGTCGACATTATTCAATTACACCATGTTCCAGTCAAAATTGTGTTATAAGTGTACATTCTGTATAGTATTTATTTTATTTTGATTTTTCCCCCTCCCCCAAATTGTTTCTTAATAACGATTTCTCTTATTTCAATTGTTATAACATTCTGTGATTGTACGTTTAGTTCCCTTTTGTAAAAATTCAAAATTTGATGTTAGTTTTTATAAATGTAACTAAACTAATAGGTGTAATTAACAATTGTACCTAACGTTAATTGTGTCTTGAAATTTTACATATTCAACTCAGTGCAAAGAATTCAGGATACTTATTATTAATAATTACTAATAATATAGGGAATCAATTTATTGTGTATTTCAATTCAGGTTACAAACTCAGTGACAGAATATTGAAGCTTTATCGCACAACAAACGACAAACTATTTATTCAAAATTTTTACGTCCAATCACTTGTGATAATTGTCAGCGATGCATGAGGATGTAATGTGTAGTTAGACGTTAAAATGATTGTTATACGTGTTATTAAATATACTTTGTTAACTTGCAGCTACTTTTTTTACTTATTCTCTAAACTTTGAAAAATAAAGTACAACTCGCTCGATCGGAGTACAACCTTATAGTAAAATGGGTTGTTCCCTGATCTAACGAGCTAGCTACAAAATTCAGAGAATAAAAGGTAATTTTATAAACTATTAATGATTAATAGAAACAAATTTACAAAAACACATATATTACAGTTATATTCTGATACATACATATAAAATTGTTAAAGTACTTGGTGATATTCTTAAATAGCCTCATGAGTTGTAAATATAGAATTACTATTTCCTACAGTAGAAAACAACTTAATATTAACAAATATGTTTAATTCATTCATAGTTTGTAATTTGTATAGTTTTATTTAGCGTAAGACATGGTACTTTTATTATATAGTTTATTGTAATATTTTGTCTTTATAAAAATATAAATAAATGATTATAAGTTAGTCTCGAAATTGCTATATATTTTATTTCCCATCCCTAGAAACTACTACTAGTACCATAAGCAAGATGAGATGGGTGTTCGTGTTGAGCAGAACTAAGCAAAACCACTTTACATTTTAACAGCAATTAATGAAAGTTGAAATAATATCTTTTGAACGTCTTCACTGAGTTTATTAAAGGTAAGACTGGCAAAGCTTATGAACCGAATGTGACCAAAAATCCCCTGTAAAGAAGATGGCGCTATTCACTGCAAAGATTTTTTGAGGCGGGAGCAACAAAAAAGGGATAAAACAAGTTTATCCTTCGAGGGATTTTAAGCGATTTTGACCTTAAAAGCCTTTTCACATTTTTTAATATAGGTTTCGGTAGTCTCTTCTATATGGTCTTAGATGAAATTTCCACATAATAATTTAAATTAGTTTAGTTTGCGAAATAAAAAGTGTAAAAATCAACTTATAAGAAAAATGAATGACTATACTATTTCGATTGTACACGCCTAATAGATGGCAACCCATTTAGCAGCACGAAATTATTTCGTGGTTTTCAAAAATGGTAAGATGAAGGTTTCACATTCTTATAATTTAATTACACGTTAAGTGAATAGAATAAGTTTTAAAAATGTTTACATAACAAATGGTTAATAAATTAATATAGAACAAAATTTTAATATTGGCCTTTAAATTATCCAAGAACACATACTAAATTTATAATCACCCTCCTAATCGAAATTATACCCCATTATACCTAAATACACTCCAAGTACTAAATCTGCAAATACTATTTGCAGCTGTAAAGGCTTCATTTACCTTACTAACAATTTCGAATTTTATGAACCGTTTTCGTAATTTCTTAAAATATCGTTAAAACCTTAATTGTTTATTAATTAGTAATTAATTTCAAGTTTAATTTAAATACCTACTTGCGTAGGAAGTACCTACAATTTTGTTAAATATTACGCCTAATACACCGGCAACCTTCTTAGCACGCCCCACTAGTTAGTAAAATTACTAATTTGTATGTAGAGTGGGGTTGTCACATGGTACAAAAAGTTAATAAAAGAGCGAGTTTCGCCATAAGTTGAATTTTTTATCAGCAACACAGATCTTCAATTTTTAGAAATTTAACGTTTACTCTTGTCGAAAATCAACTTTGATTTTTGAAATTTTTTTCGATTGGAAGTTGTTTGTAATATTATTCTAAGTATTCTTACGAAGTTTCAAATTAAAAACTTCAAAATTAAGCACAAAAAATTGAATTCATTATTGAATAATTTTCATTAAATTTTAATGTTTCCAAATTCTTTGAAACTTTGAACCATTGAAAACAAAGTGTTAATTTTGTTAATGAATTTACTAGATACTCGTTAATTATTAATTAGAATTAAAATATACTTGAAACACTGTTTTATATTGTAAATAAGTGCAATGTACTTTAAGTTATTAAAATAAAAAATAAAAAATTTTAAATTACTTATCATTATTTTTAACTCATATTATTACCTCAGGTGTTTACATCCCTTAATTACCAAATCTGCAAATTCAATTCGGGTTGTTCAAGGTTTATTTATCAACATTTAAGGGATGTTAATTAATTATTAGAATTAATTAATGATTCTCTATCGTATTTATTAATTAAATAAGTCAAGAAGGCTCTAATAAAGATCACAGGAGTAAAAGAAGATGTTAAAATAAAATAAAAATACAATCTTAAATTTTTTTAAATGAATGAATAAATGCACGGCCTTATCTTTATGCAATAGATAAGCTTTCGAAAAAAGCTTTCTGCACATTTTATTTAAATTAATTTAATATTTTTACAGATATCCTATTATACTTCTGCTCTCCTAATACATAAATTGATTTAAACACTCAATCTTAGCAAATTTTGACCAATTTAGACATTTTTAAGGCAAAATAAGCTGATTTTTACACTCAAATTTTGATCTAGAAGAGATTAAGAGAGAAAATAAAATATAGGGGTAGTCGAGACGTTATAGAAAGACGCCTATCAATCAAAATTGTTTTATCACCCTCCTAATCAAAATTATAACTAAATAAATCCAAATTACTAAATCTGCAAATTCTATTTCCGGCAGTACAGGGTTTATTTATCAATAGTTAAGGGATGTTAATTAACCATTACAATTAATTAATGATTATCTATGGTCTACATTAATTAAATTAGTCAAAAGGGGTCCAATAAAGCTAAAAATGACGAAAACATCTCTTATGGGATTTCAACACGGACAAGAAAATGTCCGAATAATTCAATTTTTGCGGCTTGGTGACAGGATCACAGGAGTTAAAGAAGACGTTAAAATAAAATAAAATCCATTATTTATTTAAATGAACATAAATGCACGGCGTTATCTTTATGCAATAGAGAAGCTTTCGATAAAAGCTTTTGTGTAAAGCTCTCTACTATTTCTTTTTAATTAATTTAATATTTTTAGAGATATCCTATTATACTTGTGCTCTCCTAATACATAAATTGGTTTAAACACTCAATCTTAGCAAATTTTGACCAATTTGGACATTTTTAAGGCAAAATAAGCTGATTTTTACACTCAAATTTTGATCTAGAAGAGATTAAGAGAGAAAATAAAATATAGGGGTAGTCGAGACGTTATAGAAAGACGCCTATCAATCAAAATTGTTTTATCACCCCAAATTACTAAATCTGCAAATTCTATTTCCGGCAGTACAGGGTTTATTTATCAGTATTTAAGGGATGTTAATTAACCATTACAATTAATTAATGATTATCTATCGTCTACATTAATTAAAGTAGTCGAAAGGGGTCTAATAAAGCTAAAAATGACAAAATAATCTCTTATGGGATTTTAACACGGGCAAGAAAATGTCCGAATATTTCAATTTCTGCGGCTTGGTGACAGGATCACAGGAGTTAAAGAAGACGTTAAAATAAAAATAAAATCCTAAATTTATTTAAATGACCATAAATTCACGGCCTTATCTTTATACAATAGATAAGCTTTCGATAAAAGCTTTTGCGTAAAGCTCTCAACAAATTTTATTGAAATTAAATTGATATTTTTAGAGATACCCTATTATACTTCTGCTCTCCTAATACATCAATTGGTTTATACACTCGATCTTAGTAAATTTTAACCAATTTGGACATTTTTAATGGCAAAATAGGCTGATTTTTACACTCAACTTTTTATTTAGAAGAGATTAAGGGATAAAATAAAATATAAGGGTAGTCGAGACATTATAGAAAGACGCCTATAAATCAAACTTGTTTTATCACCCTCCTAATCAAAAATATAAGTAAATAAACCCAAATTACAAAATCTGCAAATTCTATTTCCGGCTGTACAGGGTTTATTTATCAGTAGTTAAGGGATGTTAATTAACCATTACAATTAATTAATGATTATCTATCGTCTACATTAATTAAAGTAGTCGAAAGGGGTCTAATAAAGCTAAAAATGACAAAATAATCTCTTATGGGATTTTAACACGGGCAAGAAAATGTCCGAATATTTCAATTTCTGCGGCTTGGTGACAGGATCACAGGAGTTAAAGAAGACGTTAAAATAAAAATAAAAACCTAAATTTATTTAAATGACCATAAATTCACGGCCTTATCTTTATACAATAGATAAGCTTTCGATAAAAGCTTTTGCGTAAAGCTCTCTACAAATTTTATTGAAATTAAATTGATATTTTTAGAGATACCCTATTATACTTCTGCTCTCCTAATACATCAATTGGTTTATACACTCGATCTTAGTAAATTTTAACCAATTTGGACATTTTTAATGGCAAAATAGGCTGATTTTTACACTCAACTTTTTATTTAGAAGAGATTAAGGGATAAAATAAAATATAAGGGTAGTCGAGACATTATAGAAAGACGCCTATAAATCAAACTTGTTTTATCACCCTCCTAATCAAAAATATAAGTAAATAAACCCAGATTACAAAATCTGCAAATTCTATTTCCGGCTGTACAGGGTTTATTTATCAGTAGTTAAGGGATGTTAATTAACCATTACAATTAATTAATGATTATCTATCGTCTACATTAATTACATTAGTCGAAAGGGGTCTAATAAAGCTAAAAATGACAAAAACATCTCTTATGGGATTTTAACACGGACAAGAAAATGTCCGAATAATTCAATTTTTGCGGCTTGGTGACAGGATCACAGGAGTTAAAGAAGACGTTAAAATAAAATAAAATCCATAATTTATTTAAATGAACATAAATGCACGGCCTTATCTTTATGCAATAGAGAAGCTTTCGATAAAAGCTTTTGTGTAAAGCTCTCTACTATTTCTATTTAAATTAATTTAATATTTTTAGAGATATCCTATTATACTTCTGCTCTCCTAATACATAAATTGGTTTAAACACTCAATCTTAGCAAATTTTCACCAAATTGGACATTTTTATGGCAAAATAAGCTGATTTTTACACTCAAATTTTGATCTAGAAGAGATTAAGGGATAAAATAAAATATAAGGGTAGTCGAGACATTATAGAAAGACGCCTATAAATCAAACTTGTTTTATCACCCTCCTAATCAAAAATATAACTAAATAAACCCAAATTACCAAATCTGCAAATTCTATTTCCGGCTGTAAAGGGTTTATTTATCAGTATTTAAGGGATGTTAATTAACCATTACAATTAATTAATGATTATCTATCGTCTACATTAATTAAATTAGTCAAAAGGGGTCTAATAAAGCTAAAAATGACAAAAACATCTCTTATGGGATTTTAACACGGACAAGAAAATGTCCGAATAATTCAATTTTTGCGGCTTGGTGACAGGATCACAGGAGTTAAAGAAGACGTTAAAATAAAATAAAATCCATTATTTATTTAAATGAACATAAATGCACGGCGTTATCTTTATGCAATAGAGAAGCTTTCGATAAAAGCTTTTGTGTAAAGCTCTCTACTATTTCTGTTTAAATTAATTTAATATTTTTAGAGATATCCTATTATACTTCTGCTCTCCTAATACATAAATTGGTTTAAACACTCAATCTTAGCAAATTTTCACCAATTTGGACATTTTTATGGCAAAATAAGCTGATTTTTACACTCAAATTGTGATCTAGAAGAGATTAAGAGAGAAAATAAAATATAGGGGTAGTCGAGACGTTATAGAAAGACGCCTATCAATCAAAATTGTTTTATCACCCTCCTAATCAATATTGTAACTAAATTAACCCAAATTACCAAATCTGCAAATTCTATTTCGGACTGTACAGGGGTCATTTAACAATATTTAAGGGAAGTTGATAAATCATTAAACTTAATTATTGATTCTCTATGGTCTACATTAATTAAATTATCCAAAAAGGTTCTAATAAAGCTAGAAATGGTAAAAATATCTCTTATGAGATTTTAACATGGACAAGAAAGTGTCCGAAAATTTCAATTTTTGTGACTTAGTGACAGGATCACATGAGTTAAAAAAGATATTAAAATATCTTAAATTTATTTAAAGAAACATAAATACAGGTTACAGGGCCTTATCTGCAATCGAATTTAATATTTTTACTTTTATTGACATCTTACTTTCGTTCTGCTCTCCTAATACTTAAAATGGTTCACAGACTGATTCTTATTAAATTATACCAATTTTTTCCATATTTTTTAGAAGTTATAGAAGTAGGAGAGAGGTAGTATAAAGATGCTTATCATTCAAAATTTTATTATCAGCCCCCTTATTAAAATTACATCTTATCATCTATGTATAAAGTAAAATTAACAAATCTGCAAATTCTATTTCGAGCTGTAGGGGATGTATTTATTATAATTAAAGGAATGTTAATTACTTGTAACTTGTAAGTAATAACCTTTCCTACTTGAATTTTAATAGGCTCGCCCTTTAAGAAAAGTAAGAAAATTTTAATTTCTAATAGTATAATTTAATGTACACTAAAGTTTAGTTACAAGTTAATTACTTATACATACAATCAAATTAATTAAAATTAAATATATTATACACTTTACAATAACTAATCATATTTTTTTAGACAAAGTAATTAGTAATTGTGTATTACAATTCAATAACATTAAATTCTAAGTACAAAATTTACACATAATTATTAATTAGTATATATATACTAAGAATTTAATTCTAATAAAAATATTATGTTGCAATTGTTCCTTTTGGTTTTATTCCCGAAAATGCTTATGGTGGTCCATATTTACCGCCCTTACTCTACTTATAATAATATTAGAAACAACTTCCAATCAAAAAAAATTCTAAAACTCCAAATTGATTTTTCACACGAGTAACCCTTAAATTTTCTCTCAAACTCGGATCATAAGTGCTGATAAGCTTTTAAACTTATGGCAAAACTCGGCCTTTTATTAACTTTTAATGGTCATGTGACAGTCCCACTCTAACATTTTCCTACTCAAATTTATATTCGTTACTACAATAAGTGTGCTATGTGGGTTGCCTTTCGATTAGGCGTATTATTCTAATTTTTGAATTAAAATTCTTTTTAGCCTTTTGAATTATTTTAGATAATCCATTATTCTATTAAAACTATTTTTACTAAGGTCTTTGCAATAATAAAAGTTACAGAATTTGATTTACTTAAAAAATTCCGAGTTACAATAATTTGTATCAAATGCTTTACCAGCTCAGTTTACACACAACTATGGCTACTAAATTTCCAAATTTTCTTTTTCTGACTTATTCAATACATAATGCAAAGTTCAAAATTTAAATATAAATTATAATAAGACCTCTTTAGAACTAACAATCTTCACATAAAGCAAAGATCATATATGAAGCAAAGTTGACTGACAAGAATAAAATAATTAATATTAAAAACATAATCGACTTATTTTTAATTACTTCAATGCAGCAAAGCTTTTTATTTTTAATACTTTAAACTGCCTTCCTTGGAAGTACATAAGACTGTAACTGCTCATCACCAGATAAAAATCTACAAGTATGAGTAAGAGAACATTGTTTTCTCAATATGTTTGTCCAAACTGTTTGTATAATCTATAAAATAATAAAAATTAAAAAATTTTAAGATATTATGTTAAGTGTTTTTTTACCTGAACAAGTAGGTAATAATATAATAAACATTTGAGAAGAAAATTGTCAACTGTGATTGCAGCTAACAGTTTGAAAACAGAACCAACCAATTGTGTGTCTGTGTAACTCTCTCCTCTCATATTTCTTCTAGATCTAGAGCCTACTTTTTCCTTTGATTACTATGAGTGAAACTATGAATCCATCACATTGTTTACTAGTAGGGCAGGATACTCACAATATGTATCTAAAAATTCAAAATCAATTAGTCATGAGATCACAACACAGAAAAATAATTAAATAAAGTGCCATTTGCAAGACGTTTGTATAAGAAATATAAATAGGGAAGACTTAACAATCACTGTAAAAATGTTAAAATTTGAGAAACTACCTTTTATAAAAATATTACGTTGGTAACTTCTTGATGTCTTCCACCATACACCATCAGGGTCGAATTGGCTAGTTGTTCATCCACTGCCTAGAAATAATGTGGTCCCAAATATTCAATGATTTTCCATCTCTAAAACCTACATATAACGTGATATAACCCACACTAAAATTACTAATAGGTAGAAACTCAATTCTGAATATTTGTATATTTTTCCATTTATTTTCCTTTAGTTCCAATTTCACTTAACCCAGACTTTCTGGCCCTGGACACTATGGTATATTTTATCTTTCTACATTCAGTGTTTCCTCCAACTAGCACACTAATACATGATGCTGGTAGAAATGTATTGTTGTATTGCTTATTAAAACATTACCAGCCTTGCTTAACAAACCGAGGAATATGACACTGGTAAAAGAATAACCGATTATAATGAAGTTCAAATGTTACTTGGAACCTTGTAATGCTAAGGTAGCGAATTTTTAGTTGTAATGGAGAAGCATAGGTAAATTAGATAGTTGTATGTGGCTACTGTAAAATGAGCTTCAATGGAGTTGGTTTTTTGCAGATTTAGCTGTCAATACTACACTTTTAAAAATGGGAAGAATCGAAACAAAATTATAAATAGTATTGAAGCACTTAATATTAAAAAACAATGTAAATAAAGAAATATACTATATTCTTTATTTATATATAACATTTAAAATACTTATTTGTTTCATGTTACAATTATATACAATATTTATTTTACTTAGGTACTGTTACAAGTAGTTGCCTCAACTAGGTTTGGTTAAAAAAGTAAATTAAATAAACAAGATTAATGCTTAAAACATAAAAACTAAATTACAATTTTACATTTGTGGATGCCTTTTCTTCCTAAAAAGGTCGATAATTCGAGAAGACCTTTTCTGATCACTATTTTGCATTGTTACGGGTCTGGTCATTGTCGGTGATTGCCAATCACTTTTCGGTATACTAGATTCACCATAGTTTCCTATAAACAGTTTTAGATTAACAATTGTTAAAGCACAAAGCAAAAAGGTTAACATTTACGAAGACTGACTAAGAGAGAGCATGCAATATACACAAATAGCAGATTTTAATTATTTCAGCATGCATATAAACTAACCATGAAGATCTCCAACAGATTGCAATGTATTTCGACGCTGTATTTGACCATTGTTAATTGGTGGTTCGCTCAAAGGTAATGGTGGTGGATTATCCGCTAAAATTAGTAGTGGGATTTAAGCATTTATTATTAGACTACAACACATTGCATTACAATACAGGATGTTTTAGTTTTAAAGCTGTTTAGCTTTTAAAATTAATTATTATGGAGAATTAATAAGTATTATTTATTACTTAACAGTAAATATAGTGTCTATAAAAATTATTGAGTTTACAAGAGGCATAAATGACAATTTTTTTTCAAAACATCTAAAAACTGAAAAATTCGCGGGGTTCAGACGATCAATATACATAGTATCGTCAATACAATAAATAATGACATACTGCATTTGTCTCATATGATCAGAGCTGCAAGAGTTAAAAACTTAAATCTTTTTTTTGTTTACTTATTTCATTTTAGTGACTTAAGTCATTTTAAAACTCGTAACTTAAGGCTTTAATTTAATTCATTTTTCAAATTGACTTGCAACTTAAATCATTTTTGTCTATCTGGTAAAGACTTAAGTCAAAAGAAGTGACGTAAGTCATGTAGAAAAGACCTAAGTCAGTTAGAAAAGATTTAAATGATTTAGAAAAGACTCAAGTCATTTAGAAAAGACTTAAGTTATTTAGAAAAGATTTAAGTCTTTTGTGAATATCAAACCAAAATAAAACATACACTTTTTGGTTCAAAAAATTAAAAAAATTTTTTTCGATTTTTGGAATCAGAGTGACTCAAAATGTCGAGAACTTCAATAAAAAAATTTTTTATTATTATTATTTTTTTTGTCTCGATAACAATAACTTTTTCTTGGATTGGAAAAAGTTAAAAAACATAGTGTGGGTGGCACACACTGAACTCATTCATTTCAGTGGTGGCACATAGAGGTTAGAAATACTTAAAACAGAACAACGTTACTTTATTGTTTTACTTGTTTTTTTTAATTTGTGTATAGTGGCGATATTTTAAAATTTGTTACGAGAAGAGTATTATTATTAAAACCTATTACAGTTCAGAGTTGACTAACCTCTTTCTGCCATTTGTGCCATATTGTATTTTAGACTTTTAGAGCTCCCTGGATTGGTGTTTACCCAGTCATTACGAAATGACTTGACTTAAACAACAGATTTGCAACTTAAGTCAAAAATAATGATTTAAATCAAAATAAAAACCTAAGTCAATATATTGACTTAAATCATTACGAAAATGATTTGACTTAAGATTTAAGTCAAGATTTAAGATTTGACATAATTTGATTTAAGTTCAATGAGTTTAAGTCTTGATTTGACTTAAGTTAAATGAGTTTAAGTCTTGATTTAAGTCAAGATTTAAGATTTGACGTAATTTGACTAAAGTTAAATGAGTTAAAATCTTGATTTGACTTAGGATTTAAGCCTAGATTTAAGATTTGACGTAATTTTACTAAAGTTAAATGAGTTAAAATCTTGATTTGACTTAAGATTTAAGTCAAGATTTAAGATTTGACGTAATTTGACTTAAGTTAAATGAGTTTAAGTCTTGATTTGACTTAAGATGTCTTTTTTATTTTGTGAATAACTTATGACTTAAGTCTTTTTTAAAATGACTTGTTACAGCTCGGATTGACCATATATATTTATAGTCTGAACTTCACTTAAAAGATCACTTTATAACTTTTTGTGATATAGTATAACTTTTAACACCCTGTAGTTAAGAAATAAGAAAAATTTCTCTTCACAAAAGTTAGTTTAAGAAGACGCTAGGCAAAATGACTAGGACAGTTTTTCAATATTTGAAAAAAAAAGTATTGTCATTTTCATTTATACCTCTCATAAGCTCAATCTGTCTTTACCGTCTACACACTGTTGTAGTTGTTAGCTTACTAAAGAGCATCATATATTTACTTATTAAATGCTCCTACATTTCCAGCTTTCAAATTTTATTTATGAGCGAAAATCATAATTTAATATTATCATGCATGTTTGAATCTTTTTCTCTCCAATTAAATTTGAAAGCTTTTAATTTTTAAAAATTACAGCCTAAGTTAATTACATCAATTTCTGAGTAAATTAAAATCTTTAACAATGTACTAGCTCTCAATACATAATTAGGATATTACACCCAAAATAATTTACCGGTCAAAGTATGTCTCCAAGAACCCTGTGCATTTTGTGTTGTACCATTTTGAAATTGTGGATCATGTCTGAGAACAACAGAATCTGTGATATCTGGACTTGATGTTCTACTTGACTGGGAACTAATGTCCAATTCGTGTGGGTCCTAAAATAAAATTTTAGTTAGATTTAATTGTTAAAAAACTGATAACGTACCCTATGTACTTCGAGATTTATAAGTTGTTGACTTGGAGGTAGTCTTGCTCTAAACGATATTTTTCCAACCCAATCTAACATATCGGCTTCGCAGCTGCACGAAAACAAAAATTCTGAACCATCCGAAGTAACCAATCTAAAGGTATGTTTCCTTTTGAAATAATCATCCGCTATTGTACATACTGCATTATGTATTCCAACTGGCGACGAACTTGCTTTACTAGCAGCAAAGTCATCTCTGTTTTTAAAGAAGCATAACAATTGTCCACATAAAACAGTATAACAATTTTTCCAAGCTCTATTTTGTGCGCGTTTACCACCTGCTATCAAAACTTGCTTACGTTCTAAAAATGCTTGAATTTCAACTGGTGGCAATTCATGTTCAGCAACTGAAAAAATATTTACTTTATTTATGAATCTACTAAAAGAATGCTAAATTTCACGAAACCTCAACATGATATCAGTTTCAAACAAATGTGCATTAATGACCGTTTGTACCGCTTACAGATTAACTGACAGATAGTTTATCTGGCGGATAAGTTGTCAAAATATAATTTAATTGCCACATAAACTAAAATCGGTGCAAAAGGACATAAGTAGCAGGTACCTTTGTAGAAAAATTATTCGTCAGTTATTTGATTTATTCTACAGTTATATAGCGGTGCAAGGTTTTTGACAACTTATCCGCCAGATAAACTATCTGTTAGTTTATCTGTAAGCGTGCAAACGCCCATAAGTTTCACAATTTCCAATTAACAATTAAAAGCTCAGACAAGTTAACCTACCTGTATGTTTACTCCTAAATGAACTCGTTCTTCTACGAGTTGTAAATGAGGGTGTTTTCTTCAAAGGTTTACTAATCGTACTAACTTTCATACTTTCGGCTCTTTTAATACTCGAATCCGAGCCTTTACGTATTCTATTACCAAACATATAAGCTTCTGAATTTGATTTAGTTAAAGACGCCCCTGAGTTGTTGCTATCGTTAGAATGTTTAGTGCCATTCATTTGACCTTGTGGACGATGATCTCTTTCACTTAATTTTCTCAATTCTGTAATGCGTTGTACTTCGAGACGTTTTCGTTGTTCAAACCTTTCTTGTTCTAATCTTTCTATTTCTGCTTGTTTTGCGAGAGCCTCCTCTTGAAGGCGAGTAGCAAACGCTTCTTCGATTAATGTAGTACGTCTTAGAGCAATAAACTTCTCTTCTTGAGCTTCGATCGTTTTTTCAAAGTCGTCATGTTTTCTAATTAATTCTTGCACTTCTACTATACTATCTCCATAATGCCCATTATTTAGTGGATCTTCTCTAATTATTATCCAATTTTCTAAAAGGTTTGCTTCCCGTTTAAATAGTTGTACATCTAAGTTTTGCTCGTAAATGTTAGTTCTTTGTTCCCACGTATGATTTAAAACGTTCATTCTTTGATGTAAAATTTTAATTCTATCTTCAATTTCGGTGGATAAAAAGTGTCCATCTTCTATTAAGCTAGTTCCCGTGTCATAAAAATGTTTAATAACATCGGATCGAGCATCAATTTCTACTTTATGCTCTTTGTGGTGCTCAATTAACAATTCGGATGTTGTTACTTCTTGTGGCAAATCTGGTGCTGTTATTTTTGCCAACATTTCATTTATCCATGCCCTACAATATAAAAAGTATAAAGTAACTACAGAAACTACTATCTTGAGAAATTAAATCCACACAATAAAAAATACATGAATCATCAGGAAGGGCGCAGTAAGGTTCGAAAGAACAAGAGATATAAAATAAGGGATAGAGATAATAGGGAGTAGGGGAAAGTAGGGTAGGGATTGGTTTAGAGAAATGGGGAGAGATCTGTCACCAAAGTTGCCATGTGCCAAATGTCAATCTGTCACCATAGTAAGCATAAATGTCAATATCCTGATCTGACACCATAATGCCAATTTCATCTGTAATTTCATATGTCAGGATTGGTTTAGAGAGATGAAGAGTGGGAGTAACTGTTACTACAATTACTATATGTCAAGAGTTAATCAATCACCATTAGGGGGGGGGTCATCTGTCACGCCATGTCATTTTATATGTCAGGGATCATCAAGCGAGATGACAGATTAGATTGACAGATGAGAGTAAATGACAGCTGAGACTGACAGATAAGACTGACATATAAAATGAGATGACAAATAAGATTGACATGGGAGATTGTTAGTTAAATGACAGAAGCGGTTGACAGATGAGATAAAATAACAGATGAGATGAAATAACAGATGAGATGATATAACATAATGTGAGACTGAGAGATGATATTCATAGATAGAAGAGTCATAAGTAGGATAGGGTTTGGTTAAGAGATCCACACAATAAAAAACACATGGATCATCGGAAATACGCAGTAAGGTCCGAAAGAGACAGAGATATAGAAAAATAGTGTGGGGAAGGTAGGATAGGGATTGGTTTAGAGAAATGGGTAGTGGGAGAAGTAGAATAGAGATTGGTTTAGAGAAATAGTCTGTCACCAAGTGACAAATGTAAATCTGTCACCATAGTTACCGTCAATGTCGTCAACTGACACCATATGACAATGTCAGAGAGGAGTTCATCTGCCACCCTACATATGTCAAGGTCATACGATCTTTAGTCACCATATGTCAATTTCATCTGTAATTTCACATGTCAGGTGGAGATCTATCTATTTCAGAGATCGGTTTAGAGAGATGGGGAGTGAAGGTAATTTGTCACCATAGTTACTATATGTCAATGTTGTCATCTGATCCTATATGACAATGTCAGAGAGCAGTTCATCTGTCACCCTACATATGTCAAGTCAAGGTCATCATATGTCAATTTCATTTGTAATTTCATATGTCAGGTGGAGATAGATCTATTTCAGAGATCGGTTTAGAGAGATGGGGAGAGAGGGTAATCTGTCACCATAGTTACCATATGTCAATGTCGTCATTTGACACCAAATGACAATATCAGAATGGAGTTCATCCGCCACCCTACATATGTCAAGGTCATCATTCACCATAATGTCAATTTCATCTGTAATTTCATGTCAGGTGGAGATCTATCTATTTCAGAGATCGGTTTAGAGAGATGGGGAGTGGGGGTAATCTGTCACCAAAGTTACTATATGTCAAATGTTATTCTCTCACCATAGGAGAGGAGGTAATATGTCATGTCATTTGCTACGTCAAGGACGTCATCTGTCATCTTACCTGTCAATCCATCTATCTGTTATATCATTTGCCATTCCATCCTTCATCTCATCTGTCATGAAACCTATTATATCATCTCACAGATGAGTTTGACAGATAGAATGAGATGACAGATGAGATTGAAAATGAAATGACAAATAAGATTGACAGACGAGATTAAATGACAGATGAGATTGACAGATAAGGTTGACACATAAAATGAGATGACAGGTAAGATTGACTGTTGAGATAGAATAGCAGATGAGATTGACAGATGAGATAATATGACAAAAAATGAGACCGACAAATGAGATTGACAGATGACTTTCATAGATAGAAGAGTCATAAACAGACAGAGACAAACAGAGAGAAAGTGCGCGTTTATGAACTAGTAAAAGTAAAACTTACATTATATCCTGATACTGATCAAAATAACTTTGAAGCTGCTCAGCTTGCTGCAAATTTTCTCTTCTATTATCAGCTTTAGTTTGCAAATCGTGCCATGCACTAACTGTATCTTCTCTTTTTACTTCAATGTGTTCTTCGGCATCTGGGAATAATTCACTCAAACGCTGTGCTTCTTGTTCAATTGCTTCAACTTGCTCTTTAACAGCAACCAATTCACTTTCAAACGTAGCATGTTTACGTACTAGCGCTTGAATGCTTTCCAAATCTTGGTCGTGAGTATCGATAGCTAAAGTTGCTTCTTTTTCCAAAATCCAAGCGATTGTTTCATCTGCCGTTCTATCAAATATGTGCACTTGTTTAGCCCCTGCGAGAGCTTCGTGTCTAGCTTGTGCAAGCTCCATCAGGTCTTCCCACTGATCTTTAACATCTGAAACTTTTTGTTCAATTTTAGCTTTATGAGCGTTGTTTGTAGCTATTAATCTGCTTCCATTATCTATACAGCTTTGTACTCGTAACTCGCTGTTATTAAGACTTGCCAAGAAAGTTTCAAACGCTTGTATGAGCAACTCTACATGTTCAACATCGGTTCCGTAATCTTCAGATGCTGCTTTGGCTTGTTGATCGTTCATCCATTCTTGCATTTCACTACACTCACGTACAAAACTCAAGTAAGTTAGTGATTCACAAAGACTTTTTTCTCGAATCTTCATTAACTTTTGTATTTCGTCAAATTTGTTTTCAATTTGTTGCTGAAAATAAAAGTTTATTAGCAAAAAAGGAGGAAAATTCTAAAATTGCTTACTTGTTTTAGTTGAACATTTTCGCTATCAAAATGACTTCGTTCTGCAATTTTTTTAGATAAAGTAGCTAAGTGACTAACTGTGCTTTGGAACGCTTCAACTTCACACTTAAGAGCTTCTAATTTTCGTTGCAATGTTTGAGCAGAATCTTCATCTTGACCGATATCCGTCGAAGCTAATAAAGGACGCTTATCGTTTAACCAAACTTCAGCTTCGGCCGCTTCTGTGTAAAACATTTGAGACTCATAAGCATCTTCTAACCTTAACCTTCGAATACTAGCTGTGTCTCGTATGTGAGTAAGCTTTTGTTTGAGCAACTTAGATTTTTCTTCCACAACTGAATTGTCGTTAGATCCAGATCTGGTTAAATGATGTGCTCGAGAAATTAAGGCTGCAACGACCGGTTCTCTCGATAACAATTCTGATTCTAACGCTTGATGTTTCTTTTGTAATATTTGAACTGCTGTTAAACTACTTCCTAAGTCTGAAGACTCGGCTAATGGTTCCCTTTCAGTCAACCACTGAATTTCATCATCGACGTCTCTGGTAAATTGTTGGAGCATAGAAGAAGCTTCCAAGAGATCTCTTCTGGCTTGCATCGGTTCGGGTAATTGATGGAACCTAGTGATGGCACCTTGAGCTTTTCCTTGCAGCTCTTCACTTAAAAAGTGGTCGTTTTTAACGAATTGCTCGGCAGTTTCATTTATAGTTTCGCAATTTTCTGTATGTTGATGAACGTCATTTTCCAAAACTGCGTGGCGCTTTAGCAAATTATTCACTGTAACTAGGTCTTTACCATAATCTGTTGACTTCAACTGAACTTCTACTTCATCCAACCACGATATAAACTCATCTAAAGATCTATCAAACAACAAAGCTTGATAAGCATCTACTAATCGATTTCGCTTTAGTTGTGAAAGTTCCTTTAGACGTTTCCAATCGTTGTCCAAATCTTTGATTCGTTGCCGAATTTCGTGGGATGCAAAATGTTGCAATTCAATTAAATTTTCACCTTCTTCAATTACAGATTGGGCTCGATTTTCGTTAGCCAAAATTTCGGCGTCAAATGTAACGTGTTTCTGTATTTTACTTTGTAAGTTGCTGGGATCGCGGTAATTCTCGTCGCTAGCAATTTGAATTTTTTGAGCAAGCCAGTTTTCGACTTCTGAAGCGTTTCTTCTAAATTCGTACAAGGCCTGGGAATCTTGAAGTTTCTCGTGCCGCAATTTAGCGCTGTCTAGCAAACGATCTCGACGATCTAAAATTGCTTGCAATCTATCTTTAACTTGTTGATTGTCATAACGTCCATCAGACATGATGATCTCTGCTACTTTTTGCAAATCATTTAATCTGATCATTTGTTGATTGAGGAGTTTTTCAAAGTCTTGATGTTTCCTAATTAAAATTTCTCCAGCTCTTGGACTTTCTCCCAAGTCGTCGTTATTTAAAAACGCTTCTTTTGAAGCGAGCCAAGTATCCATCTGATCGGCTTGTTCTTTAAATTCTTGTAGTTGGTATTCGTGAGTTAAATCCTCTTTGTGTTTTTCCCATGTATCGAGAAGTTCGTGTTCTAGTTTTTCCAATCGATTGAGAGACTGATCAATTTCTGAATCACCTTTTCTTAAATTTTGTCCAACATTTGATAGAGTTTTGAAGAAGTCGCGTCTACCGTCAATTTCTGCTTTCTTTTCATTGTGCAGTTCGATTAACGCTTCACCTTCTGATATACTTGTTGGTTTGTTACCACTTTCGATATGTTTGATTGTTTCGATTGTCCACAATTCTAAATCCTTACAATCTGCCAAAAACTTTTGCTTAGTGTACGCTTTATCCAATATATTCCTTCTTTTTTCTTTAACAACTAACAATTTACTCCATTCTTCCTGCAACCCATAAATTTTTTGATCGATGCTCTCGGCACTTCCAGGATACTTTTCGCTCAATATCGCCGCATTTTTATCGTGTAGTTTCAATTTTTGTTCAACGGCTTTCATTTCTGTTTCTAAAGTTTCTTGTTTCCTCTGTAAAGCTCCCACACTGTGCAAGTTCCTTCCAATATCGTCAACTTCCATTGCTAGCGTTTTTTCATTAATTCTCTGCATGGTATCAGCAATATCTCTATTAAAAGAGTGGACTTCTAACGCACCAGCTAAACGCTCATAGTATAAACCTAGAGCACCTTGCAAATTTTGCCATTTTTTCACAAAACCGTTTCTTCGCGGTTGAACGCCCTCGTGTCCCTGCTTAACTAGCTTATCAGCTAACGCGTTTATATTTTTAATCCTAGTATCATCAACCTTCATGTCGCTATCAACATCATCGAGCTTTCTCTGCAACGACTGGCAGTGTTCGTAATCTTTTCCAGTATCACCGGCTTGTACCATAATTTCTTTATCTCTAATCCAAGCTTCCATCTTATCTAATTGATTGTTAAATTCCAAAATATCCTGAGCTTCTTCCAAACCTTTACTTCTTAAGTTTACTTCATAAATGAGTTGTTTCCAAGCCTTTTCAAGATTATTTAGTTGTTGATTTATATCGTTTGAAGCTTTGTGCCGTTTGGCAATTAAAGTTGCACCTGTGTCTTTAATTTCTTTAATTCTGCTTTCATTTGCAGCCACTTCAGCTTGGAACGCTTGGTGTTTTTGTAATTCTTTAATTTTTTCTTCTAAACTACCAACTTCTCCAGTTTTAATTTCAGATTGTAATTTTTTACTTTTTTCTGCAATCCAAGCTTGAGCATCGATAATATCGCGCATAAATTGTGCATAAAGAAGCGCGTTTTCGAGTAAATGACGTTTTTGAGAACTTAATTGTCTTAAATGTTTGCGTTTTTGTTGTATATCAGCTGCACTGTCGGCAATTTGACCACTTTCAAAATGTCTTTGTGAAATTAGTTTTTCAGCTGATTTTAATAAATGTTCCACTCGTTCTTCTTGAGAGGTAAAGAGTTTTTCAAAAGCATCGTGTTTTTTCAATTGATTTGCTACTTCATCTACTGTTTCACCAAAATCGGTATTGCCTAAAGCAGCTTCTTGTGAGATGCATAAGTTTTCGATTTGTTTTGTTTCACGCAAAAAGAAGAGCAAGTCCAGCAATTGATCCAAGTGTATTTTTTTCAATTGCCACGCTGTGTGAAGTTTGTCGCGTTCTTGGAATAAGGCTGCGCATCGTTCAACTGCCTCAGGTGCTGCATAATGACCTAGAGAAAAAAAATATGTAAGAATATGTCTTGTTTGATTAAGAGAACGGTTTGTTACGAATGAGCGGGAAGGTTGATATTCAGACATTCCGCTCGTAGCCGTTAACGACTTTAATATCCGGTTGATATCGCTAATATTCATAATTACTAGTAGGACGAGTTTCAAAGAAGGCAATGACATATTTGTATATAAGAAATAAGGGCCTAATTAATGAGAAAAGTCCAATTGAACTTGGTGCAATTCAAAAAACACAAAGGAAGTTGCGTCAAAACATCCTGTTTTTTTAAATTACATCAAGTTCAATTGGACTTTTCACTAATTAGGCTCTTATTTCCTATATACAAATATGTCATTGCCTTCTGTCCATGTTTTAGGGTCTGACGCTGGAAATGCAAGGTTTCCATTGGCTTAGAAAAAAAAGCTAGCTTCTAGAAGCTGTGGTGCAAGGCTAGCTTTAAAGAAACATTTTCCAGCAACTGACGTTGGAAATGCAAGGTTGCCATTAACTTAGAAAAAAAATGCTGTCTTCTAGAAGCTGTGGAGCAAGGCTAGCTTTAAAGAAACATTTTCCAGCGTCTGACGCTGGAAATGCAAGGTAGCTATTGGCTTAGAAAAAGAAGCTAGCTTCTAGAAGCTGTGGTGCAAGGCTAGCTTTAAAGAAACATTTTCCAGCAACTGACGTTGGAAATGCAAGGTTTCCATTGGCTTAGAAAAAAAAGCTAGCTTCTAGAAGCTGTGGTGCAAGGCTAGCTTTAAAGAAACATTTTCCAGCGTCTGATGCTAGAAATACAAGGTTTCCATTGGCTTAGAAAAAAAAAGATAGCTTCTAGAAGCTGTGGTGCAAGGTTAGCTTTAAAGAAACATTTTCCAGCAACTGACGTTGGAAATGGAAGGTTGCCATTGGCTTAGAAAAAAAATAATGTCCTCTAGAAGTTGTGGAGCAAGGCTAGCTTTAAAGAAACATTTTCCAGCGTCTGATGCTGAAAATGCAAGGTTTCCGTTGGCTTAGAAAAAAAGCTAGCTTCTAGAAGCTGTCGTACAAGGCTAGTTTTAAAGAAGCATTTTACCTGTTTGTTCCATTGCGGTGCTCATATCGGCGACAGCTTGAAAACTATCTTCTCGAGCCTCAATTTCACTTTTCAATGCTTCATGTTCTGTTTTTAAAGCTTGTGCACCAGCGATGCTACGAACATTTTCGTTTGCGCTCATTGCAATTCTTAAATTTGAAGACCAACTGGTCAAGTCTCTAGCTTGCGCCAAAAACTTTTGTAAATCGACGCTAGCTTGTAACTGATCTCTTCTTAAATCGGCCCTTTCTTTAAGTCCCTGCCATGCTGTTACAACAAGTTCTTGTTTTTGATTTATCTGTCCTTTATTAGACGGATATGAAATATGTAAACGAGCACCGTCATCTACCAAAACTTGCAGTTGAGCTTCCAAAGCAACCAATTCGTTTTCAAAAGCTTCTTGTCGTCGTAACAAGGCTAAGGCAGAATTTAAATCACGTCCTAATTCGGTTCCTAAAGCCGCATTTTTTTCGTGTATGCGCGAAAGAGCGTCAGCTACATCTTTATGAAAACGATGAATTTCACCAGCTGCATGTAAACGACGTTCTCTATTTTCAATTTGTTCACCTAATTTATTCCATTTTTCACTGCAATAAATTAACATTCAAAATGTTATCAAATCTCAAAAAACTACAGAAATAAGAAGAAAATATTTTACCAGATAACGTGATGACGAGCTGCAACTTGCTTTACTGCATCCGATTGCTCCACATTTCTAAAACAGTTAGTACCACACCTACATGCATAGTTTAAACAAAAATGGTGTAAAATTGTTTTTTTATGAAAGCATAAGTTGCTTAAATGAAGTAAGTTAAAATGATGTGTGTGCATTGACGCAACGTGCAGTGTTAACAACGATAATATAAAGGAAATAAAGCTTACTCGAGTTGCATTTGTTTGCGTTCAATATCGGTTGTGTAAGGATTTTCATTAACTATTAGTTTCTGCGCCAAATCTTCACACTGGTTAAACCTCTCGCTTCCAGCTTCAACATGGTGTTTGAAATCGTCAAACTTGGCTTGCAGTAACTAAACATTTAAATTGATAAAAGTTCAAACGTAAAATGATTATAATTACTATTAAATGCTCATAATCTTGTCCATAATCTTCAGATGACGCTTGCTGTTGTTGTTCGGCAATCCACCTTTCAAGATCGCTCGATTCTGAGAAATATTCATGACGGAATAAGGACTCCATGAGTCTATGTTGACGACCTGTTGCACGACGTTGCAAAGAACGTACTAAATGTTCTAAAGTTGCCTGTCTTTCAGCTATTGCTTTTGATTCTGGATGACCAGATACGATAAGAGCTTGTGCTCCACGACCCATTTCTACTATTATGCTGTTATATGTATCCAACTCCAATTCGAGAGCCTTGTGCTTTGTTAAAAGTTTTGTTGCAGAATCGCGATCTCGTCCATAATCCGTACTGGACAAAACATCGCTTTTTTCATTTAGCCACGATTCTATTTCGTTTGCATCAAAGAAGTATTGTTGAGCCTTTAGAGATAACTCCAATTTTTGCGTTCTTAAATCGGCGTTTTCATTCAAATCATTCCAAGCCTCGCGTATATTTTTGCACAGATCTTCAACCTAAATTTTAATAAATGTTATAAGAAAGTTGACACGGTAGGTTTTAATTTAAAAATGTTCACACCACAAAATAATAAAATTATTATGACAAAGATTAACTCAGATTGTCGGGTTTATAACAAATTGCAAAATTCTAAACAAATCATGCAACGAAAACATGCTACACCCAAACTAATCTTACCCAACGTTGATGTTCTTTTTAAATCACGTGAAAGCTATATAGAAAATAAATTTAAATGTACCTTAACTTGAGAAAAAATTGCTTACCTTCTTCTTTTCTGGATGGTTTTCTTCAATCAAACCTTGTCCTATAGCTAACACTTTATCAAGTACAGGTTGATGGCCCAAAATTTCTGATTCCATCTTCTTATGTTTTTTGTAAAAGGTTTGGGCTTCGTATAAGTTTTGGCCTAAAGTATCAGATCCGACAAGTGGAAGACGCTCTTTGATCCATTGCAGTTCGTTGTCCAACTCAAAAGCAAATTTATGAAATTTCAACGCTTCTGCAAGTACTTCACGCCTTAATTTGGCCGGTTTGTGTAGATCTGACAGACGCTTTTGAGCATCCAGTGCTTTTTTCAGAACAATATCAGAATCAAAATGTCCGTCTTGAGACATTTCTTCACTTTGTACGACCATTTCGTTAATTCTTATTGTGCAAGTTGTAATTTCACTTTCTAACAATTCGTGTTTTTTAAGAAGTTCTCTACACGAACGCAAATCGCTACCAACTTGAGTATTTTGTAAACGGCTCTCAATTTCGTCCAATTTATTATGAATGTCTTCCAAAGCACTATTGTATTCGTGTTGAGCTACAGCTTGTCTCAAACGACGTCCTTTATTCAACGAAATACCCACTAAATGTTTCCACTCATCATTGAGCTCGTGTAAAGTGCGCGCAACATCATCCTTACGATAACTTCCTTGAGCAATTAAAGCTTGTCCTAATTTATTAATTGTTCTCAGTTGGCCCTCATTAGAACGCAATTCTCGTTCAAATGCTTCGTGTTTCTGAATTTTGCGTTCTAAATTACTCAAATCACGGTAACTTTCGTCAGAAGCAGTTTTTAACTTTTCTGATAACCAAGAACGGAGATCGTTAACTTCAGCGCAAAATTCTTGGTAATTTTTAGAAGCTTCTAACGCGTGAGTTCTGTCTTGACATAAATTTTTAACAGCTCTTCGTCTTTCTATAACTTGATTGCGCTTATTGTTGATTGCTTCACTATCATAATGTTGTTCAGAAACTAAAATATCTGCAGTTTCATTAAAGGCGTTTAGGCGATCATCTTGAGCGTTTAAAGTATTTATAAAAGCTCTGTGTTGTTTTAGTAAAGCTTCTACTTCGTCCAATGATTCCTAATAAATCAAAAATTAATAAATAGTACATTGTTTTATTAGGAGAGAAAGTACTATTTTGTGTGACAAGACTGTGTTTGGCTGATGAGCGAATCAACACAAAGTCGACATTTTTTTTACGTTTGAAAACTTACCCCAAGGTTATTGAATTCTAAAAATGCTTGATGGCCCGAAGTAGAGGCGTCTATATTATCGGCTTCCTTATTAAACATTTGTAACTGAAGGCATTGTTCCAACCAGTTCTGTTTTTCCAACCAACCTCTAGTAATAGCATCTTTTTCAGCGCGTAATCGGTTAACTTTCTCAGATACGTCAGTTAGTTTTGAGTTTGACTTGAGAAGCTTCGTTCCTAAGTTTGTTACTTCTTCAAACCTGAAAAAAATATAGTTAGAAAATTGGAAAAAAGTTTATAAACTTACTAACTCGTCTTCGTGAGCTTTAATGTCTTGATACAAATCTTTGTGATTTTTAAGTAAGTTTTGGGCTGTTTGTACATCTCTTGCTGTATTATCCGTATTGAGGAGTTCTTTGACACCCAAAACCCAAACAAGAAGAGCTTTAGCGCTGTTGTCAAAAATTTTATGACCCACTGCATTTTCAAGTCGAGTTCTGCGATCTGTAGCTTTATCTTTAACTATCTGCCACAACTCTTTAATTTCGTCCTCTCTTTGGGTCACATTTTCTTGTTCATGAGGGTATGCATTTTTAACAGAAGTTGCTAATAATTTGACTCTATTAACCTTTTCTTCAACTGGTGCCAATTCACGTTCCAAATTGTGGTGACGCCTTTGTAGAGCTTGTACGGTTTTAAGATCGGGTCCCAATTCAGCTGTATCGAGTTGGGTCATTTTTTCCAACATCCAGTCTTTAGCTTCGTCACACGTCCGTTGATACAGTTCAACACTACTAGCACCTATCAAAAGCATAAAAATGTTATTAATTTCTACAAGAGGGAAACAATATTAAATACCTTGAAGATTTCGCTCTTTTGCTGTTTTCAACTTATTCAAGCGTTGCCATGCCGCATGGACGTACTTTTGCCTTGCTCTCACTTTATCAATTTGAGAATGTTTCAATTTTTCAAACTCGTTAACTTCATCATCTAGTGCATCTAGACGTTTATTACTTGCAGATAGATCCGTGAGAAATTTCTACAAACAGAACTGTAAGGAAAGTTAACAAAAGAAGGTCTTAAACCTACCTCAAATTTTCTTTTAGCTTGTTCAACAGTTTCTTCATCATCGTCGCTTAGAAGTTTTTCCTTGTCCTTAATCCATTTCTCAAAATCGTCGCATTCTTTATAAAACCTGAACAGTCTAATGGCATCTTCCAAAAGAAGATGACGTTGTGAAGCCAATTTTTGCAACTGCTCATACACATCATTTACTTTCTTTTGTCTCTTAGGTATGCTATTACTGTCGTCAATCTTACGCTTAACAGGTTTATTTGCAATTTTGGCGACTTTAACAGGTACTGTTTGTTTGATCATTTTAATTTTTTTGACTCTTTGTACGCTCTTTACCTTTTCAGGTCGTCTTACTTGAATTTGCATAACACGGGGTTCAATTTCGACCACATAATTAGCCGGTGCAAAACCATCAGTTCCATCTGCCCGTCGCACACTCCACCAGTTTGGATTACTTTTGTTCAACAGAAACATAACTTCACCTTTACTCATAACAAAGCCGTGCCCATTGTATGGATACAAAGCACGAACTTGCGGTATTTTACGTTCTTCTATGATTGTTCGATGTTCTACTTTTTCAACTTGCTCGTCTTCCCAAACTTCGATTGGAACCATTTTGACTTCTTGAGCCCATTCTTCGATGGTTTCGGCAATTTCTGGTTCAGAATTTAAATCGAGATTCGATATTCCAGCTTCTATGAGTCGTTCGGCTTGAGTGTTTAAACTTTGCACGTCCCCTTTATAAGCGTTAAGTTCTCCTTGTAAATCTTTATGTCGTTGAAGCAAAGCTTGCGCACTTGGTTCATCAGAACCGTAGTCTTTGGATGTCAAAATTGAAGTTTTTTCGTTAAGCCAAGAATCTGCCTCGTTAGCATCGGCATAAAATTGGTAAACTTCCGCAGCATCTTGAAGTTGTTTAGCACGTTCACTGATGAGCTTTTCTAGTTTGCTCCATTCTTGATTGGTGCTCGAAATTCGCTGTTGGATTTCAGATGATCTTGAATGTTTTTCTTGAATTAATTGTTGGCCAATATTACCTGGAAGATTAGAAATTAAGCAAGGTACATATAAACAGAAAGTGCAACTCACCAAGTTGGTCGAACTTGTTTTTCCTGCTTTTAACTTCATCTTGTAATAGTTTATGCTTTTGTTGAAGACTTAGGACACCACGTAAATCTTTAGCCGATATTTCGGCTTGACAAATACGTTGCTTTTCAACCAGCCATGCTTCTTCGTCTTCTTGGTCTTGCAAAAATTGATAAAAATTACGCGCATCTTCTAACAGGGCTTTTCGTTTGGCACTGCAATCCTAAAATTGAAAATTAAAATACCGATCTAAACTTTTGTGTTTTAGAAGTACCTGTAGTTCTTTATAGCCTTCGTTCAGTTCTGTCAGCTTAGTCTTTAAAACAGTTTCTTCTTTGGGATTCTGAGAAGCTGCTACTTCACCTAATCGCTTCATTTTTCGTTCAGTTTCTCCCAAAGATGTAACTTGTAACTCTTGTAAAGCATGTTTGTGCAAAAGTTCTTCAACTGCGAATAAGTGAACCCCTGTGTCTACAGATGATAAATCGGCTTGAAGTTGCCTAATACTAGCTAAAGTACTATCAATTTCCCGTAAAATCGACATCACATTTCCCATACTGCTCAAATTAATTTTATGTTTTTCTAAAAGTTGTAAAAGATTTTTCCATTTTTCAAGAATTTCGGCTTCTCTCGTTTTAACACGTTCCGAATTACGATAATTTTCTTTAACGAGTTCGTTACACATTTGAGATAAATCGTGAAATCTTTCTTCACGCGCTAAAATATCGGCCGATATCGCTTCGTGTTTTTTAACTGTTGCATCTACTTGAGCTAAATTAGACCCATATCGTGGATCCGATAAAACTTGCGTCATTTCCTTTAAATAATTTTCGCGCAAAATACTTTTGCGCTCAAACTTATAATTGAGTTGTTCAAGTCGTTCCTGTCTTCTCAACTCACTACGAAGAGCTACTTCACGATTATGTTCAGCTCTTTCCAACATTTCCCAAGAGCGTTCGATGTCTTGTACTAATTTTCCGTCTACCGGTATAAAAGCCGGCTGTCTTAATTCTTTAAGTTGAGTATTTATTTGGAAATAGAGAACTTCAATTTCGCTTCTTTCTTTGTATTTGGGTGGTTTTTCTTGTGTTCTGTAATAACCAAAAGCTAATAGAAGACTTTGAATGCCTTCTAAAGAATTTGGTAAACCGCGGTCTTCAAGTTCTTTTGTCTTGCTTCTAATCCAGTCTAATAAGGTGGTGGTTAAGCCATCGTAAGTCAATTTCATTTTGTCTCCTTCGACCATTTGGTTAATTATCTGAAAAAAGAGGTCGTTATTTGGAATTTTGAGTTTATTATAGTTTTACTTTTGCTATTCTTCTTCCACTTTTGGCTTCATTTTTCATACGGGCAAAAGTGTGATAATAGGAAGCAATGTAGGTCATAATACTTTTTTCGTCTGGTTTGGCGACATCGACATCTTCGGCGTCTAATAAGGGTGGTATTCCAAGTTCGTTGTTCGCAACGTCAAACGCGTGATTTAAATTATCTATGTGTTTCTGAGGTTGTAGGTTATTGTAATCGAACAAGTCTGGACGATGTGAATGAATGAGGGCGTTAAATCCTAATCCGGTACGCCAAGACCCAGTAAAGTCAGAAATGTGAACATTTGCGTAACCGTTTGTTTTACGTTGTGCCCATAATAATAAAGCATCTTTGGCAGATTTTTTCTCCGAACTTTCATTTTCTTCATCCTAATCATCAAGGTTTACAGCATTAGAACAAATGCGTTCGAACAAAAGAAAAGAATAAACTAGTGCATTTATCAAATTTTAATTGACAATAACAAGTGGATATCCTTGACTCCTGATTTTAATTTTAAAAAATAATAAGATCAAAAATTTACCACGTCAATTTCGATTTCTTGAATTTGAAAACGTAAAATAATTGTCCATATTAAACCTAGTATTAGCCTCTCATTTCCATCAACTATATCTTCAGCACCTATGCTTTCGAGTCGCACCTTCGTATGTAAAAATGCCAAACTTTTGTTGACATTTTCAATTTTATGTACCCGCATCTTTCCATTGTTTGGTTTTCCTAGCTTTTCTCCAGATATAATTTCGAGTAATTTTAAAAGTTTCTTTCCATCTGCAAGATCGGTGAAAAGATCTTCTACTTCCATACGAACCTTTAATTTCAATTAATTTATATTTTGAGTAAAAAAACTTGAATTCCTTGAAATAATTTAATTAATAAATTAAAGTGAATCACGGTTTGTATTTCTTTGTAAACAACGATGTACAATGAGAAGTTTTAAATGGACTAATTTTAAAGTCACGAATAAATTACTTTACATAAATTGACCACCAAACGTTAAACTTTAACAGGTAGTGTTTAATTGATCGGGTAATCAAATTCAATTAAACACCTACTTGATTTAACCCACTTTCTAAGATTTTTTTTGTTCTTATGAACTCCCTCATGCACTTATGAAACTTCTTGTAATTCTAATTATGCGTTTATAAAATTTATCGGAAAGGCATGATTATAATTATTAGGAGAAATTTTTGTTAATCCACGGTGGTCATTTAAATACCTATTAAGTTTGCAAAAATATTCAATGGGTATGTTTTAAGCATAATTTGGTGATCTTTACATTCAATTTATGGATAAAAATGTGCTAATAAAACTAAAAAGAAGTAAAAATTGAGGTTTTTAGTTGTCTGTTAAAATTTTATTATTATTATATTCAGTATTCTAGTGCCCCCTCAAGGCGTGGAAAATATAATGTTGTTTAAGGACACTTAACACGTTCAATTTATGTCAAGTTTATATAATTAAAAAAGTCACAAATTATTAATAAGTACAAACATATCTCTAACAGTACCGTAACATTAATATGCAAATAATGACATAAATTTTGCATTTTAATTTATTAAATTTTAAAAAATAAACGAGCTAAATTTGTTATATTAGTGATTAATGTAATGCAATATTGTCAACAACAAACTGCTATAATTAATTAACTTGTATTTTTTCAGGGACGGGCTCAAGAGCCACTGATTTCTAAAAGTACCACCAATACGTGGCATACCGTCCGTTTCCAAAAAAGGGCCCCAGCTTATAGGGGGTTTATTTGTAACTTTAGACAAATAAAACCTTAATATAAAATTAAATGAGACGACCTTTTCTACAATTTTATAGAAAAAAAAGTTATTATTTTTCCAACAGCTAAAGCTGATGACGTCTTCGTTATTTTTTTTAAATTGCACCATATACATTTCTTAATCTCATATGATAGAGATTTTTTTTCTCTTTTCAATAAGGTAAAGCATCCATAGGGTTAAATAAGAAAATTTTAGAGAAGAACTGTAAAAGCTAAATCTACATTATTTTTCATCAAGCAAGCGGATTGTTCAAAAAAACAAATGATTTTCAATTGTTTAGTTAAGTATTCTTTTTCACTCAAATCGAATGTGTCATTGCACCACAGCCGCTGAATTGGCTACGATAAGCTTGTTATTGTTAAAAAAATTAAAAGAAGAAAAAAATGAATTACTTAAAAGTAAAAACTCCTAAAATATTATTTATTTATTATTAATTGGCGTCAGCAACTAAAGCTATTGACGATGAACATTGAAACTACTAGATTTTCATAAAAATTGTTCAAAGTGAGAGCCGTTGTTTTCAACACAAAGTTGGCAACATTTAATAACCCATTTACATTAGCAGGCACTGTTCAAAATACCAAGTCTTTTATGTAGCTCCATATAAAAAAGTTTTTTTTCTTTTAATGTATTCGTAACAAGCTGCTGGTAGCCAAACCAGAGGCCGTGGCATAATGAAACATTAGATTTGAGTGAAGAAGCTTACGCAGTTAGCTAAACAATTGAATTGTTTTTTTTAACAATCCGCTTGCTTGATAAAAAATAATGTAGATTTAGTTTTTTCAATTTTTCTTTAACATTTTCTTTTTTAACCCTATACCAATGCTTTACCTTATTGAAAAGAGAAAAAAATTCTCTATCATATGAGACTAAAAAATGTATATGGTGCAATTTACAAAAAATAAAGAAGACGCCATCAGCTTTAACTGTTTGGAAAATTATAACTTTTTTTTCGCTAAAATTGTAGAGAAGACCGTCTCATTTAATTTTATATAAGGTTTTATTTGTCTAAAGTTACAAATACCCCTCTATAAGCTGGGGCCCTTTTTTGGAAACGCACGGTATGTATATTTTGGGCCCATCCATAACATTAGAAATTATTATTAATAAAAGTTATAGACAATATAGTAATAAACAAATCAGCTTAATAACATTTGCTCGTATTAGCAACCCTAAACTAGTTAAAAAATTATTCTCCGCCCTCGTTCATGTACTTAAATAAGCGCGATATTTAATTCAAAATTTTTGGGAAAATTTTGAAAATTTAACTCAACCCTAATAGTTTAGGGATTTAAAATTATTCTCCACCCTCGTTTATGTACTTAAACAAGCGCGATGTTTCACAAAATGTTCCCAAAGAAACAAAACTCCCTTCTAGTCGATCTGTCTGTAAACATGCGGTAGCTCGTTCCAGTCCGCCCCTGTTTATTTCGCTTAGTTTACACGCCTAGTGGCAAACCAGGAAGAGCACAACTTCCATTGTGGAGTATTAACTCGGTTTATATGTCTATGAACTTATAGTTAACAAAAGATTTATGTTAATTAATATGCCTTTCTTTATTAAATCACCATACAACTGTCATACTGTGAACTAAGGTGGGATCTTAAGAATAGAATCAATTTAAAGTTTAACATCTCTATGGGCTATAGTTTTCAAAAACCAACCTAAATATTGTTCATGCAAATTTTTTATTATTTTATTAATCGGTAAGGTTTTAACAATTGTTCATAATAAACAATTAAGTAAAAATTATAAAAATTGCTCTACAGTAATACTACGAATGCTTCAACCTGGTTCTCAAGTTCTCAATCTCAATAATAGGTTTGTAAGTTAAGATGAACAACCCATATACAAGTATAATTTAATAGTTAAGGCAGGTAATGTTATATGCTCACATAACTTTTCGAATAATTATGTCTACCTGAATTCTTTAACCTTATAATTATTTATACATTTTATAAATTAACGTTTTTGTAAAAGAAGAAGTCGATTTTAATTTATTTCGAATAATTTGTATTTTGTTCAAAAATTTTAATTGTACAAGTTTTTCTGTTAAAAACGTGCCAAAGTCGCAACAAAACAGACTGAATATTCTCGAGCTAATTAAAAGTAACTAAGTAATGCTAAATTAAATAGAACAAAACACTTACCTTTTGTAGAAATGAGTTGATCCATTTTGTAAAGGTTTTCTTTTGAATACGAAGACGCTCTTCTCGCAGGACTATAATACGCTCCTGCTCGAATTTTTGTACATAATCTCTCTGCGTCATGTTGACCATGTATGAAGTAGAATAAGTTTGTACTGTTTCATAATGCACAAAGCCGCCTGTAAAAAAGAAATATTATTATATTAAATGTTTGCAAAATTAAACAATTAAAAGTAAAAACGTTATCTCTATATCAACTTAACACGAACAAATAAGTCTGATAACGGAAAACAATGTATTTTTCTAAATAAGTCATACTATTTTAAAGTAGGAAAGCTGTGTGGAGTTCAACGTCAAAAAGGGAACAAAAGTCAATAGCTTACATATTATGATAATCACTTAATTATCTTGTATTAAAAAGGGGCATACTACTCCTACAGTTCCAAATCCAACTCCGACTGAACCAAACCGCGTTTAGCTCATCAATATTTGAGAATAAACTAGGTATATCATTTTTGATTTTTGAAAGGACAAACCCTAATAATAATATTCTCACATTCTTTACATCTAGTTCTAGGTACTTGAAATTTCTAAGCTATGTAAAAGGAATTTTAAATGAAATATTTCCTTTGTTCTTTATCATAGTAAACAAAAACTGATTTGAACATATTAAAAATCTGTTCACTTGAGATTTGTAACTACTGTGATGATAATAAACATACAACTAAATGATTCAAGAGTCTACGATATTTTGAAAAATTTATATTGATACCTCTTTACGAATGACCCAGTGACACACATTTTTGGGAAGATATATCTAGGGGCAATGGGCATGGGCAGTCGTCTATTGGGCGCTAAAAAGGGCATCGTAAAGCATAATATTCATAACAGGGCGGTTTCTTAAAAAAAATCTACATACATAGCTATCAAATGCATATAGGGGAATTATGGGTAAAATGGTATACCATTAAACGTTTCCCTATTTTTTAAACACCCTGTACGTTACATCGACATTTCGACTATGGCAAAGGGCTTTTCAGAAGAAGCAAAACTCTACTAAGAACGACTTTTTCTCTAAAAATGAAAAATAAAGAAGTTTACAAGTATAGTTAGGTCCAAATTGTATGCTCAAGTTCTAAGGCTTTACGTTTTTGCAACAGAAACTTGAATTTTTGCAGTTTAATTCACATTAAACTTCCAATCATAGTGACAATTTTTGATCAGATAGGTATAATATTCGTCTAGTATGTGTCAGATTTACAAAGGTAAAAAAAGGTAGATACTACTTATTTACACCCTCTTAAACTGAGAATCAGTTGAAGGAACACAGTGAACTGCTTCAGAAAATAACTTACATAATGTCGAAAGGGAGAAAGTCTGTGAGGCGTATACGGTGTGCCGCACCGTTTATTTTTTATTAACAATGAGATACGTCTCATTGGCTAAATAATTATTGTAATAAAAATTTGAGATACACCTAGTTGCGGTGGGCCAACTACAATAATTTGTTACTTCCTAAATTCTTCAAGTGAAGAGCATAAGAACAATGTTGATTATTAGCATAAAAATACTTTAAATGACTGATCGTATATCGAATTTTGAGTATAACAAGAGATTTACATGATCAAACAGAACCAATCAATAAGGGCCATATTTAGCTTAACTCAAAAACTTGTACTTGTAGTAGAGAAAATTCTAAGAACAAATTTTTATACCGCGCATCACGATAAGCCGTTCAAAAAATATAACGTTTTCATCGTGACATCATACAGCAGAATCCGCTATCGATGCATCGCTCGCATAGCAGCTAGACTAGCAGAGTAGATTCATATAAACAAAATTGAGTGTGTTGCGCGTGACGGCCAATGTCGTAAGGTGCATGTGACGTCACACGAAGTTTTTTTGGAAGTTTTTTTCAGGAAAGTTTTTTTGGTTTACAACCCCTTTAAAAACTTCAAATTAGGTTCAATTCAGATGCATAACTCAATGTATAGTCTGCAAAAGTCATCATATAAATCATCAGAAGAAAGCGGAATAACATGTCTTAGAAGCGATTATTTCGCTTAGGGAAATCGACAGTTAGCGAAGCAAATAAGCGTAAACCTATAATAAGAATGTCTTGTAGAGATTCAATACGTAAATGACAATATCAGAAAGCGTATGGTAATTTAAAGATATCAAGGACGCCATTGACATGGTATGGACACGTTTAACGGATGGGAGATGCCTACATAAGCTAATTCATATATATGAATTGGGAGTCACCAGAGCACAGAGAGATAAAACCTTAAAGAACATGACATCACGAGGTATGAAAGGCAATGAGTGACAGAAATGTGAGAGACGATGAAGGGTACAATCGGAAGCAAGTTGCTCTATGCATGGGAAAACTTTGAGGTACGCCAGTACTCCTACCTTCATTGCTACTTTATTGTAAGACCATATTATTAAACGTAATTTGCTCTGAAGGTAGAAATTTCCACAAAAATAAGCAGTTCTGTAAAAACTTGCACAATTTTCTACCTTTGTAGCATAGTCTGGACCTGATCAAAGAACGTTGGGACCTGAAGCGCTAATTATTTTCGGGCCCTACAAAACACTGCAGTGCACAATAACGTTTATTTATAATCTAGTCAACGAAGAAGTTATACATAGAGCACATGGAAGAGAGGGGAATTTTATTCTATGAATATTTTTACCTCCTAACTGAGGGGTTAAAATACTAAAAGACCCCGGTTCTAGCTACATGGCTAAAGGCTCGTCTTCATACACAGGCTTGCCTTCCAGTTTGCCTGTTCAGGCGGCCTGCACAGATCAAATCGGCGGCCTGCACAGGCCAAACCGGAGCATTGTAGACATAGCGTTCAGGTGGCCTGCACAGTCCAAACCGGAAGGCAAGCCTGTGTGTGAAGAGGAGCCTTAAGGGAGGAAGAAGGTGAAAAGGTTCCCTTTTTTGGGATTTTCTCTTATATTTACAAAATGGTGTATTCTAGGGAAAAATACTCTTAGCAAAATGAAAGCTTATTACATTTCCGACAAGATTGCTAGGCTTCATCTTTTTCTATTCCTGTGCAGGTGGCCAGCACAGGCCACCCGAATGCTGTCCACACGCTCCGGTTTGGCATGTGCAGGCCGCCTGAACTGTGTCCACACGCTCACACGCCCACACGAAGGCAAGCCTGTGTGTGAAGACGAGCCTTAACACCTCAGCCCTTTGTTTTACAGTAAAAGTTTTGAGAAAATAAGTTTTAAAGCATTAGATTTTCTTTAGTCTTTTACGTTTTTCCGAGCCCTGAAGTGGGCTTCATGGATAATCCAGCCCTGAGCGTAGTCAAATATTACACTGAAACAGCCTGAGTTGGCTCCTGCCCACCCAAAATTTTGCGTAGCCCACCTCAGTTTTAAGGGACCCATGTCATGTCCACTTAACTTTTTGGGGCTCGCTACGTTCCTGCCACTGAACCTTCAAATGTCTTCTCAAGAAAGAAACTACCGTAAGTGGGTAACCGCCAAGTGTCAACATATTAAACGTTACTTCCAAGACCCTCGTTTCTCATAAAAGTATCAACTATCAAATAACATAATTAGTTTTCCAGTAAAAATCTAAATGAGGAAAAGTGTCCTCATTAACATAGAGCTATTAAACAGCCTTACTTAATATTTATATTTTTCCATTCAACTTGACATTATAAGAAATTGAAAAGTAAATCAAGACTATACAATCAGTGTCCTTGCATTCCTACAAGAGATTTTATGCAGATAAAATTAAAATGAAAGTGATCAAGTAGTGTACTTAGTTCATTATTTATAAATAAATAACAAAATCAGAATAAAGTAATATTTCATAAAATTGTACATATTTTTGTTTTTTCCCATTATTATGTTTATAATATTTTATTAATTAAATGAATAGTTCTTGGCACGCAAAATAAAACCAGTAGTTCAAACGATTACAAGTTTTATTATTAAAAATATAAAGTTTATTATTTGTATTAATTATCTTTCAACAACAGAAAAATTAATGATAAGTTATAATTTATTTTTGTATGTTTCAGAAGGAAATCTAATAGATTTAAATTAATTAATATTTTATTAAATTATATAGATTGCGTTCCATTGCACCGAAATTTGACCTTATCAAATGAAACACCAATTAACATTCTAACTGATAATTAGATTATGAATCAAAATTAAAGTGATGAGAAAGTTTTGCCTCCAAGTACACGTTGCACCACAAGCAATCAAGTGATAGAGCTCACATTTTTAACCGAGATTGGATTTTTTTTAAATGCACGTAAAGGGCACCTACTTGTTGAAAAAAGTTAAAAAAACAATAGTTTTTAAATATTGCATCAAAAGTTCATATTAGATAATTAATCATCAAAATCACCTAAGGCCATCACGATTATTAAAATGTTATGTGGTTAGTTATTTAAATAGGCACCTAAAATCTATCAAAAAATATTATTGAAGACAATAGGGGTGTTGCAAGAAGCTCTTTAGTTTAAGTTACTTTAGATAAAAATACGCATTCTAAGTTCCAAGTCGAATGCTTGCTTTTTTTCATTTTCCTTTGACTTTCTAAACGTACTGATTGCAAATATTTCACTTCATATAGTGGTTTTTAGGTGAAAAATTGCGCTTAAGCAACTTCCACTATACAAAAAAATTTCGTCATTGCCTTAATTTTGATTTGTAATAAAATAATTATAAAATCAGTGTCGGTTTAAAAAGATAATGTAAATTATCACATATTTGTTATCAAACGTTAATGGATATTATCGTGGCCAACGATATTATTCATAGGTAGGTGAAGTTTGAGATAAGTTACAAAGTGTTACAAAAAATGGATTTTCAATAAATATTAATTTATGCAAAATCATAAAAGTTTAGAAATTCACAACCTGCATTTAGTAATTATTCAGCATAAAACTCAAAGAACAGTTAGCTAAAAAGTAAAATTGAATTAAAACAATGTAACACACGTACCTTGGCGTACTATTTCATTATTCATGATAAAATTTCATGAATTTACGCTACGTTTAAACTCAATTGATAGGTAGGAACTAACTAAATAGCTGTAATAACTATACATGCATATACAAATTAATCTAATCGATTCGATAAATTTTATCTGTAAGATTAAAAAAATAGAAAAAAAAATCATATTGAATCAGTTGGGAATTTGAATAGTCAGCGATAAGTCATTTAAAGATCAATATTAACTTTTTGATTTTTTCTGTATTAAACTTATTAGAAATTATGGAGATCGATAGAGTAGAAATCAACAAGGAAGTGACTTTAGGTTACGAGACTAGCGCACTTCTAGCTGGAGCTGTTAGTAAAATTTCTAAAATTTTAACCAAAATTTTTAGCTGATCAAGTCAAAAAATTCATTAAATATTGTTACACTCAGGAAATCTTTATGGATCTACACAGACTTCCTTATAATTATCATGTCAAGATCAAAACAGAGAGCTAAACCAAAGACCATATAGAAGAGGCTATCGAAACCTATATTAAAAAATGTGAAAGGTTTTTAAGGTCAAAATCGCTTAAAATCCCTTGAAGAGTGAACTTGGTTTATCCCTTTCTTTGTTGCTCCCGCCTCGACAAGCTTTATTCACTCGAAAATGCCCCGTTGACTAGCGACATCTTCTTTAGCAGGGATTTTTGGTCACATTCGGCCCATAAGCTTTGTCAGCCTTAAGGCTCCTCTTCACACAGACTTGCCTTCCAGTTTGCCTGTGCAGTCGGCCTGCACAGGCCACCTGAATGCTCCGGTTTGGACTGTGCAGTGTGCAGGTCGCCTGAACGCTATGTCTACAATGTTCAGGTTTGGCCTGTGCAGGCCGCCGATTTGGTCTGTGCAGGGCGCCTGCACAGGCAAGCCTGTGTGTATAGACGAGCCTTAGCCCTGTTATCCAATATGTTTGTCCCAACTGACACAAAAAAATTAAAATATACTATTATATTATCTTACTATAATACTACTGGCAGTATTACTTGATTTCCAAATTTCTTTTCCAATTACTAGTATAAGTTAGAAATTTATTTCATGCATTAGAAAAGATCAAAGATATTTTTCTGCAATTAAATTGCTAGTGGTACTGTTATTTATTACAAATTCCTAAAAATAAATAAGTATTAGGAAGTTTAAATTAACATTCTAAACTAATTATGACATTGTCCCATTTTTGAAAATTAGCAATATTATGATAATTTTAGTTTTCAAAAAATTAGAATATAATACCATGGTACTGTTGTCGATTTTTATACGACATAAATTCCGACACGTTAATATTATCATATTAGTATGCTGTGCACAAATGCAATACTGATTCAATAATTTCCAATTATGTATGCTCTCTTCAAACTTGTCCAAACATGTGTTTTCTCTAATTATAAGCAAAACTAGAATTGAAATTGGTAATTGCTTTCTTTCTATAAAAAAAGGTAAATTACACGACATACATTTAAATTAAATCTTCATCCTTTCCCCAATTACACGTTGGTACTTTTTATTTCTTTTCGATTTACAAAGCGAGCCAAAAGTAACTGGATGTCATTTCTTTCAGTTTAATTGTGACAATTTGAAAGTATCATCTGGTTTTATTTTTTATCATTTACAACAAGTAAAATATGAAAATGTACTGTTTGCATTGACACATTGACATTAACAGTTTGGGTGAGTTTTGCCTTACCCTTAAGTCTTAAGTCAATTTACTAATCACTCTGTATACATACAATATTTATCCAAACGCTATCCTTACTCTCGAGATTTTAATTTTATTTAATTGTTCGCTATTGTGACCGTTGAGTTCCGCCGATAATTAATTATTTTATTTAATTGCTAAATTAAAATTCTGGTTTTAGTGGCATCCGTTCATAAATTAATAGACTCATAAAGAAAAAAAATTATTTGAAAATTACTAAAATTAGTACAAAGACTACCGAACGACTACTGGACCTCAGGGTGCACCACTCCTCGCAACGGACTACTAGGATGGTAATAATAGTAGTGTAGATATAATATAAAAAAGGGCTATTATTATACCAAAATCAAAATTCGAGAGGAATGGATCAGAATCAGAAATCTAATAAAATCCCATGTACTTATCTACTAATCAATACAACTTCTACATTTTCATATAAAAAAATGATTGTAAAATTACAAATTGTATTAAATTGGCACACCTGTTAGCGGGAATTAATTTAATATAACTTGATGCACTTACAATAATAAATACGTATAGTTGTTTTCACGTTTTGAAATAATATGTTACATAATGTAAACATGAGATCACTTTCCGTACATTGTGAAAAATTTTACGAACAATACAATTACATCATATTAACAAAAGAAAATTCTTTAGTTAAATCAGAAAATAAATTTTATAAATATAGGAATTTTCAAATTATTTTATTATAGGTAATTAAGCAAATATTTTTCAATTAATAGTTATTACCTTTTAATGCCTACATAAATAGGCGTATAAACAAAAACATTTAATGAATGTTTTTGAATGGTATAATTAACTGAGATGTAAAACAAATAAAACAGGTAAATAAAGGCTCCGCAGACACGAACGATTTGCAGTGGCGATGGCTCGTGTATTCGTGATACCTATGTGTAAACAAGCCTAAGCTTACGCTATTATAGCTGAAAGCGTGAAAAAAGTCACGGTCTGTCGCGTTCAACAAAGTGATGGCGATCTGACGCTGCCAAGCAGAAACAGCTATAGCCAGGCCTACGTTAAGCTATAGCCGCATTCAGAACAGGCAACAATTTCTAACAGCTGACTCATCTTGCTCATCCTTCTCTCTCTCTCTCTCTCTGCCTATTTTATGGAGACGATAGAGGGAGCGATTGCCATTCAGACTATGATCACTTGAATGTTCTCTCATCTAAACGGCTCCAATGCTTCTTCTCTTCAACTCAACTACAGCCAGTGGTTACCACCCAATGTGTGCTTAGCTTTAACTTTTAATTTGTTTTAATTTACATCGACGTAAATACGTATTTCAATTGTATGTCAAGTATGTCAAAATGACATTAATCCATGATAACCTATCAACAATAAAGCTATTTTATGTGAAAAGTAATCAAATTTATCGTGCAAACGTATAATAATAATTATTAAACAACAGAATAAGTTCATTGTACAGTAACTAATAAATTAATTACATTGTAATAATAATAGTTACTGAATACTCGTATAAAATTAACATTCCTGTTTTTCATGTAGACAGATTTACATAATCCAAACCATTTACTTAAGTTCAACTCAAGTGCATGAATTCGTCAATTTGTCAAAATCTAGATCACATTCCCAGAAATATTTGAGAAGACTACAAAGGTTTTGGTATCAAGAATGAATCCCATGTTCTCTCTAAGCAAAATCTCGTGCCTACAAATTTTTCTCGTTCATCGCTTTTTAGCTTGCCAAGCCGGATGAACCAACCCGTTTTCCTTCTACCTTTACATGAGACGATTTCAAGACATCGATGTTCTGATCGCCACCCCGTTGTATATAAATGTGATAGGTACTTTCCTATGCTGTTTCTAATTTTTTTAACTTATTCGTTTTGAGCAAAGATACCGTGGTTGTGCCTGATCCCCATTCTTCGTTACAGTTCTATAAGATTGGTGCGCCTCACCACATTAAGTAACATTAATGCTGAACATATTTTTATATTCATATATTCGTAAATATTATAGTAGAATTCAAACACCTTGGAGCCTCGCATCAGGCGCATCAACGCTAAATTTGTGGTTTTTGTAATAAAACATGAGCTTGCGCATGAGGTGGTTAATTACAACTGAGTTTTAAATTTCATTATAATATGGTAGGAATAACTAAAATTTTTCATAAAAATACTGATAATAAGTATAATTTGCAAGCGTATATCCAGCAACGCATTTTTAAACTCATCTGTTTTTAATTTATACAACCTAATATTATATGAGGACCACTAATGCAGTAGACAGAAATTGAAATAAGACCCTTATAATACTAAATGAATGCAAAATTATATAGATTTTCTCAAGATCGTAAAAGAAAGTACTTACTACAGTATTCAACTATGTGAAAACTATTCAAGCAAGGAAGTGCATTGAAGTGAAAATGGTTTCTTGAAACTTACCTCATCCATCAAAACCTATATACAGAAGATGATTATAGGTATAAGTATACTATAAAGTTATAAACAAGTTATTCTTGTACTATAGAAAGTGTGAGATAAAATTTCAATTGATTGAAAAATAAAGTTTAACATTAAAAGACACTAGTAAAATACATATATTGTAAAATGAGTGGAAATCGATTTGCAACCTCCTTGCGGTTTTACACTTGAAGATCAGGAAATGTAAGCGCATACAACATGACGTAAATTGAGGTTTCCAGAAAGATGACACTACTCGACCACGCAAAAAAAAGTATTAAAGGTCATAATGATTCAAGAGCTATGAATTAAAAGAAATACACGCCTACTTATTTAACGAAGCTCAAAAACAAAAAACAAAGCAAATATCAATTTTTGAAACCATTTATGGTCTTAATATTTTAACTGGTAAAAGCACTTGTATTGAAGAGAGTTAATGGACTCAATTAGTAGCAATGAAGACAGTAATATGACAATTACTCATTAAATTGTTATTATATTCATTAGCAAAGCTGCATTTTAAAAGCATCTCTTCCTTCAATTAAAACATTTCAATTGTGCTAGCCACAACCCACTTGATTCACGATAAAACATACAAAAAGAAGCGCCAGTGACGTTTACTTCTTTAATTATCTATGTTGATCAAGAAAAACGATGGTTACAAATAACTACAGGTCTTATGACAAAGCGAGGGAACCTTTTCATGTAAGGTCACGTTTAAAGAAACTTTAATTGTATGCGTTTCGCGAAATGTACAGTCAGTCTCACAATTAATGGCCACCCTGGCTATACGTCTAGCACGAATTGTGGATGCAATCATCGTAACACTCCCTACTTAAATTGGGTAACCAATAATTGTGAGGCTGACTGTACATGGGCGACATGGGTTGATATGTCATGATCCTCAAAGTCCTCGGTATCTATGAAATGATTCACATGAATCATCCTGCTCATGAATAATTTTAAAATGGGCAAAAAGATTATCCAAAATCATAAATTCCTCACCTCTGTCTTAATATTTATTTACCTTACGGTTGCGACTCCCCTGTATTGGTGTTAGTAAAGTCTTATGATGTATTACGGTTAACCAACGTATGGGAGCCTAGAGACCTTAAATGTGGGATTCGAACCACTAAACTGTAAAGCTCTTGAAAACTTTTGTAGCTTCAACTCAACGTCTCGAGATAAGAACTCCATAACCAAACCAGGTCTTCAAGAGCGTAGTCTTACGTAAGATGGTACAAACGTGCCGAAGATGCAACGATGAGCGCGGTACATGGATAGCACCTCTCTGTATGAGTGACATACAGATATACGGGTATTACCCGAATGTCATTACTACATATCGCGCTACATCCGTATAGCGACCATCGTTGTATTTTCGGTATGGTCGTACCAATGACTACAGAATAAAGAAGACGTAGGGTTTAAAAAGATGTTATGGCGATAAAAGCATAAATGGATTGTGTTTTGCAACAATGATCTAACCCACACTTTGTTTTTTGGACTTTTTCATTTTAAAATGTCATTTTATGATGTCTTCTTCAACAAACACAATTAATTTAACCAACATTTGGTGATGGTGGTACTATCTATTAAAAAACGAATTTACCAAAGTATTTTCAACTGTTTTATTAATTTGTGGAAAACTACATACTTATGAGTTAGATCATTGTTGCAAAACGCCATCCATAATAAGAGGACTATTTTTATAACGAATTTTGCACATTTTAAAATTGAGAAACAAGGAATTGTGTTTGCTCATAAGCGTTTTAAATAAATTTAACCTTCAAACAAAATGCAATACAAAATTTGTCTCGACTATTGTACCATTAATAATAATACATACAGCGTACCCATCTAATTTGTTCTTGTACTCCTAACAGTTCAACGACTTTACGAAAAATACAGAAAGTTAATTTATTGAATGACAAAAAAAGTTAGCAATCATAATAAATGTAATTGCAATGGTAATGCTAATGAGTTTTACATCCGTTAAACAAAATTATCGAGTACTTAAATCCAAAATAAAATATACAGCTGTAGCTTGCAAAAAAAGTGAGAGAAACGCTGTCTGTTTGGAATATTAATTAAATGAGTTAATTATCAGGTATTAGTAATACGTATGTATTTATAAATGCTTCTCTAATATCAAATCAAAAATACATTTCTTAATGTTTCTCTAAAGTTTAGAGGTTTGTTTAGACTTAGAGTCTAAACCACTAAGCACAGGATATGCACAGCGTTAGTTTTCAGATCTTTCTTAAGAAGGAAATTTTATAAATACACAATCGATTATAGCAAATTGTAAATGCAGAGTTATATCGAATAGAATAAATCAATAGAGCCAATAGAGGAATCGTAAAAGTTTATAAACTGCAGATAATTCTTGGGCCTACTATAAAAATGGCTTCGTGAGGATTTTCCTGAAAAATGCACACCAACACAGTTACCTTCGTGAATATAATCTAACGGATTAAACCATCATTTGCTTAATTAAACTGCACCTATAATAATAACAAGTACTAATAAAATTGCAACTTAATAACAAAATTATAGCTATACAGTCGGTGTGTAACCAAAAGGCATGGAAAATTAATATAAACGATCAGTTACATTTTAAAACAATTAATAAACGATTAACCAAGAGTGTAATCTGCAATTTATTATAAACGTTTCATTAAAAGTTTCCTGTTCGGATTCACCCATATCTATTTCCTGCAAAATAATATTATTTTATGCTAATCTTCGCCAATTTACCAAAATAGTTTTCTAACAACTAAAATTTGCAACTCAAATTAGGAACCGTAAATGAACAAACAACATTCGTCTTGTTAATTTTTTTAATATAAAAATTCCTGAATTAATTAAACTCGGATTTTGATTCTCCCCACGCAACTATTTAAAATATAAAATTATTGATCATGTTTCTATACTTAACACTTTTACAACAAATTTAACACAATAAGATTAAGAATTTAGGCAATAATTAAGTTTGTAATTTAATTGCTTGAGAATTATTACAATTAAGACAGTAAAACACCATATTTAGAATTTTTCACACCGTATAATTAAACTGGAAATGTTCTTTTGTTATAGTGTCTACTTTAGACTTTCTTTAGTTTAGTAGGAAAAAATTAAATGGGTAATTGCTCAGTCTAGACCTACACTTTAGGTGTTTTCTTTATATTCATTAACATACTTTTTTCTCCAACCGTATAAAAAAGATGACATTCACGCATCGCTATACATGGAGATACGAAGTTTGGCCTTTTGAACATGAGAAAAAATGACTGTTGACATAAGTAATGTAAATTTCAAAATTTAGAATATGTTTGACTTTTAGATTTTCCATCGCCAGAGAGATCAAGGGTCGGTTATAGATAGGCGAATTCACGCATCGCTATACATGGATATACGAAGTTTGGTCTTTTGAACATGAGAAAAAATGACTATTATACTATTTGACATAATGTGAATTTCAAAAATTAGAAAATGTTTGAATTGTAGATTTTCCATGGCCACAGAGGAGATTAAGGGCCGGTACTTTTAGTCATAGATAGGCGAAGTTAGCCCTTTTGAACATAAGAAAAAATGACTACTATTGACATAATGTGAATTTAAAACATTAAAAAATGTTTCACTTTTCGATTTTTCCATGGCCAGAGAGAATTCGAGTCGGTACTTTTAGTCATAGATAGGCGAAGTTTGCTCTGTTGAACATAAGAAAAAAATTGACAAAAGACATACCTAATAATTGTCACTGGAAGATTCCAAAACAAATTATTTTGTAGTCCATTTCACTGTATAATCTTTCGAAAAATGAAGTTCTGAAAAAAAGTATTCGGCAAAGTGCTTCAAATAACAATACCATGGCTCCTCCATATTTCCTCCAAATTTAACCATACAATTTGCTTTCTATTTACATAGCTAAATACAGTTTTTAAGATGAAATAGATTGCTAGACAATACAAAATGAAAGGTTTGAAACAGTAGAAATTCGTAATAAAAGACCAAAGTGTCTCAAATATAAAGTTTCTCAACTTCAAAATAATCTCATTACATATCTAAATTCCTGCTATTATTTATAGACCTTTTCATTAACATTCCTAAATGGAATATTTATAAATGTCATATAAATTGCAACAAAACCAAATAAGGCGAGGTGCTTAAATTATCTTAAAAATAGTCTAATATTTCATCAATATTGTATCATTGGAATTTGCAAAAAAATTTCAACTTATGTTAGGGTGGGTCAAAAAAACAAATTATAGATGCAGGATAGGATCTTGAAACAAACAAAAAGTAGGCAAGAACGTAGTAAAAATAGGCAAAAACAGGTTTGCAAAAAAACATCCCATTTGGCAATAAAATATGAACCGATCCGGAACAATTTCCGAACCCTATATTTATAATACGTGTAACTCATTTTCAATATTGTGAGATGTTATAGGTAGGTTAGTCCAAATTTTAAAGGTGAAGGTTAAAGGTAAATAAACTAGTTGAGAACATGTTTTTTTTACTTTACATATTCGTTCCTTACGCCTAAGGGAATGTTAGATAAATTCAAAACCGGCAAGGCATCTATCTACAATCTACACATTATAACATAACCTACTAATTTTTTGGATATTTTCAAGATGAATCAAGGTCAAGAATTTTCATAAATACATTAATAATTGTAATGTATTTAAATTTTACATTTTATGCGGATGCAAAAGTTCCAGTTTTTAGCTAACTTTAATTTAATGCAAAAATCGTGTTGGATTTTGAAATGTTACAAGTTCCATATTATTGGCGTCACTCTAAAATATTACAACTTCACAGTTAAAATGATTATTTAAAAAAAATAAATATTTTTTTTAAATTGCACTAATAATTAAAGTTGCGTTTTAATAAAAGAGGAAGTAACTGTTTAAAAAACTAATTTTCTCATAAGAGGAATTCGTAAATGAGAATCGAGATGAGAATAAGTGAACAAATTATTACCATTACATTCAAACTAAAATAACGAAATTATATTTTCGTCCAACCAAAGAAGTGTTCTCTTAAAAAATAATTTAAACCAAGCTCAACATAATTTGACTTAATTATACCCGAATTATACCCATTTAAACCGCACCGTTTTATACCTCACTAACTAATTAATTTAGTGTGACTTGTAAAAAAATCAAATTCTCACCCAATTTCAATATATTTAAATGAATTTAAAAGCTTAAATGCCGAGTCAAAATTTCAATAATTATGCAATATCGATAATATCAGAAGAAACAACAAGATGCGGGAGTTATATTGTATAAAATTGCATTAAATTAATTTTAATTAATGTATATTAAAACCTAGTGACATCAATGAGAAGACATCTTTATTTTTTTTAAATTTATTACGGTCAGAGATCAGCGCAATTACAATTCAATTTTAAGAAAGGTGGGAAGCTTGAGAGAGCGAAGAGGAATTTTCAATGGATTCAAGAATGGTTATAAATTTAAGCATTTAACCACAGAACGTGACTAATTTTTCTATCATGTTCTTCGTCGAATGATCAGGAATTTATTCCTGTTTGTCAGTTTTCCCGATTATTATCTACATAAACAATAAAGATTAATACCTACCAAGGTCTGTAAATTACACCAATAATAGAGTAGCCTAGTCATGTTATAACAGTAAATGGTAATCGTTGACGATCGAGATCGGATTACAAAATCCGATTACAAATGATGATCGTAGCTTATATTATAAGAACGAAGACTGAAACTGCGGCCACGGAAATGTTAATCTACATCTACATGATATGGATTTACCGAGGATTTACACTAGACGAGCAGGTTGAGTTGAAATAGTTGGTAGCAATATCTAATAATGGAGGTTTACGATTTGGCTTCGCTTGGTGGACTGTCTGGTTTTTGTAGTGTTATAACGTCAACAAATTTAACATATCTTTAGGGACCTCCCGATCAGCCTGTGCACTTATGCAGGTATGCAAACCAGAGCACATGTACAGTCTGCCTCACAATTAATGGCCACCCTGGCTATACACTTGTGAAATTGTGGATGCAACCATCATAACATCCCTTACAATCCCTTAATTGAGGGGTAACTTTATTTTGCCAACAAGTAGTAAATCAACAACCTCCCCTTCCGTCCTTTTGTCGTTGTTGGCTAATAACCACCCGGTGCCCAATAATTGTGAGGTAGACTGTACATCGTTCAGGCCGCCTGCACAGGTAAACTTGCATTAATCAAAGACCATATACAAGAGACTACCGAAACCTATATTAAAAAATGTGAAAGGTTTTTAAAGGTCAAAATCGCTTAAAATCCCTCGAAGGGTAAACTTGTTTTACCCCTTTCTTTGTTGCTCCCGCCTTGACATGCTATCTTATTCACTCGAAAATGCCCCGGTGACTAGCGACATCTTCTGTAGCAGGGATTTTTGATCACATTCGGCCCATAAGCTTTGCCAGTCTTACACTGTATAGTCTTTGCATTAATGTAGAGGCTTGTAAAGGTCAAAACTGCGCAAGCGAACCGGAGTAAAAGCCTGTACGGTGTAGACTGCAAACAGACAACTAAAAAGCAAAAGTACCTAACCTTAATATTAAATGGGGGGGGCTATATTCATGAGATCATACGATAATCAGGAAATGTGCCGAAATTACCGTATACCATTGGATTCTGTATAGTGAACTTTTTTGCTTATTCTTATTCTTAGAGTCATCATAAATGGTTTAGTAGATAAGGGTTACAGAAAGCCACAAGTTTGGAGGAAACGGTGGTAATGAGATAATGCAATGATCGTCAAAAAGTAGTAAAGTAAATATTCCAGTGATATTACAAATGGTCTTTAAAAAGTAGTATGATTTTCTGTGAGAAACTGTACATTAGAACAATTAAAAGCAAGGCTCTCTGAGGATTACAGGTGAAAAAGAACAATTGAAAATCTCTTCATACAAAAGTAATTGCAACAATTTAAACCATTATTAATAATAATACAAACAATATAACAAGATTGCAACAGGTGGCAAAATGTACAATGACAATTTGTATTATTCTATTAAATAATAATGACTTTCAATTTTAAAAAGTAAAATAGTCATTATGTAAGTTAAATAGCTTAATTGATCTCTAAAATGTTAGTTAAATATCCAACTGTCAAGGAAAATAAACATTTTCATCTTAAACTTTCATCTATGTATAGTATAATGCCAAAAGTTGCACTCAGTTGCAGATATAATAATCTCATAAAATAATTTACAATTAACTTAAAGGAAAGTTCAACCACAGCAGTAGTTGTTCAACTTTTGAAATAATAAACGAGCTTACAATTACATCGAAATTATGTAAGCGCGACAACAAGTGGAATTCGTAATTGATTTCTCAAAATATCCAAAACTGAAGAATTTAATTTCTCAAACCCCAATGAAATTTATTGTGAAATGGCTACTTTTACACATAAATATTTTGGTGTTCATTTCGTTCACTATCTAACTATTATCAGAGTCCTCATAATAAGCAATAGAAAATTAATGAACTCGAGACTAGGTATCTTGATTGATGAAAATAAAATAAGGTGTGTGTGCGTGTATAAATAATTCTTAGTTTACCTTAGCATTCATTTATCAATTTTCTAATACAACTACCTAAAATTATAAATTAATACCTAACTATTTATCCACTTAATAAGATTTAAGGTTTCATTTAAAGTAATTAGCACTATGTCAATTTTTTTATGAGACATATAAACTACTAGTTATTACTTTCACCTATTGATTGGCAATGAATATATTTCCTGTATAATTAATTTTTTATTCTTTATTTAATGTCAAACACCAACTTGAACTATGTCACATCTTTAAAGATTAGTAGTTTGTTTTAAATATTTTTTTATGGCAAATATAATAATTATTACATAACTGTTCTTTAAACAAATGTTAATTTATTGTTTTTTAAATCAAAATATTTTGAAACACACTATACAAACGGACGCATCAACTATTGAATTTTACTTATTAGGTATGAGCTTGTTATAAACACACCAAGTAAACAAGAAAATTAACAGAAGACATTTATTTTAAAGTCTAGAATATCTACAGTTGAAAATGGGTTTAACGTACATATATGGGCACAATGTTGCCCATTTGGGGAAAATTTTGATCTAAATCTCGCTTTATTGTTATATCGTTTCATCCTCGGTTTCATAAGAGTATGTCGTCGTCTCAAAGCAACAGTAGGACATCACAATGAAGATATCTGTATTTTTGGAGTTGTAAATAATGCCTGCACCTAATTGGAACACGAAGTTATACTTTATAATGTCTTATTACTTTTGTACAAGCCATAACTTTGTGTTGCATAAGTGTATTTTAAGTTTATTAAAGTGTATATTTTTTGAATGCCCTAGTGTTGCTTTGAGGCGACAATGTAGTTCCATAGTCTTCTTTAAGTACGTACCCATCAGCTGTGAGACAAACTATACCAATGAAGAAAAATGCGACTCAAGTCTTAATAATTAATATCATACAATTGCCATATTGTTGGGTGTACATTTTTAGTTATATTCAGTGTTAACATTTAAATTTTTAATATTATGTAAAGCGAGTATTCACAAAAAATAATTTGCAAATACATAAGTGAAGATCGATCAATTATTTGGTGTCAGATAATATTATGTGAAGCCGTATTACAAACATAAGGTAAATTCTATGAAGTGGAATAAAGTAAACGTTGTTGCTGAAGCCATTAAAGAAATTGACGGAGCACATTATTAAGTATCTATTAGAACAAAAGTAGAACTTTAGAGGTCAATGAATAGACTTTATTTCTATAATATTGCAATAGACTGATTTAATCTACTTATTTGGTGAAAATAACTGCCATTTAAAGCGCAGTTGAGAACTAAATAAAATTCTACTTTTAATGACTTGTGAGAGGTACCATCTCAAATCTCAACTATGCTATCATTACTAAATTAAATACAGTGGAGAATTAAAGTAAATCTTAAATTGTGATTTATTTTGCTACATTTTGATAAGCCTTCCGTATAATCAAAAAAAATTGAAATGTTGTCTAATTTCTGGTTGTATTTACAGCTACAAGTAACAAGTTATAATTTGGTAACAACCTAACAACTAACAAGACATGAAACAGACAAAAAACTACAGGTAAAAAATTCAGAAGCCATCAAAATTATTCGCTTTTCGAACTATCCACGTTAGAATGACTAATTAACATTCTTTCTCTTCAGATACCCACGATAACTGAACACAACCATCTTCAATCTTCACATGTAGGTATAAGCGATGGTGTCAAAAAGGTAATCGATTGGCCTGTTTTAACTTAGTGATTACGCGTTAGCACGTAGGCTGGAGAAACCGCTAAAAGGATGTCATCTCCAATATGTGTAAAAAATTCAATTTGCAATAATTGCAGCAGTCATAACAAATAAGAATCAATAAACATTAAAGAGAAAATCGGGGCATACTGGAATGAGAAGTCGTTGACCTAAACACATGAAGTCATGCGTCGCAAAACTGCCAATTACGACTTTACTATATACAAAAAAACAAGAACCAACATGGGCCTTGTTGGTCCCGTGTCCTTGATTCTCGCGTATTTTTACATAATAACTTGCGTGTCTTCTGTCTCGGCATGTGCCCTACCTCTTACCATACACAATCAACTGTCGACATGATTATGCTGACATAAAAGCAAGAAGAATTTGCCGCGCCTATATATTTTAACAATTTTCAGTACTTACATATGAAATATTTTTAAATGTAAGACAAGTCCATACCACACCATACCTCAATAATAATAATAGTAACCGATGAACCCAAGTCCCAAAATTGACGCTTTAAAATAGCCGGCTTTTAAAAGTAAGGAAATAAAAATCTAAATTAAAGAATTCACTACCTAAAATAAGCAAAATACTAATAACTTAGGTCCTTAATAAATTGAATAATAATAAACAAAACGTACCTCAATTTAAAAAGTTGTCCTCCAAAATATCCACAAAAAAAGAGAACAACAACCACTTAACTTGTAACTATTATATAAATAAGTGTTAAATTAATGTTATTTAAACACTAATAAAATATAAAACACAATTACATTAACTATTAATGTAAATACAAATATATTTTAATAAACCAACTTTCCGCGATACAACAACATACACAAAGCGTCTCTTCGAACTTTATGGTTAACGTTAAATCCAGTTACTTTAAAATCGTACAGGTGGTTGGAATTCAGGCGTACCAACTTAACAAACTTTCATATTTCCAAAAATATTTTTCAAATTTTATAATTATTTTTCAAATCGCTTTTTTATTTCAACGTGTTAACTTTTATCTAGCAAATAATTTAATTCTCTTTTTTACATTTTGATATTTATTTTTTATTGTAAAAAAAATATTACCGCGCTTTGAATTTCAAACGCATTTCAATTTAAATGAATCTTTCAAACTAACTCTTAGGCTTGTCTTGCTTCTCCTATTCCTTTTTTTTATTTGTACGGATTTCAGATGTTTAATTTCTCTGGCAAGGGACAACAAAGTTGCCCTTCATTGGGTGCCTGGTAACGAGGGAATTGAAGGAAACGAAATAGCTGAATGAATTAGCTAGAACTAGGAGCGGATCTACATATTGACTAATAGGACTTAAGCACTGGGCACCCAAGTGTTAAAGGGGCCACAAAAACTAAATTATTATAAAGCAAAAATGAATTTTCAACCTCAATTTAAAGATTTTTAATCTAACAAAAATTGGGACCCCATTGGACTTCAATAGCCCTGGACCCCGAAAAAACCTAGATCCGCCGCTGACTAGAACAGGCTTAAAGGCCCTCCCGATCGGACCCGATCCGTTCTGTGAACTATCTAGAACATATAGGACGGAGATCCAAAAATGGGAAACTAAGAGAAAAAATTCTCACTGGAACAACGCACCAGGACAAAGACTCAAAGACAGTCGAAGAAATTCATTGAGTAGTCGATTACGAATGCTAAAAAGCTTCTTCTATTATCAAAGAACGAAATCAGACTCATCACGCCCATCACGGTTCTGTTTACTAGACACTGTCTAGTGAGGTACCACCTCAAGCAACTGGGACTGGAGGATAGTGACATTATGCAAACTCTGTGAATCGGAGATCGAATCCTCTGAACACATTCTCTGCAATTGCGATGCATTGGCTCAGATTTTAGGCTGAAACACTTACGGCGGGCTCAATTGACGCCTGTAGAAGTGAAAAGCAAACTTCTCAGGGACATTCTATGCTTGGCTGGCAAGATTGAATTCCTGAGAACATAAATACGAGTAGAGTTATGAACAGAAGATCAACACTGATCGCAGTTCTATAAGGCTTAGAAGTCAATCGACCCCTGAGTACAATACAGGTGTTTAATTAACCCCCATCACAAGGAACTCCTACTATGGATTGTATATCACCCTTAAAAGTAAAAAATAATATATTAAGTTATATTCAATATTTTTCAACTATCTAGATTATTAGCTCGTAGCACTGCCTGGTAGATTTAGATAGACTTTAAAAAGTCAAGTACTCCTGCAGAAGTTCAGAGAGACTATACAGGATGTTCACATGTTCAGCATAAGTCTCTGTTCCTTGAAGTGGGTGATTGCTGAGCTCAAAATAAAACGATCAAAGCAGTTTCAAGGCTAAATAAAACTTTAAATCCAAAATTATGGTCTTCCTGGCATTTGGCCAGTTACAAAATTGAAAACGATCAAGTTTAAACTATTGCATTATATTATCAGTCAATAATAATAGTATTTTCTCGAAAACCTTTTGCCTAATGACAATTTTACAAAAGCTTGAATTTTGTTTATTATTAATATACTTTTTGTAATTACCAATTTTTTGCCAATCTGATTACCTCCCAAAAAGTTAAGTGAAGAAGGAGACGAGGTATCTAACCCCATACGAATAAACATATCGTTTTTTTATAGTTTATCCATTTTTGGAAGCCGAAGTTGACTCATTGATGCTTATTATCTCATTAGCACCCTACTGTGTTGAGCTGTTAGATATCAATAAAATAAACCCTTCAAAAAAGGTAAAAATGAACTTTAATGGCAAAAGCGGGTATATGAACCCTTTTCAATCCTTTTCACCTTACAAAAAATGGGCAAAATATCTCAAAATATTAAATTCAAATCTTTTACAGGAAACATTAAAAGAGTTTATACCTGCATTTACCATACTAAACATACATGTCTAAACATTTTTACCTTTTTCTAATATTTTATTGCTACCCAACACAGTAGGGTGCTAATGAGATAATAAGGATTAAGGAGTCAACCTGGGCTTCCAAAAATGGATAAACTATACCATACAAGTTCATTTTTATTATTTTCGCGAAGCTTTTAGGTACTCATATTTTATTGCTACTTGCTACCTAACACAGTATGGTGCTAATGAGATAGGATTAAGGAGTCAACTTGGGCTTCCAAAAATGGATAAACTATAGCTTACAAGTTTATTTTTACCTTTTTCTCAAAGCTTTTACTCATATTTTATTGCTATCCAACCCAGTATAGAGTGCTAATGAGATAGTAAAGATCAAAGAGTCAACGTCGACTTCCAGAAATGGATAAACTATACTGATTACCAAGTGATTTTTCACGCCAAGAAAAGCATATTACATAAATTTAGTTGTTTCATCACTTTTTATTCCAAAGTAAGGCTTATTTGTTTTTAAGAACTTCAAAGCATTGTATCTTTGTGGGCAAGCAACTTTGGACTAAGGTCAATTCGGTTTCATCGCTCTATTTTGAGCTCAACAATTACCCACTTCAAGAAACGGAGTCTTATGCTGGACACCCTGTGTAATGTTCCAATCCTAATTGAAAACACTCACTCTGCGGGAATACTTAACTTTTTCAAGTCGAAAAATACTTAGAAAAGCAGAAAAACAAACCTATAGTTCAATTTTTGGATCTTTCCGAAAAGGATTAAGGGATTAAAGGATTAAGAAGTTTGAATTGTATTTCGTGGAGTTAAAATATAGAGTTTTAGAACTGCAGTTCATGTTCATACCTACAAGTTTTAAATTCTAAGCAAATACAATTTTCAGACAAACTGACCCTTACCTACTGGTGGCTGCTGGTTTATTTAACTTTTTAATCCTTTTTCAGAAAGATAAAAAAATTGAAGTTCTTGTTATTTTTATACAGAATTAAGCTTTGCTTGCATTATTGCAAATCAACAACCAGGGATTTTTATGACAATGTCATTTAAGTATTGTTTAAAAGTGGTGGCGTTTAGATTTTTCTCAAAATGAAAATCTGATACTACAGCTTATTTTTCGAAAAAACTCAATAGGCAGAGGTAGAAAGTGAAGTGGTGAGAGTAGAGTTTCATGTTGAAAAAATAGCTGAACATGTCTAAACATTATTTTTGAGTTCGAGGTGACAAGGTGTGTGAATCTGCGTAACTTATTACTAATTTTCAAGTTAAAAAAATATTTAACAAACATTACACATTTTAAATGTTTATTAATAAACAAGTACAAAAATTCTTTCATTAACTAATTATTTATAACAGGTGTAGAATAGAATCACCACTATAAAACTTAATTATTTTTTTACTAATTTATAAACAATAATAGTGAAGATCATTTTTTTTAAATACATATGTACTAACTCATTCATGAATTTATTTATTTAGTTTGGAGTAACCATGACCAAGAAAGTTTTAAATTAACTCCAATCCAAAAACTCTTAAAAAAATTATGCTGTCTTCTGCTTTGACATTTAGAATTAATATTAGAATTCTCATTTCTTAGCGATTATTCTACACCCTGTATAAGTGTATAAAGCAATAATATAAAATTTATAAAGACTAAAACAATGTCTATGTACTACAAAATAAATGAGACTTATGGCCGTTTGCACCGCTTACACGTTAACTGACAGATAGTTTATCTGGTGGATAAGTTGTAAAAATATAGTTTATTTGCCACATAAACTAAAATCGGTGCAAAAGACCATAAGTAGCAGTACCTTTGTAAAAAATTTATCCATCAGTTATTTGAATTATCATACAGTTAGATGCAGGTGCACTTAGCCGCCAGATAAATTATCTGTCAGTTATCTAGACGATAAGTGCACGTGCATCTAACTGTAGGATAATTCAAATAACTGACAGATCAATTTTTTAAGAGGGTACCTGCTACTTACGGTCTTTTGCACCGATTTTAGTTTATGTGGCAAATAAACTATATTTTTACAACTTATCCGCCAGATAAACTATCTGTCAGTTAATCTGTAAGCGGTGCAAGCGGCCATAACAACATGAAACGTAATAATGTTTCTTTTCATAAAAAATTCGAGCAGTCCATTCAAAATGACTGCATTCTATGGTGGCGTTTTAATGCGAGCAAAATGGGATTGTCTGGAGTTGACACTTAATATTTTTTATATACGGTTCTGGTTCGAATTGAAATTATAACCACATCTAAAGGTTTAAGTCAATCCTTTGAACTTTAAATACGGGACCGTATTCAAAGAGAGTTTTGAAGTGTCGGCTCAATTCAATCCCATTTCGATCGGATCGAAACGCCACAATGGGAATGCAGTCTTAAGAGTGTCTCAAATAGAAATGAATATACACATTATGAAAGTGCGAGTTCAGCAGTTTAAGGGAGGTTGACCTAAACTCAACAGAAAAAAGTTAATAACTTTTTTTGGTTGACTCCAGGTCAACCTCCCTTAATCTGCTGAACTCACATTTTCATAATGTGTAGATTCATTTCTATTTGTGACAAGACTATTATTTAATATCACATTTATATTATAACATAGAACATTAAAACAACACCCTGCTAATTCCTCTTCTGTAACAAATCAATTTGTGTTTTAATTGGCTTAGAACAGGAATCTAAATTGAAATTCTAGCTCATTTTGAAAATATTTCTCGTAATATTTTCAATTTTCAAATATTGAAATGATTTATAAAAAAAAAACATTTAAAAATCAATTGCACATATTCCATTTTTTACTGGAATAGCAGAGTGTACACCACTTGTTCCACCTTATAATTTAACGGTTAATAATTATAAACATATTTGAATCGTGTTATGCAACAAGGAACATCAAAATCAAACACGATTATCTTGGTTTGGTAAAAATGAGGGTTGGTTCCTTGTTGCATAACACCATTCATTTATTAAATAACTTATTTTAATTTGACAAAAATCGTAAGGCAATTTTTGCTGCTGCTTTTTTAGCCAATACTTTATTTTCTCCAAATCCATAAACTCTCTTTTTAGCACCTAAAAGCATAAAGTCTAACGATATCATTGTTCTCCCATTATCCATATTAACAGCCTTACTGTAAATATAAGAGAAGAAGCTACAACTAGTTTAAAATAATTTTCAATTCTTACTGAAATACTGGATGTGCTCCTACAGTTTCAAAAAGAAGTCTCACAGAGTTCTTTGGTGTGTTAGAACGAAACATTTCAATTTCTTTCCACATTATGCGATAAAAAACAGACCAAACTTGTTTAAAATCCATTCCACTATCTAAGAACACTGCTCCTGCTAATGCTTCAAAAACGTCACCAAGAACCTACAGAAACTTGATTAAAAACTGTAAATAGTAAATTATAACTTTATTACCTTAGGCACATCGATATGGTCTGCTAAAGCCAATTCATTTTCTTCTAACAGTATCAACACATCATCATTAATAACAAAGTCTCTAGCCTCTTGAAATTCGACAAAATTACTTATATACTCCAATAGCTTATTATTGGAAAATAATAAAAACTTATGGAAGCCACATTTAACAGTAAAAGCGGCAAAAGTAATATTATTTACTAACGCAGATCTCAAATCTGTTAATTCTCCCGGACTGAGATCTTGTGAAGTTTCATAAATGTAACACGTAATTAAAAAGTCCAAAACCGAGTCCCCCAAAAATTCTAATCGTTGATAGCAATTCGTTACACGATTTGTACTATAAGAAGCGTGTGTAAGAGCTTGAAGTAAGTAAGCCCTATTTTTAAATTTGTAGCCTAATATTTTTTCAATTTCTTCATAAGTAGGAGCAGGAATATGATAATTAATTTTTTTAATAGCATCTTTGTTATTTAAAATTGGATTTGGAGGTACCATTTCTAAAAGTTGCTCTATATTTCTTGATTCTGGTATTAATTCGAGCCATTTTAAAAACTTCAAACAGCCAACAAAACCATAAGACTTAAAATAAACACCGATGAGTGCTTCCACAGTATCGGCAACTGTTTTATCTGAAACCACTTTTTTATTTATAAAAGTCAACATGGAATCTAGATTATGATCGTTATTTTCTTCTGTAGGTAAATTCTTATAATGAGAAATTTCTTCTTCTAATTCGCAATTTAATAATCCAGATATTTGAGCGTCGTAAGGAAGAGATATCTTAAGCATAGCTGCGGAGCTGATCTCATTATTATTTATGTGGTTGGTAATGCACTGTGGTACACGAAAATATGGTGGTTTCCACTCGTACGATGGGGTAAAATCTGCAGCTTTTATATATCCAGGTATATTCTTATTGACGCCAATATAATATAAATTTTTATTGCTTATTAATTTGCCTTTGAATGAAGTAGCTTTGCCTTCATCATAATTAGGATAATTCAACATGATAAATAATGAACAAGCAACTTTTAAAAATGAATCTCCCAATGTTTCTAAACGTTCTAAATTAACAACATCGTTACATTTAAGTGTTGCTAATGATTGATATATTTCTGATAATTCGGGTCCATGATTATTTTCGATTGTATCCAACAATGAAATTTTTCTTTCGATATAATTTTTATCAAAAGTTATTGCCAAAAAATTATTTTTTTTAGTAGGAGAACTCCTTTTTCGATGTTCATCAATAGTTATTTTTTGAGAAATAAAATTCTCATAATATTGAATATCCATAAGAGTTACATTTAAATTGCGCTCTATATCAATTGGTTCATCTGATTCTTGCCAAGGAAATTCTAACTCTAAGCTTTTGGATGCAAAATCTTGCTTTAATTGTTTCATAGCAATATTAGGTAATTCCACAACGACTTCTAACTCATCCAAATTATTCAGAGGTTTCGATTTTGAACTTTTTTTAACTTCATCTTTCATAAGATGAATATCTGCTATCAAGCTTTTCCAACTAGTATCAGGATTAAGTGTAGTTATTCCCATTCCCGAATCCTGAGCAATTTGTGTACGCAATTCGTCGGCTTGCAGTAAAAAAATTAAACGGTGTAAGATACTCGGTAATAGATTAGCTTGAACCCACAAGCTTCCAGGAAAATTGTGTTTGACACATAATTCTGGTATTAAATGTTCTTCGAAGTCTTCGTATATCTTATCTCTACTTCGTTTTCCTCCAGTGCCACGAGGTTTCAAGCAATTTAATCGCTTGGATAAAGACTTAACTAAAAGTAGAGGTTGTTCAGAATTCACAACTGTTGCGTGATATTTTTCTTTGAAGTAATTTGCATAAGTATCAAATTCAGGGGCTGGAAATGCACTGTGAGCATTAAATTGTGTACAAACACTCGATACCAAATAATTCTAAAAACAGAAAGTAATTTACAGTTATGTTACAAGTGCAACAATTTCAAGTTTTTTTAACTTTTTTACTCCAAGAAAAAGTTATAATTGAGCAAAAAAAAAATAATAATAAAAAATTTTTTGCACTTCTCGACGGTTTGAGTGTTGAGATTCCAAAAATGCAAAAAAAAATTTTCGATTTTTTGAACCAAAATGTCAGGATGTTATGTCCCCCCCCTCCCAAAGCAAAAACTACTGAACCGATTTTGATGAAACTTGATTTTAGTCACTTTAAAATTATTTCATCAGCAAACTAGGCTTTTATAAGAAATCTATACAGGGTGTCCAAAAATAAGGTGTTTTTTATGGGCGCATATTTGCAAATTTGGGCCAAATTCGTTTCTCCTGGGCTATAGGATAGTACATCTGAGCCCCAATTCAAAAAAAAAAATTTCAAATTTTTTTATTCAAAATTTTATTCAATAGAATGATTGTCCCGTTTTGTGGTTTTTCCCTTATAACTTGGCCGGCAATTATTATTATAAAAATTTCAAAAAAGAATTATATAGCCAAAATATAGGGCTTTCGTCCTAAATAAGTCGCTTTTCAAAATTGTTTCAAAATTGTCTACCTAAGGGGGTCAAAGTAGGTCAAAATTTTGAAATGGATTTTCTCAAAATTTCTTCTGCCATATTTTTTCTTTTTAGGATATGTTACGAACAACGTAATTATCTATCGAAATGTAAATTTTTATCAAAATCTCTCGAGCCGTTTTGCAGTAAGGATTTTTTGAATGTCGAAAGTGTAAAAATTTCTAATTTCTTTTGTAATAGAAATGAAAACTTCAAAATGTATATATTTATCAATCCCATAAATATCTATTATTTGACACTACTTTCGGATAACAAAACGCTTCCGGTTAAACCGGAAATTACAAAAATGTCTAGGTTTTTAGGAACACCCTGTATATTTTTAAATATTTGGAAAGCTCGTAAAATTAACTATTACAGGATACCAAACACTTTCCATTTTGACTTCCGGTTTAACCGGAAATGGAATCAAAATTCTTAATTTAAATAGAACACCCTGTATATTTTTCAATATTTTTAAAGCTTGTAAAATTAGCTTTCTGAAGATATAAAATAATGTATATTTTGAACTTCAATTTATGTCAAATTTTAAAAAAAAGAAGTTTTTGAAACAGTTTATACCTAAAAATTTTGCTTACACACAAGTCCCAGGTTCAATCCCGGATGGAAGCAATTTAAAAAAAAAATTTTTATTATCATGTAATTTACATTAACTAAAATAAATTTAATACTAAAAAAGACAGATGTGGCCATACGAGGAACTGTAATTTCAATACCCAAACGTTTCTTTGGTACACTTCTTTAAAGTTTCTTTAATATACCTTATTTATACGGTATTATGAAATTTTAATTTAAAAAAAATACAAAATTACAAGATTTGACGGACGGAAAAAGTTCCTCGTATGGCCAAATCCGTTGTTTTTCTATTAGGTTTAAAAATAGTAACTCACTTTTTCATCGTGACGGTACCAAGGACTAACAATTGCTCCTAAGTAATTGTCTTCGTATACTTCTAATTGTACGCGTTCTGCATGACTTGGTTCATCTATTTTACTAACCATTTTCCTTTTGTCTCTCAAAAGCTCAAAATCAATAGCAACTTGATCTTTTTGTAATGGAACCAAAAGAAGGCCTTCTTCAGCGGTGTTATCAAATATTAAAAATGGTTTTACAAGTTTAAGCACATCGTTAAAAACCAAAAAATGGAAAATTTTTATGCGGTCAATTTCTTCTTCTGTTAAAGTTAACGTTTTTTGATTTACTTTAAAATCGACTGTTATGTCGCCCAAGGAAACATATACAGAAAATGAACACAACTTTGGTAATTTGTTACACGAAAGGACACCAAAACATAATTGTGAAGTATACATATTGTACAGAACTTCTTGACTAATGCTTTCTACCATACTTGATGAAAACTTTGGTTGTAACTCGATAACATGTAAATGCAGCAACTTATTTGCTTTAATTTCACCTCGAATTACTTGAGGAATCTAAAGTTTAAAATAAAATTGTAATAAATTTTACATAAACTAATCAATTTTACCTTAATGTCGTGTATTCTGCGTTTTTTAATTGTTCCTGCTTCTTTTTCATGTTTGGGCCAGTGTTGAAAAAAGCAACTTAAATCTTCACTTACATCGCTCCGTTTCTTAGGCAGCAATTTGTCATCTAATTCTCCTAGTTTATGTAAAAGTTCACAAGTTTTTAAAGCTGCGGCTCGTTTCGCAAGTTTTAAGTTTGGCATGATAGGCCCCTATAGATAGATACAAATCTAAATTTTGAAATGTTTTAATACTTTGACTTACTATAATTATTTCTGAAATCGGACAAATAAGAGGTAATTCAATAATGACTTGAAAATCCGTAGGTTTGTTTTTTTCATTGGTAAACCAATTTGGTGAATAATCTGTATATTTATCGCAAGGCAAAGACAAACAATATCTACATAAAAGCGCTATTGCCGATAATAGAGTAACTTTAGCAGAATTGGGACCATCGACATAATACGGTGGTAAAATATGTTCTTTGTAAAATTCCTCCAAATCTTCATCTTTTGGTCCTTCTCTAAGATCATTTTTACCAATAAGGCACTGTCAAACAGATTTTAAATATTAGAATGACATACCAAAAAGTTTCTTCTGGCAAGTATACAGGATGGGCCATTAGTATGGAATCGGTGGATAACTCATATACTATACTACTTAGAAGAATTTAATTTACCTATCCTTATAGAACAAAGCCTACTAAATAAGATAAAATTAGTCTCAACTATACAGAGTATTAAGTTAGTGCAGGGCGTTTACAAACTTTTTATTTTAAATAAAACACCCAGTATGTTTTTGCATATTCCAATCAACTAAGACATTTTCTATATGGACATTTTTTATTTAGCCGTAACGTTCTCTCAAAGAAACTTTTTTGGGAAAAAAATCTTAAATATTTGAAAAATATTGAAAAAATCTCAGGGTGCTTGTTTTTGCAAGTTAAGAGAAGATTTTTGGTATCTGGTTAGTTATGACTGCGGTCTATGATTTCCCATTAAAAAAAACTTATTTTATTGTACAGGGTGTTTTTTTGAGAGGAACAAACTTGGTTATTTTCAAATAGCCGAAAGTTGATTTTTTAAATAAAACACCCTGTATATTTTGAAGTCATACTTCATACTAAGTCAAAATTATTTTGGGAGAACGTTAAGGCCAAATTACAAAAATAAAAAATGTTCATATAGAAAATGTCCTACTTAATGGGAATATGCAGAAATATACTGGGTGTTCTATTTAAAATAAAAGTTTGTAAACTTCCTGCAGTAACTAAACACCCTGTATAGTTGAGACTAATTTTATCTTATTCAGCAGGTTTTGTTCTATATGGGTAGGGGTATGAATTTCTTCTAAGTAGGATAGCATATGAGTTATCTACCGATTCCGTACTAATGGCCCACCCTGTATGGTAAGTTTTGAGAAAAAGTTTCTGTGACACTCTTGGAAAAGATTTTGAATTGTCACAATAAACATGACCTCTTTATTCAACGCTTTGAATGAATTACTCTTAATAAATTTACCTCGGTTAACGTCTCTTCAACTTTTCGGTAAGTTCTGTAGTTTATACAGAATTTTTCAGCATCTTTACTTTCCACCAATAAGTAATATAAACTATCTTTATGTCGTGCTCGTCCTTTAGATTGAACATAAGAACAATAATGTAACGGTTTGTCAAATTTGGTAACATAAGAACATAAAGGTATGTCTATACCTTCTTCTAAAATGTTTGAAGATACTAACAAATTTATTTCCTTATTTTGAAATTCCATTATAATCTTTTTTTGTTTCTTATTATTATACAATCCTTCTCTTACATCATTGTGAGGATTGACATTAAAACCCACAACAAAATTTGGGCGAAGATCATTAAATTCGGGATCATGTTTTGATAATTCTAGTAACACATTATATAACACTTTAGCGGTAAAACGTCTGTGTACAAATACAATGCCGCACATTTCTTTTTTTAGTTCTTTGTATTCTCTTAGAGTTTCAAATAATTTCAAAACTTGATCGGAAGAAAATTTGTGTATCCTATCAACTTTACTGTAACTATGCATTTCACTTTTTAGCTTCCTTTGAAGACACAGAAAAGTAGTTAAAGCTGCTTCTAATACTACAGCATATTTTGTATCTTGACATGACTTTTTAATTCTCTCAAGTTGTATTATATGAGCAACAATCGCTAATTGACCTCCAAATATTCCGAATGATTGTAAATGAACAATAGTATCCTTAATTATTTTACTGATATCTTTTAAAACACTTTCCGATTTCAATAATTTAAAATGTGGTGCAGGAGCAGGTGTTGTTTTGGTGTCAATTTTAACTTTGCCTAGTACTAATAATAATTTTTCCAAAGTATCACACGTTTCTATTTCTAGAGGTGTTTGTGTATGAGAATTAAAAATTTTAACACGCTCGGTAGGATTAGTAGAATAACTAGAATTTAAAATATAAATATTGTGTAGTTATTAAATTTAATGTATACTTCAAGACACTCTGTAATTCGTCAGTTGCAGCTATTTTACTATGAAATGTCGTTTCCAAATTTTTTATTTCCATTTCCACTTGAGAAGGGATAATATTTCTATTTAATAAAGTTGCAGTTAAACCAACAACTCGAGGTGGATTTGCTAAGTTACTGAAATTTAGCATCAAGATTCTCATAGGCTGATCATTCACAGCATGATGACACTCATCAAATATTAAAAGGCTCACACTGCCTAAAGCTGTAATAATTAACAGTTTTTATATGTGAAATTTTATTCTGTATATGAAATTAAATACTTAAAAATGAAGAATCCACTAAATTTACTAAAATTTGGCTAGTCATTACTAAAACTTTATTTTTGTTGAATTCCTCAGCCCAATGTGATCTGTTCCAACTATCGATATTCATGTCACCACTATAAGACCCGACATTAAATGGAGTAAACCTTCTTAGATAATTTGCTTGTTGATTTACTAAGGTTACTGCGTTAACCAACATAATACAAAGCTTTCCACCTTCAGCAAAAGACCTGGATAAAAATGATTTTAAATGTAGGTGAAACTCAAATTTTATTGAAAGTATGTGTAATACCCGGTAATACCACACGCATAGAATTTGGATTACAAATGACTTTTCAGATTTATTTTTATTACAACTATTTAATCAGCAACCTGATAGTTACCTATCGGAACAGTTCAAGAACATTTATACAGTTTCTTAGCGTGGTATAATTAGGCACTTTGCCTGTATTAAATTAATAAATTAAATATGATATAGATTATAAACTGCATTGAGTAAGATAATTTTGGCTTACTTATCAATATCTTGTCCTGCCAAATGTTTAAGTATCATGACTGCAATGAAAGTTTTTCCTGATCCAGTCGGTAAATAGATTATTGTGTTTTGTCGTATAGCGATTTCCATGATTTTAATTTGATAGTTTCGGGCTTCTGGGGTGTCTTCTGATTCTTTTTCTGAATCCATGATTGCAATTATTTGCTGTACGTACTGATAACTGCAAAGATAAGAATCTAGTTTAGGTTTTAAGTTAGTTTTAGGGGATTTACAAGTAGGAAAATGAATACGTGAGGGGATTTTTATACCTTTCACTTTACACGTTTACACAATCAAATGTAAAGTATTAATAACTATTTTAATGTCTTGGTCTTAGGTCTTACCAATTCACGAAGTATTGTACCAAATTAATTAAATTACTGCTCTTTAGTACACTTTTCAACTATTTATGGTGCACTGACTTTTTCAGTGCTCTTTCTGCACGTCAAGTCAAATATGAAGTAATGCATTGAACTGCAGCAAAATAAATACAAATAAATAAACCAATAAATACCAGCAACGTGATATTGCTGTCGCAGGTTGATTGGTGGTTGATTATGTCGGCACTAAAGGCAGAAACACACGTACCTCAAGCGACTACGCTGACTAATCGCAACTCTCTGACTATTTTATGGCTTATTTTTCCCATCGATCTGACTGATCGTTTATTCTCCTTCTCTGCATTGGTATATTTTAACAACTAGACAGTGCCAGGATTCACTAACTTTTTCGGTAGCTAATGATATGGATAACTAGCGATTGAGGTTATGTTTCTATTTTATAACTCAAAAGTTTTCGATTTTTGTGGATAAATATGTCTATAGCATAGAGTTAAGTCTAAAGCTGGCCTTACATGCCAACTTCTAAAAGCTAGCTTTTTTTTCTAAGCCAATAGAAACCTTGCATTTCCAGCGGCAGACGCTAGAAGTTAAACTTGAACCAACTTTCTAGCTTCTGCCGCTGGAAATGCAGGATTTCTATTGGCTTAGAAAAAAAAGCTAGCTTTTAGAAGTTGGCATGTAAGGCCAGCTTATAGCTACCGAAAATCGTTATTTTATCGCTATTTTCTCGGTATCTAACGACTAGAGATGGAGTGGAATTTTTACGGAACAGTTTCGAACTGTTCCGAGTCCGATGCAATACCTGTTCCAATTCCTATACGTTCCGGTGCTAAAAAAAGTCCTAATCGTTGGAGTGGGAACATAATTTTCTTATCACTCATAATTTAATACTATAGATATCATTAATTTACTCTCATGATAAGATAACAAGACCTTTTATATTTAAAATCCCGGAGCTGTTCCTCGGAACCTCGGAACAGCAACCGCGTACCTGTTCCAAAATAACAGGTTCGCTCATTTCGTACCATCTCTACTAATGACATTTTTATGCTCAGCTCATAAATCTCTAACTTTGAATCAGAATTTGTTGGCACTTTGTTGGTGACCGACATTGCTCGCTATCGAATTTAGTTAGTAAATCTCGGTACAGGGATAGAGAATGAGCATCCATCATCTGTTGGCATTTTGGGAAATGTTCTATCGTTGCCGCTTTGCCGCGTCGCGTCTGTTAAAATGTGTTTCCATCAAGCGACAGTTGAGCAGTAAAATCTAACCTCAAATATTTTTCAAAATTCGCGTAAATAGAAATTTAAGTGCAATAAAATGATTTGTAATAGTCCAGAAAATTTTTATGAAACATTTAAAAAAATTAAAAAATTATTTGACTTGAACATACCTGAAGAAAGACTAAACTTCCTCTTGTGCAACACTCACGATCTGGAATTGTTATGCATCGCCTTAGAGATAAAGTTAGGTTTAATTAACGATAATTTACAATCTTACATTAATTTTCCTGTAGACCAAATCATAAAGCAAACAACTTCTGATAACATCGAGAAAGTATGTAACGTTTTAAGGCTTGCTTTATTAGTACAGTCCAACGATAACCAATATAAAATTTCAATCGAAATTATCGAAGCAAATTTAAAATTCGAAAAGAACGAAGTCAAATTACTCAACACGTTAAAACTATTACAGTTTTTAATTTCTTTGCAAGACTTTAAAAAACTCCATTTGTCCATTGACAATCTTTGTAACTTACTTTTTTACAATTCAAAATGTGTAACAAACTTTTTAACCGTTTTCATTTTTCCAAAATTATTAGAAAATAACCTGTCGTACAAAAATCAAATTTTTGATACTATTTGGAAGAGCACCCAAAAGACTAAAGATTTAACAAGTTTTTGTGCTTTATCCAACGACTTCGATAAAACTTCAACTTTCTTCAAATGCGACAACTTTTGGTTTTTACTTCAAGAATGCTTACATTTAAAACATTTTCAAAAGCAAGCCGTTTACCTCTTAAAAAAATCTCTACAAGTTCTTCAGCACGAAGAGTCTTTTAATACAAAGTCGAGAATAATAAGTTGGGATTCACATACTAAAAATGATTTTGATATTGCTTGGGTGAATTATTTTATTTTGATCGAGGTTTTAAAAGAAAAACAGTTACACCTTGTTGAACCATCATATCAGTTGTTACCATCGGTACAGATACTACATCCAACCTGGTTGCTTATTCTGTATAAAATTTTACTAACACACCCACATAATTCTGTACGAGCTTACGCTATTGTAAATGTTTTGAAATCAACCTGGTGGCACAAATCACAAGATATCTATAGGGACCTTATTAGAATTCTTTTACCTGCTTTAAATTATAATGATAACGTAAGCAAGTCTGAAGTTTGGGATCAACTTTGTATTTTTAGCCAAAAATTAATAGAAAACTATTTTACAATTTTACTTGAAGAGACTATTCAAATAATTTGGTTGCCTTCAGTATGTTATTTATTTTACTTTTCGATCTTGAATAACCATCAGGTTAGTTCAGTTTTAATCGACAAGTTACTTAACAACATCGAGAAATTACCTCATAAATTTTTAAGAAATTCGTGTCGTAATGTAATTAGAAATTCAATTTTTAAATCCAAATTTAATTTTAAAGAATATCTGGATATTAGTTGGAATTTTTACAAAAACGACAATTTTTTTGTAGAAGAATCAGAAGCTTTAGAATATTCAAATGATGTTAAGTTAATGATCGATACTTGGTGCTCAAATGATATTAATTTAAAGCACACTTTGATTGTGTTAAATATGCTACAGTTGCCATCATTTCACAAAGAAGCATTACAGTTACACAATTTATTTTTGCAAAAGAAACTTTCATGTGAAATATCGGATGAAGTTGCTTTACTTTTGTGTAAAAAAAATTTAATGAGTGACTTGCCTGTCTACATAGAAGAACGATTAACAAGACAAAATTGTGATAAGAAAATAAAACATATTTTACCCTTTTTGAAGAAATGTACAAATGGAGAGGATTTATTAAGGTTGTACAACGTTTGTTTGGAAATTATTGAACACCACGAGTCGAGCAACTTGCAAGTGGCTTATGAAGCAGCAAATATTATTTTAGAACAAACCGGTACATGTTTACAACATCCAGAATTTTATGATAATTGGAAAAGGGAGTTTTTTCAAAATTCCCAAAACATTAATATTGCTTTATTTCTAAAATCATATTTTAATGTTCTACTTCAAAACTGGTCTGATGGATTAGCAATATTTGAAAGAGCTATGGAAGTTCATAATCATGAAATACTGCCTGAAATTAGTAGCCAATTGAAACATCTATTAAATGCAAGTTTATATGGTGAAGAAATGAAAAGTTTTATTGATATTTGTGTAAAAAATATTATTGAATCAAAGAGAACTGATTGCTTTAAACCAGCTATTTTAAATTTAATTTCAAGTATGTTTAATAATAATAAAATTGGTAGCGATCGAGAATTTTTAAATCAAGTCCTTTGCATTACAAAAACAGCATTAGATTTAGCAAAATTATATGAATACATAGCTTATAGTTTGGCACAAAATCTCGAAGTTACTTTAACAAAAAATCATCATCTTGTAGCATATTTCATTCCTACTTTAGTGGATTTGCTTCTCTTTGGCGAAATCTTAAAAAGTGACCAAAGGTAATAAAAAACACCAAAATATCTTATTTTAAATTATTTTGATTTTAGAGCCGAATATTTGGTATGCCAGAAAATATATAAAGATAATCAAACACCTAATAAGTATAATAAAGTTGATTACACTTCAGAATAACTAAATTTTGATTTTTAGCCCAAATTTTCAACGTTTATCAATAATAGTTCAAGCAGTTAATACTCTAAATAATTTTTTATGTAATGAATCAATTGACACTGAACTTAAATCAAAATGGGCTGATCAAATATTTGTAATTCTTATGGAGAAATATATGATACATTTTAATAAACGTTACTTCGCTGACTCGATGGTAAGAACACAAAAAATTGTACTAGCATCGCTGTAATAGTTGTAATAACAATTACAGATACATTTACAAAAATTACGAATCCTTCAAGCTCTTTTAGTAGTACAAAAACACATAACCGAACAAAAAGATCCATTAATAGATTTTCTAATGAACTCATTATGTTTGGAAAGTCACCAATCAAGTGTAAAATTTCTAATTCAATGGCTTCTTATTGAACTACTTCGCAAAAATAATAATTGTATAACTTTAATCACATCTAAAATGGAACATACGAGCAAAGTTCAACCATCGACAATAATAGCTTTTGTGCCAATTTTATATCATTTAACTCTTATTACAAATGACGAACAATTTTGGTTCAATTTAATTGAAACAATTTTACCTTGGACAATGGGCCCTCACTTTAATTTACGTCTTTATGCACAAGTGAGTTTACATTTAAAAGACAAATCGTTTAACAAACATTTGATTTTAGGAAGGATTGCTTTGTGTATATGAGCAAGCACAAAATCGAAATTTAACCAATTTAGTAGCTACATTCAAACCTAGTATAGAATGTATTAAAAGCGTTCTTAAAAAAACTGAACGAACACTGGATCCGATAGATAAATTTGTGTTCCACCAATTTAATAGTGAACAATTTTATAATTTACACACAATTTACTTTTCTATACCTCAGTTTACTAATGTAACATACGACGCTTATGAAAATTTTATTAATATCAAAGACTTCCCTTGCAATCCTAATGTAATTAATTTACCTATTATGAGAACATTAAAAGTAATTCAAGGAAACAAAGAACCGTATAGGAGTGAAATAATTCAGAAAAAAGTAATTCCATGGACACCTCTTTTTGAAAATGATGTTAAAAAAGCGAAACTTAATGACCTTATAGTGGTGGCAAGTTTAGTTGATAAAATTACAAATTTGGGTGGAATTAGTAGAACTTGTGAAGTGTTTGGTGTTAAACAGCTAGCTCTACACAGTATAAGTAGTGTGAAAGATAACGACTTCCGAAGTCTGAGTATGTCTTCTGAAAATTGGATCGATATAATTGAAGTAAAATTGGAGAATTTAAGAACGTTTCTATTGGAAATGAAAGAAAAAGAATATGTTGTAGTAGGAGCTGAACAGACGTCTAATAGTGTTAATTTAGATAAATTTAGGTTTCCAAACAAATGTGTGCTGGTGCTAGGGTACGTACGTTTTTGTAAGTTAATTATGGTGAAAGCTAATTGTTTGATTTTTAGAAATGAAAAAGAAGGAATATCTCCATATATATTGCCTTTAATTGATTTTTGTGTTGAAATACCTCAATTTGGAGTAGTACGATCATTAAATGTTCATGTTGCAGCAGCTACCTTTATATGGGAATATACTAAACAACATGTGATAAGTTGATAATGTAATACTTTTTATAATATAAAAATTTTCTTTTGCTTTTTTTTAATTACTCACCAAAAAGAACCAGCAATGTTTATGAATAAAAAGTCCAATGAGCTTACATCTCTCAAACAATAAGAAAAGCTATGCTTAGTTTGGTATTTAACACCAGACAGATATTGAACTTTTTAAATTTCATATTAAAAGGTGTAGTGGAGTGAACGAGGGTTTTACTGCAAAGAACCCACGCTTTGAACGAATTTTGATGAAATTTTTTTATTTAGTTCTAAATACCCTAAAGATCAAAGTTTATATTCTTAAAAAGTGTGCATTTGCCTCATCATCTTTTTAAATCACTTCTTGTGAATTCAATTTTCAAAATCATAAAGATTAGCTGAAAAAGAATTTTTATTTCATAATTTTGGGTGAAAATGCTTACACGTTTGATAATTAATTAGTAACTAAGCAAACAAGTTTATGCAAGTTTACAGAAAAAAAAATTTCAAAAAGACAAGAATTCTTATTAACATTTACTTAACAGTAACTAATGAAGCACTTCTAGGCATCTCAAAAACTTTGAAATTTGGTACCAATGTATATCATGTCTTCAAAATTTAGAAAAAAAGTCTTTAAGTCCTGAAAACCTTCTGGGGGCCGATTGAAGGGGGAGGGGGACGCCCCTTACTGTTTAAACGAAATAAGATCTTTCTAAGGATCCTTAGAGTATAATGTACAATGACACCAAATTTAAAGTTCTTAGGATGCTTAAAACTGCTTGTTACTCAAAGTAACAAAATGACAAAAATTGGTTAAAAAGATGATGAGGTAAATGCACACTTTTTTTACAGTATAAACTTTGATCTTTAGGGTATTTAGAACTCAATAAAAAGGATTTCATTAAAATTCAATCAAGGAGTTGGTACTTCTCAGTAATATTATTTTTCAGCTAATTCTTAAGATGATGTTACTTTGAGTCACAAGCACTTTTAAGCATCCTAGGAACTTGGTGTCTTTGTAGAATACACTCTAAAGATCTTTAGATAGGTCCGATTTCCTCTAATAAAAATTGGAGGTATTGTCCCGCCTCCCCTTCAATTGGTCCTCAGAGGGTTTTCAGGACTTGAAGACTTTTTTTATTAATCTTGAGGACATCATATACATTGAGGCCAAATTTGAAATTTCTGAGATTCCTAGAAGTGCTTCATTAGTAACCGTTAAGTAAATGTTAATAAGAATTTCATCATGCTTTTAGAAATTTTTTTGCGTAAACTTGTTGCTTAGTTACTAATTATCAAACGTGTAGCACATTTGTACCCAAAATTATGAGATAAAAATTATTTTTCAGCTAATTTTGATGATTTTGAAAATTGAGTTCACAAGAAGTGGTTTAAAAAGATGATGAGGCAAATGCACTTAACAATATAAACTTTGATCTTTAGGGTATTTAGAACTAAATAAAAAAAATTTCATCAAATTCGTTTAAGGCGTGAGTTATTTGCAGTTTAAGCTCTTTTCAGTTTAATATGATTCCATTAGCTTGTGAGTTGAGTATTTTTCCTGCAAGAATCATGAATAGTTTGTAATAAGTTAAAAGTCCACTTAAAGCTCTAAAATATTTATCAATATCAACGTAACAGTAAAAATTATTTAAAAACATTATTAAACCACAAAATATTAGTGAGAACGTGCAATATCTGAAAAAAAGTTTAAAATGTCTTCAATTGTAAATTCTAAATTAATTAAAGATCCTGGATAACACTGTTGTATAAGATCTTCGAGCATTTTATACTGTCTAATAAATTCTTCTTGCATGGCTCTCCATACAACTTGTAATAAGTTACCTTCTTCTGATAGATGTTTTTCTACTTTTTTATACAGAGATTCAATACCTTTCTTGACCTGAAAGAATTAAAAACCTCACACTTGTCAATAATAACTCAACAGTTTTCAAAACTCACGGTGCTTCCTGGGTATTGATTAATAACTTTACGTAATTCCTGTTTACTGAATGCTAATTGGTAACTAACTTCAGATGCTTTTACACCACTGGCTACACGAGCTTGAACACCATCAAAAAATATCTAATAAAAAATGTATTGTAATTAATTTTTCAAACTTTTGGTTCCACTTACATTTAATTTTTCCAACGGTCTTCCAAAATATTGAGTTACATAAGCAGCAAGTGCATCATTATACTTTTGTTTTGCTTCCTTACGTTGTGCATCCAAAACGGCCACTTTCAACTGAGATAAAAGTGAATACAAATAATGATAATTTTCTAAAATAAAAATGTAAAAAATAAAACACAAACAAATATTAGTTCGTACCCATTTTTATAACTTGCACAGGCGTTTTATGATGATCAGCACTGTGCATTGAAATATATTCTAGTATTGTATCTATAAGTCGAGTATACCATTTTTCTAAATCGGCACGTCTATCGCTCTTTAATAAAACATCAGAATAACGTGCCAATTCTTCTAAATTTGAAACATACGGTAAAATACCACATTTAGATCTTCTAGGTAAACGACAATCTTTAATCGAATCTACTTGTGTTTGCATGAAACGATCCAAAGACCTTTTTATGTGAATTAAAACAGACGCAAATGTATTACTAAGAAATGAGCTTTGGGCAGACATTACATGTTGATTCAAACGAACTAACACGTACATACAAAAACTGAAAAAAAAACAATTTAAAATGCTTGAGAAACGTCTTTTCAAACTTACAAAACATCCTGTTTTTCAATATGACTAATAAAACTAAGTAGTTCTTCTTCTAACGCGGAAAATAAATTACACATCATATTCCTAACGTCTTCATTTATTTGTTTTTCTACTTTTCGATGAGGTAAAACTGTTGTGTCACTCTCAATTCCATCTAATGTTGTTAAGGTATTTTTTGAACTTGGACTTAATATGTCTAATTGGAAAAAACTCACACAGAACTGCTGTTCTTGAACACAAACAGGTTCTAATTGCGATAAAACTTGTTCTAATGTGGACTCGTAACGATTACGTTCAACTACAGTTGTATCTAATGTCCACTGTTCTCTATCCAAACCTAACAGAGCCATTGTTCGAGTTGGTGATGTAACTTGTCCTACAGCTACAAAGTAACGGTAGTTTAAACAGTGAAAACTAAAAAAAATTAAACTTACGTGAAATTCTATCTTTTGCAATTTCAAACAAAGTGTGTACATCACGATCGTATAACTTTCCAAGTGAATCTGTATATACTTTTTTTAAACCATCGTATGATTTACGATCCATCACCTTTAAATTTAATAATTATGTAATAATCGGATCCGTAATCTGGCATTTATTATTATTTATTATCTAAATAAAATGAATTACCTTAATCCAATGCATTAATTCAGAATACATGCTTAGTTCTTTATGAACTGAACTATGTTGTGGTAAAACTAAAGCATCTGCAGTCTTTTCAGATTCTCCTTTATGGTTTCCATAATGAATAAACAAATTGTTGAGTTGCCGGCAGATACTCCGTGAAAACTTGTCTTTGTATTTTTCAAAACGTTTTCTTTGTTCCTGTACTGCTGCCATTCTCAACAAAGCTGGATCTAACTGACAATTCATAGCATCTCTTAATGCATTTCCTGCATTAATTGCGAGTTTCAAGTTTTGAGAAGTAGTTAAATCTGCATCATCCAATACATCTTGATATTTACGAGACAAATCAAGTTGTTTCTACAAAATTTACTAAAAATGCGTTCTTTATTAAAATAAAAATACTTACAACAACATTTTCGAGTTCTTGAAGTAAACGAATATTATTTGTATTTGCTGTACCAATCATAGAATTTTTCTTTTCCATTTTTTCCATTACATCTCTAACATGAGTTAAAATTTCATCATACGTATCTAATCTTTCTTCAATTTTATCAGCTTCTTGAATAGCAGTTTCTAATTGATCCATTAAAACTTCAACTTGCGTTTCTGAAGCTAACACACATTGAACATTTTCACCGTCTAAAAGAGATAAGTCTCTTGCTAATACTTCCATGAAAGCTTCCGCATTGCTGATTGCAAATTCACAGTCTGTCATTAATCTACTCAAATCTTCTTGTTCTTTATCAGTAATTGGTTGAAAATCATCAGTTAAATCATTATCAAGTGCTAAAGGAGAAGTTACATATTTATTTTCCGGGGTCATAACATCTTCAATTAACCAAGCTTGTGAAATATTTTTAAAAATAGGTTTATCTTTTAATACATGCTTCGAGCACTGCCTAAAAATAGTAATAATAAACGCCTGACGTTCTTGAACATTTGACGCAGTCCAACGGTAAAGTTTATCTAAATGTAAATCAAAATCCAAAGTATCTGCAGAATCACTTTTACCATCGACCACAGTAAGTTCTGCTAAAGCCCAAGACCGTTTGCGTTTAAACGTTTTTTCCGTTTGTTTAACTTGAACTATTGTAAATTGCACCGGAGGATTAACAGTACTAACGATGCACAAGAAAGATGATTTTTTCTTTTTAAATAATTTTCCCACATGACAACTTGTAAGTAGCCGTTCTTCTTTAGGTTGAAATACTTCTTGCTGGAGAGTATGTCGTATCGTAGTCATTTTATTTACTTCTGCACAATTAATTACACTTAACTTTAACTTGTAAAGTTGAACGCCCCCAAAAAATTTTAAGGTTATGTTTACTTTCTTACGTCAAAAAATTTATATCTGTTTAGTTAATGAGGTTGGTAGTAACCAAAATTTTTGTCTTTGGAACCAACTCGCTGTCAAATAAATTAACAAATAAAAAGCAGAAAAGTGACAGATGCCGAAAAGAGGTTCTTGAAATTTTGTTGATTTGTGTAAATTAATTTTTAACTTATTTTAATCCTTTTGAAAATGGTAAGTTAATTTTGATTACCCAAGATTTAAATTTCATTTTAAAATTATTTATATCAATTTTAATATAAATTTAGATAATTTAGTGGGCGTATTGTTTATAGTTAACCTGCTATCATATCGCTAATTATTATAATTACATTATTTTCTTTACAGACGGAGAAAGGAACACCAGAAGAAGGAAACAGCGTTCCTCTCACTGATAACAGTTTAATTGTTGATATTTCGGATGCTCTAAGTGAAAAAGATAAAGTTAAATTTACTGTCCATACACGTACAACTTTAAAGGTATTTCAAAAGCCTGAATTTTTGGTTGTACGTCAACATGAAGAATTCATTTGGTTACATGATCGTTTTGAAGAAAATCCTCTTTATGCAGGATACATTGTATGTCTTATCAAACCTATACCAATGTAACTTTTAGTATTTACTTTTACTTTCAGATTCCGCCTCCACCTCCTAGGCCCAACTTTGATGCATCAAGAGAAAAATTACAGCGTTTGGGAGAAGGGGAAGGAACTATGACAAAAGAGGAATTTACTAAAATGAAACAAGAACTAGAAGCGTATGTAAAGAAGTAAAGATAATTGTTGAATTTAATTCTTAATTTCTAGAGAATATTTAGCAACATTTAAGAAAACTGTGGCCATGCATGAAGTTTTTTTAACTCGCTTAGCTAGCCATATAGTATTCCGTGAAGATAATCACCTGCAAGTGTTCCTTGAATTTGATCAAGATTTATGTGCACGTCCCAAAGGTCGCTTACAGCAACTTGGTGGTATTGTTAAAAGTTTAGGTAGTACAACAGATCAATATTACTTGGGTGCCACTGTTCGCGATGTTAATGATTTTTTTGAGCAACAAAATAATTCAATTACCGAATACCATGGACACTTAAAAGAAGCAACTACTCGTACTGATAAAATGACAGAAAAACATAAAGGCAATGCTAGTTTCAATTTAATTACTTTGTAGTTTTACAAATTATTTGTTACAGAAGTTGCTGATAGTTATATAAAAATATCCTCTGGTTTACTGCAATTGGCTAATATTGATTCAGGTCCATTAAATAAGTTTTTAGCAAAAGTTTCTGATTACTTCGAAAGAGCTAGGGTAATTTACTATTAATTGTTGTTTTATTTAATAATTGTGTAAAATTGTAGAAAATAGAAAGTAGAGTTGCAAGTGATCAAGATTTAAAACTGGCTGATACTTTGCGATACTATATGAGAGACAGTCAAGCAGCTAAGGCATTGTTAGTACGGCGTTTGAAGTGTTTAGCAACTTATGAAGGTGCTAATAGAGCTTTGGAAAAGGCGAGGCATAGGAATAAAGATATTCATGCTGTAAGTTATCACAATGTAAAAGTTAAAAATTAATATTAACATTTATTCATGCTTTCATTTAAAAAGGCACCTGAAATTCAAGAGGTTTGTATAAAACTTATAATAACTTGATACAACATTTAAATTTAAAAATATAATATTTTTATTTTCTAACTGTTAGGCCGAATCTTCTCAAACATCTGCTTGTGAACAATTTGAAGGAATTTCAACTCAAGCAAAAGAAGAACTTTTAGACTTTAAAAATAGAAGATTGTACGCTTTTAGGAAAAGGTAATTGTTAATTACGTTTATCATGTTTATTAAATTTGTAATGTTTTAGTTTAATCGAGTTAGCCGAGCTAGAAATAAAGCATGCTCGCACTCAACAAGATTTAATACGAAAATCATTACAAGGTCTACAAGAACTTCTTTAATGATGAGGATGGTGGTGATAGGTATTTTTCTATAATATTTTTTCAATGTTTTGATTATACATTCCCATTTTATCAAATTTTATATCAATAAGGAATGTTTATATTATATTAGATAATAAGATTTATAATTAATGTAAAACATAATGGTTACATGTTTAAAACAAAATATAAGGTCTAAAAGGATTTATTTAACTATTTCACACTTTATTATGTTATACGGATATTTTATTTCAATAAAATTAAAAAAATTGTGTTATTTTTAAGTTTAGTTATTTTAATTTTTACATCCATATCAGTTATTTACTCCAAATACATTATGTATGCGTTTAACTTGCTTACCATATTCACGTTTAATCTCATCGGAAATTTTTTCACCAATCATAACAGTTGAAGCGGTGGGGTGCCCTGCTACTGGAGTTGGTAGAACACTAAAATCTGCAACTCTCAAGCTTTTAATTCCATGCACTTTTAGTTTATTATTAACAACTGATGTTTTTTCATTACAACCCATTTTGCAACTGCCAGCTGTATGATAGTAAATGTTTGTCAACAGCCTAAAAGCGCAGCGCAAAACCAGTAATCTTTGGAATCCATTTCGTACTTTTCACATTGAGGATAATTAGCGCAGAATATTGTTGCATTTAGTTTTTTCATTGGTGGGGTGTTAATTAGTCTCTTTACTAATTGAACAGCTTCGTACATGATTTCAAGATCTTGGGGATGACTTAAATATCTCGGATCTATTAGAGGATACGCGTAAGGATTTTTAGATGCTAATTTAATAGAACCAAGTGACAGGGAATTTATAACAGTTGGAATAATATTAAAACATGTTTGCGAATTAATTTTCCCAAATATGGCATTATAAGTTATGTCATCTATTTTGAAAACTTCTTTTAGTTCCTCGCCGGTACTAGGTGATGGTATAATACCTAATTCGATATCTGGTAAGCCTGGAACTTGAGCATATTTACTTTGATAGAATGCGTAGCCTGGATCATTTTCTGCTAATGTAAAAGGTCCCTTGTGTTTAATATAATCCTTCACATTTTGTCTTAATGTGCGTGCAGGTTCTGAATAATTAGTTTGAATAAAAAGTCCAGCAAATGTAGCTTGGTCAAATACTTTTTGTCCTACTGGCAAGTCTCGAATTACATTTATTCCTAGTTGTTCTAAATCATATTTTGGTCCTATACCAGATAACATCAGTATTTGGGGAGATTATTGCTCCTGCTGAAACAATCACCTCTTTAATAGCTGTTACGTGGAATAATGAACCATTGTATGCAAATTCAAAACCTCGAGCAATTTGATTTTTCTATAAGGATTTTTGTAACATATGCGAATTTAAGTATGTGAAGATTGGGTCTATTTGTATGTGATTTGAGAAAAGCTTGATAAGTGTTATGGCGCCTTCCTCTAATAGTGAAGGTTTGTTTTAAAAATATGCCCAATTGACATTTGCCATTATAGTCTGTAGAAGTATAATTGAATAAATTCCCACTTGCTTCCATTACTGCTTTTAATTGTGGGCTTATAGGGGAACGGTAAAATTCTATATTCCAGTTACCCCCTTTTCCGTGATATCCTGGATCACCATCACCTTGACAGCTTTCTGATTTGATGAAATATGGTAAAACATCTTTATAAGACCATCTTTTAATTCCCATTTTTTCCCATTTGTTGAAATCTTCTTTGTTGCCCCGAACATACGCTAATCCATTTATTGGAGGAATTGGACAACGGTGATCAATCATTCCTAAAAATAAGCTACTGTTTTACGAAAAGGACTTAAGTATTTTTAGATTAATACCTAAACAAGCTGTAGTTTGTCTGGTAGTATTGAAATTCCAATTGTAATCTAACCCTTGAACATGGTTGGAATGTTTGAAAAATCGTCAGGTTTAGCGCCGGCTTCTAAAAGCAATATAGTCCAATCTTTAATTTCTGATAGTCTACTAGCTATGACTGCTCCAGCTGCACCAGCACCAACGATGATAAAATCAAATGTGCCATAATCTACAAAAACAGTTTTTCAGTTTTTTTCAGTTTACTCATAATAATTTCATCGCTTGCTTTTCTTAAATTTTGTGCTTGTCAGGACAAGTCTTAAAATCCAGTTTTGACTCTTAGGTAAAAACTCAGTTTAGTACTTACTGTGGATTATATCGTTGACTGGTTTAAATTCTTCTGCACTAGTTGGCAAACTATAATGGAATGCTCTTTGTGTGTTAGTTGTTACTAATTGTACATAATAATCAATTAGAGTGGTGTTTGGGGTACATAAATCGGCACTGATATATTGAATAATTATTCCAAAAATGAAAATAATTAAGTACATTTTTGCACTAAGATGTAATTTTTAGTTCTTGATCGATTTACTTCTGCAGGAAATGAGAATCTAAAAAGCTTACGAAAAGTTATTTTAAATTAATATAAGAAGTGATTAGGATTACTTCTGAAGAGAGTCGAATAGAGTTGAATTCTAACGAAAACTTTCAGTACTATATGGAATGAAAATGGTCTGAACAATCTGAACCTATATTTTACCATAATAATTTATTCACTCATATTATGCACCAGAAACAATTAATTATCAATTCTTTATCTTCATGATACTGCGCTAATTTAAATGTTTAAATTTTTGAATTTGGTAATTTTTAAAATGGTAAGTATGCTCGTTAATATTCATTCAAGAATAAATTTAAAGAATAATAAAATTATTGTTTTATTTTGTTCTGGTAGAATATTATTGCCTTTAGAAAGTCAGGGATAGCCCTAGTATACCCGAGTTAAACAATATTTGGTTAAAACGGAAAAATAACTTTTTAAGATTTATTGTCGATTAATGATACTTAGGGATTATCAAGTAATCACCTGCTTTGAATGTTCGACGAGACACATGGTTGAGACAACATGGTTGGTTATACCTATGCATGGCGCTTCTATACAATAGAATAGACAAAACGGTATTTTTGTCCTAATTTATTATTTATTTGCTTATTTTTGATTTATTTATACGAAGGCTCATAAGTCGTAATTATGAACGATTAACGTCCTGCCACATCAGTTAATACCTAGGTACCTATAGAGAGTTAAGTGCTATTTTAAGTTTGAGCTTTAGGCCATTTTCATATCTAATTTTTGCGATTACAAAGCATTTGTCTATTGATTTGGAAGCAAAAGCTTTATTTGAAGAACCACCTACGAGTATACTCTATCTAAACTAAAACTAATGCCAGCGGGTGGACCAACTGAAGTAGGAATGGATAATAGATTTTCAATTTTCTAAAACCAATTTTGAAAGAGAATTGAAATATTTTTCAAATAAGGTGCAATATGAGTTTTGAACGCAATTCGTTGAAAAATTATGAAAGAGTGTTGTTGAGGAGTTAGCAAGAAGACGTTGTTATTGGAAGCAAAAACCCACAATGTATGTTTTCCCTTCAATTCCATTCCCATCAAACATCTGGTGCATGGTTACAGTAAAACCGCTTTAGGACTAGGAAACTATTAAAACGGTTTGGATTTTTTGAATTTAAATATTTAGATAAAACAACAGAAACTAAGAGTGAGAGATTGTCTATTCAGGCACTAGTTATGCATTGGTGCGTTTAAGAATCCGTTTAAACCTGCACACTGTACTATTACCTGCATATCTTTTGGCCACCCTGACAATACGCCTACCACGATTTTTAGGTGCAACTATCTAACACCAACACAGTTTGTTGATTTACTACTTGTAAGCAAAATAAAGTTACCCCTCATTTTAAGTAGGAGGGTGTTATTGATGGTTGAATCCACAATTCGTTCTAAGCGAATAGCCGGGGTGGCCAAAAGATATGCAAGTGATAGTACACATACAGTTGCAAGACACCGATTTTTAGCCCCTTTTCCAATCGACTGGTATAATGTTTCTCGCAGACTGAAAAGAATTGGAGCTTTAGAGCTTATGAATTCATTCACACATTAGTGGGGTCGAAATACGGTTTGAGACTAAACTTTTGCTGATAGAAATGTTATGATTGAATAATGTTTAGAACAATGTCAGGAATAATGTGGTAAGTTTTGGACTTCGAACTCGCGCGGCGTCGTTCCGAAAAAAGCATTTCAAAGAACATTTACTCGTTTTCTTTAACGTTTTATTTAATTCCTCAACTTCTAAACATCGGATCGTAATAAAAAATCCACATGTAGGTCTTTCTAGAGAGAGTCTTTTACAGACTTACCGACGGTCTTCCAGTCTTCAAGCAGCTTCCAACAAAATGAAGTACCTATGTATTATTATGACTCGGTTATTAGCGACTATATTGCAGAAATAAGAGTGCGCTAAGTGCGCGGTTTTTACGCCAGTTACAAATGACGAAACATATTTCTGGTATTAGCTATTTATTAATTAGGAAGAAATGTCCGAAGGCGTAGAAAATGTCTTTGGCGCTTTGAGTAGGACCATTATAGTATATTTGATTCACCAATAGGTATTTGACGTTCCTTTCGTATATGTATTTTATAGCCACCCTCAAAGGACCTAAAGAGTCAAAAGTGTTTTTGGGTGCTTTTGTAAAGACAGGACAGACCGTGATGGAAATAATTACATTTTTATGTAGCACTGTCAATATTTATATTACTGATTTCAGACGAAGGAGGACGCTTCAGGCAATCAGCCATATTTTTTGTATTTGTAACACTGAAATTCATCTTGGGTCCTAAGACTAAGTCTAAACTTGGCAAAAATAATTGCACACACAGGATTTATTTAACAATTCCTTTTATAATATAATTTTCAGGGGGGGATTTGTAAAATTTAGGCCCCTAGGCTAACTCCAGTTTTGGGCCCTTACTATTGTTATTATTATCTTTAATGGTAATTAAATAATAAAATTATTTTCATGGATCACTGTATCAAAATTTTGTTTTCAAGTTTTGTTACTTGTGCCATTGTAACAGCTCATTTTTGTGCGGCCCCTTTGGGCTTGCGGCCCTAGGCTACAGCCTAGGTTAGCCTAGTGGTAAATCCCCCCCTGATAATTTTATAATTTTTAAGTTCACCGATTTAAATTTTTACTTATTAATTATTTATTCCAAATACATTATTTATGGGTTCGACGTGTTTACCATACTCTCGTTTGATTTCATCCGAAATTTTTTCACCAATCATAACAGTGGGAGCAGAGGGATGTCCTGCTATCGAAGTTGGTAGAATACTAAAATCTGCAACTCTCAAACTTTTAATTCCGTGCACTTTTAGCTTATTATTAACAACTGATGTTTTTGTATTAGAACCCATCTTGCAACTACCAGCTGTATGATAATAAATACTTGTTAACAGCCTAAAAGCACAAAACCAGTAATCTTTGGAATCCATTTCGTACATTTCACATTGAGGATAATTGGCGTAGATTATTGTTGCATTTATTTTTTGCATTGGTGGAGTGCTAATTAATCGCTTTACTAACTGAACAGCTTCGTACATGATTTCAAGATCTTGGGGATGACTTAAATATCTGGGGTCTAATAGAGGATACGCGTAAGGATCTTTAGATGCTAATTTGATAATTCCAAGTGACTGGGAATTTATAGCAGTTGGCATAATATTGAAACATGTTTGTGAATTAATTGTAGCAAAAATTGCATTGTAAGTTTCGTCATTTATTTTTAAACTACTTTTTAGTTCTCCTCCGGTACTAGGTGATGGTAAAATACCTAACTCTATATCAGGTAAGCCTGGAACTTGAGCATATTTACTCTGATAGAATGCGTATCCTTGATCATTCAATGCTAATGTAAAAGGCCCATTATGTGCAATATAATCCTCCACATTCTCTCTTAATGTGCGTACTGGTTCTGTATAATTAGTTTGAATATAAAGACCAGCAAATGAAGCGTGGTCTGACACTTCTTGTCCAACTGGCAAGTCTCGAATTACATTTATTCCTAGTTGCTCTAAATCATGTTTTGGCCCTATACCAGATAACATCAATATTTGTGGAGATTGTATTGCTCCTGCCGATACTATCACCTCTTTTATTGCCCTTACGTGGAATAACGAACCATTATGTGCAAATTCACAACCTCGAGCTATTTTGTTTTTTATAAGAATTTTAGTAACATACGCGAATTTAAGTATGTGAAGATTGGGTCTGTTTGTGTGAGATTTTAGAAAAGCTTGATAAGTGTTATGACGCATTCCTCTAATAGTGAAGGTTTGTTTTAAAAACATGCCCAGTTGGCATTCTCCATTGTAGTCTGTAGAAGTGTAGTTGAATAAATTCCCACTTGCTTCCATTAATGCTTTTAATTGTGGACTTACAGGGGAACGGTAATATTGTATATTCCAATTACCCCCTTTTCCATGATATCCTGAATCACCATTCACTTGACAGTTCTCTGATTTGATGAAATATGGTAAAACATCTTTATAAGACCATCCTTTATTTCCCATTTTTTCCCATTTGTTGAAATTTTCTTTATTGCCACGAACATATGCTAATCCATTTATTGCAGTCGATCCTCCTAAAGCTTTGCCACGAGGAATTGGACAACGATGATCAATCATCCCTAAAAATGATCAATTGTTTTACAATAAAGGTGAGTTCTTTTTAGACAAATACCTAAACAAGCTGTAGTTTGGCTGGTGGTATTGAAATTCCAATTGTAATGTAATCCCTGAACGTAATTATACATATCTGGAATATTTGAGAAGTCATCAGGCTCACCGCCGGCTTCTAGAACCAATATTTTCCAATCTCTAATTTCCGACAGTCGACTAGCTATGACTGATCCAGCTGCACCAGCACCAACAATAATAAAATCAAATGTGCCATAATCTACAAAATAGTTTTTCAGTTTTTTTCAGTACAATTTCATCGCTTGCTTTTCTTAAATTTTGTGCTTGTTACTACAAGTCTTAAAATCTATTTTTGGTTCTAGAGTTGCGGATTGAAATGGCTAATACTAAAATTGAAAAGTTCAGTTTAGTACTCACCGTGTATTATATCGTTGCTTGGTTTAAATTCTTCTGCACTAGTTGGCAAACTGTAATGGAATGCTCTTTGTGTGTTAGTTGTTATTAATTTTTCATAATAGTCTATTAGAGAAATGTTTGTGGTACATAAATCGGCATTGGTGTATTTAACAATTATTACTAAAAATAATATATTAAAGTACATTTCTGCTGATATTTTGAATACGTTCATGACCGATTTACTTATTCTGCTAGGAATGAAAAGCTATAGGTAGGTAAAGTATTATAAAGGTTTACAAAAAGTTTGAAATAACTATCAGTTCAGTATGCGATACTGTATTTTGCCATAATTATAATTTATTCACTCATGAACTAGAAACAATCATTACCTGATTTATCTTATTATACAGTGTGTTCATGAAGACAGTTTACAATAGCTAACTTTTTTGTTTTTAAAGATACGAATTCGGTAGATAGAATTCGAAGTTAGCAAAGTTGTAGTACTTATTTTATCTTCTTTAATTGAATGGTGTTATGCAACAAGGTACCAACCCTCATTTTTACCAAACCAAGATAATAACGTTTTAAAAGTTCTGTTTGTCTTAGTGTAGGTTGGTTTTAGTTTTAGTCAAGTTTCGTATTATTATTTTTCCGTATCCTAAACTGTTCCAAAGTATGTGCAATAGGTGGCTCTACATGTCAGACACAAAATACACTATATCTTAATTTTTTTTATTTTTATGGTTGATTCCTTGTTGCATAACGCGATTCTATTGAATAAATAGCCGCTACTCTATCAGGAAAGAGTCATTTAGCTAATAATATGGATCGCAATGGCTTTCCAATTATAGATATGTCCGGTCAATTTCTCCCATAGAAATGGTTGCTTATAACTTATAAGGAAAGATCATCACAGTCAATGATAATGTAAACTCGAAATGAATGAGTCATTCATAGTTTTCCAAAATGTCGTTTCCGTCGCATTTTCTCTTGTTAGGCAACGGTTGCTAACCCTTCTTCCGGATCTATTTATTCAATAACACGATTCAATTAGCTATGTATAGTTCGAAAAATGAAAAGTGGACTAGTTCCGGAGGTACAGCAATTTTTTACTTTTTCTAATGGAACATCCTGTATATATTATTGATGTTTGGATTTTTAGAATTTTTCTCTGTATTAAAGTATTATGGGACATTATCAAAATATTTACAAGCAACTGAGTCCCAATTTAAAGACGTTATCAATTTTGATGTTTTTCCATTAGTAGTGGACAAAAGTGTGTTACGATTAAGAAAACATATTTATTAAATGTAATCAGCATTTACATACTATAGGTACTATACACATATTATTATTTTTTCATTTAACATAGTCGAAGTATACATTGTTTCTATGACTATCAGCAACGACCCAAAAGGAATACGTATGGAGATACCGATATTATGCAAATGTGTATCTCTTAGATGTGCTTACAATTTTTTCCCTTTCTTTGACTTGTTATAAGACCTGTGATCTATAGGTGATTTTCGGCAACCCTCCAATTCTTATTGAAGATTATTCTTATAGTCTTTTTAATTTAGATTTTCTTCTTCTTCTCCATTCCTTAAGCTTAGGTATCAATAAATATATCTACCGGTCCAAAATCCAGATGCTACCTTAGTAAATTTAATTTCTGAATAAAACTTTCAGTTTTTCTCATGCGACCATCTGTCTAATATTTTTAAATATCCTACTTGTTCTACTGGGCTGCTCACATGCTCTTACAGTTGAATGAAGTTATATTTAGATTTAGAAATAATGTGTAAGAAGCAAATTATTGTATGTGCAGTCAAACCAACCTTGGCCTTTTCAAGGTAAGTTGAGGTCGTTGATTATCCATATAAGCAGGTAATATTGTAAAATTATTACCAGCAAGCATCTTAAATATGCAGATTACTTAACAGTTTTATATTTTTTTGCATCGTTAAGTTAGATAAAAATTTCATTCATGACGTCAAAGTCACCTCATAAGTAGTTAAAGTAATTAAAATTTTGATGGTAATTAAGTACCGATTTTAGCGATAAATTAATTGAACTACCTTTCCTTAGGTCAAGCTCAAGTCGCGGGGTCGGAACGGTTGTAAACCCTTTAATTTGGGTACCCATCAAATAAACATTAATTTATCCGCAATAAATTGCTAAAAAATTGGATTAAACGAATTAGGACTTAATTACTTAATAAGCTACATTGCAATTATAAAATTTAAAAGTTCATCATTCTGAAGGCAATGAAACTCAATTAAAGACGATGACTAATATATAAATAAACAAAACCGCATAAAATAAAAACTTCGTCTGGTGCAAGATGGTAAATTAATTTCATCAGCCGCATATCCTAAAAACTTCTTTTAAGTAGACTGCACTACAACAACCTTGTCAACGTAAAATGGTATTATTATAGCATCAGAAGGCAATGCATTTGCATGTTAAAATATGATTATTACCTCAACAGAAAATGCAAGCAATTTAATATTAGAAAAAGGAGTTATGGGAACGTTAACCTGTAGATGCTACTTTTGCCAAATACGTATCTATCTACGTATCTACAGTTTGTACTACTACTACTACTTCTACTATATAGGCACGTAATTACGGGAAGGCCAGGGTGGGCCCAGGCCCACCTAAAATTTTGCTAGACTACCCTTATGCCCACCCTCATAAAATGAGAATAATAAGCAAAAATCAGATATTTAGAATATAATCTGAATTCCACACAAAATATTTCATCTTTTTAAAAGGTTTTTTGGGCTACATAATGTATTTGACCCACCCAAAAAAAAGTGTAGCCACCAAGTGCCCACCTGATTTTAGGAAGCTAGTTACGTGCCTGTAGTACTACTAAAGATACCTATAATGCATTGGGATTGGTGAAAAACCAAATCCATATTATCCTTATTCGGTTTTTTGATTCACAAGGTCTTGTACGTTGCATATTGCGAATAAGGACAATTAGCTATAAAAATCAGTCCCAAAAACTGGGCGACCTTTATTATGGTCTAAATAACTTTCTTTCTGTTCTTGTCCAGTTAACGATGCACATATTTTAATACATAAATTATTAAATTATGTTAAAAACTTACCAATCCTATTCTAGATGAATATGAAAAATGTCAGAACCTGCGTAGTTTAAAGAGGTTGAGTACTGACGTCAATATCAACATTGCGACTCATATCAGGTACATCAGGTATGACGATTTCGTAACTTTCATCAGTATATTATAAAAAGAGAAATTAATTTACTTGCGTTTTGTACAAAATTTTGTAATATTTTATAACATTTAAGTCATCTCTCTAGTGGACAGTACCTGGTTTTGAAATCACCAAGAAGTTTTCAATGCATTCAAGTTTCTACGACCTTAATGGTTCTTCTACTGTTCTCCAAAAATAAATAGCCTTCTTTAATCAAATTTAAATTAGACCTACGCATTAAGTACCTACCTAATGCATGTATAAAAAGTTAAAAGACACCCGATGTCATAACGATTTCTTATACATACAAGGAAATTGCATAATTCAAAACCAAGTGCAGAACCTTGATAGATCAAGGATACGATTTTATGAAAAAAGTTTAAATCGACGTTTTCACTTAGAATTGGCTCTTCTGAAATACTTGGACATGATCGATGTTGTACCATTTTATATAGGAAAGTCAACCAGATGCTAAATGCTCAATTGATATGAACCCATCAGTAATCACCTCAGGACTCAAAAGTTTTTTAATGGTGTAGAAAATCTTCCCCTATTAAGTTCTTTTTTCTTTTACTTTTGGTATAGTAATTTGTGTGTTATTTACTATTAATTGGAAAGGAAAGCCAATTTCGAAAAACTGTATAGTAGCCTGGATCTGGATTATTAATGGACTTAAGCCACTTGTTCGGGCCCATTGTACAACCTCCAAGCAGCCTTCCCAGGCCCATCAGGTCCCAAGCCATCCCACTTTTAGGATGTACTCCAGAACTCTGGCGGGAGGAGTGGCGCTTATTCTGGCTATGTCGAGCCAGAAGTCCCCCAACACGGATCCTCTTGTAGACGCTAGAGCTGGACACTGACAAAGCACGTGTTCAGCGGTCTCGTCTTCGTGATCGCATGCTCGACATCTGGGATTATCTACTATCCCAGAGTGTGAAGATGCTTTTTTAGCTGACAGTATCACAGTATCGCTGAAATTGTTCGTAGATTAACTCGGGACAGCTTAAGACAGTAGTTTGCAAGCTTTCTGGGGGGGAGCTGGTATGGAGTTTTTGCTCTGGCGACAGCTTACATTATTTGTCCATCTTGTAATGTGTATTAGATGAGTATAGTTCTTAAGGAGAGCTTCTTAAATGTCATGACAACAACTTTGAAGATGAGACAGATGAACACGAGCTCTGCTACAGTCTCTAACGTCGTCAATAAGAGGAAAATAAGATCTACGATGGGAAAATTATGGCTCGACGTGGTCAGAATAAGTGCTACCACAGTTAGTAAGTATTAATTATTATACGTTGATACATTTTATTTTCAAATGAATCAGATATTTCAGGGAAAAAGAGGAGGAAGAAAAATGATCAAGTATCATTAAATCAGTTATATCTTTGGAACCAAAATTGAAAGTACTGTGTATCTTATTATCTTATTATCAGCGCCTATGATACTCGAGGCGAAAGTATCTTGCACTAATGATACTGAAACTAAATTATATTGTATCTTGTATCGATGCTTTATCAGTATCTTGTCTTTCCACCTCGTATATTATAAATGGAAGATACAAGATACAAAAGCATCAAAGATACAAAGTTTTAATTTATCTTACAAGTAGGTTGAAAACTGATGGATTCGGAAGTCTACTTGAATGCACCTGGGGAATAAGTCGGTCAAGTTCAGGGTGTTAACTCTTCTCCCGTTTTATAATCCAGAAGCGGGATGATTCATTAATAAAGTGTTAATAATTTAATTTTCTAAATACATGCCGACAACATTAATTTTCGCGAGATGTTCATTAAATTCAATTAATTTTTTAATTTTTTTAATCGTTTTTAAACAAAAATTACGATTATACGGCAATTTAAAAATTAGAAAAAAAAATAATTGCAATTATGTTACAATTTTAATTTCCGTTATACCTTGACGATTTAAACACAGTTTAACTAAGTAATAAACAATTAGTGTAATTAATTTTTTTCAAGTTGAAATGCAATAAAAAACCACAACAGTTGCGGAAAGACGATTTTATGGCTGATGTAATTTTCGTAAAAGTTGCAGGATATACCTATTTTCAATTGGTAATTTAATTTACGCGAATTGTTTTCAATTTTCTTTAGAAACAATAAATATTTGCAGTTGTAGTTTTCTAGTGGTTAGACGTTATTTATAGATAATTTACCTATGTATGTGTTAGAAGAACAGGAAAGTACTTAAGATGTGTCATTAGTTTTAATTGTTGGAATTGGTAATTATTATTAGCCACAACAGGAAGAAGTGTATTAAAAATATTTAAACACAGCCAAGGTACAAAGTGATCTATTTTTGTTAATATTTTAAGTTTTACAACTGCTGGTTGTGGTTATCCATGTCTTCTCAATATTTTCAAAAAAGTGTGCAAAATTTTCAAAATTTTCAAAATTCTTTACTTCCATGGTGGACCCACGCATTTAATTGTAAGCCGGTCCTGTTTGGCTATAATATCAGTATACGTTTCTAAAAATACATAATACAAATGGTACTAATTATTGAAAATGAATTAACAATTTATGTTCAAAGAGGTCAAAAAATTAAATAAAATTTGGGTTAACGATTTATATTATCGTAAATCACTTACATTTTTTCAATTTATAATTTATATTATTTATAAAGAAAGAAGATAAATACATTATTTTTAAAAATGTTAATCGGAAAAATAAAAAAATATTTTTTGAAAATATTAAATGTGTGTCAATGTTAGGTTAATTATTTTTAATTCTGTTAATTTTTTTTTCAACTTGAAAAAAATTATAAAAAAAGTTATTATAAGTTGAATGACCTTTTCAGCATACATTAGAATTTGTTGTTATTTATTTAAATTTAGGCCTACAACCAGTAAATATAGTTACTTATAATTTATAATTATAGAGACTTAATAAAATTGCATAAGCAAAAGTCTATTAATAGATTTTACAAAAAAAAGTTATTTAAAGAATTTTACGTAATTTTATAACAGATACAGTTTTAGATAATTATTATTATTACATTATTTAAACAAATGGAACTTATCACTTGATGTTGCAAAAAAATTTATCAAAATTATTTTTACGGATTGCATTTTTATAAACATTGTAATTAATGGAAAAGAACTTGAAATTTATTGCTATCTATGTATAGTAAATTACTCTGATTCGCCCTATACAGGGTGGTGACCGGACCTCTCAGCCATAGAGATTTAACATGTAAAATCATATTTTTATAATTTCCTGCTTCCCAATTTATTTTACTACAAAACTCTTTGGATAAAAGTTTTAGAGCACAAAATTCTACATCTAAATCAATTAAGAAAATTAATTTTGGATCATTTATAATGCCACAAACTTAATTTGAAAATTTCGAAAATTAGAAGAAATACAAATAAAAATTGTCAAATGTTTTACGCTTTTTCTGTCATGCCTGTCATATTAATTATTGAATTTATTTAATAATAAATAATATTTAAAAAAAAACAAAAATTACCTATAATTTTTATGGTTTTAGTTAATTTAATTAACTTCAAAAATTGTTTTGAAAGATAAACGTCAAATATTTGATAATTTTTATATTTCACGTATTGAAGTATGGCAATCGCTATTTTTGATAATTTTCGAAATTTGCAACTTAAATTTCTGGCGTTATAAAGCATCCAAAATTAATATTGTTTATTGATTTAGATGCAGAATTTTATGCTCTAAAAGTATTATTTGTAGATTTTTTTTGCAAAATAAATTGGGAAGCAGGAAATTACCAAAGTATGATTTTACATAACCGAGAGGTCCGGTCACCACCCTGTATAAATAGCAGGTATTAAAATTATATTGCATTTTGTACGTCGATTTCTAAGTGGGTCTTCCATTATGCCACAAATTTTCTCTTGCTTCCTTTAGCTACCACTAGGATTGGCTGTTGGAAATTGTAGATCTTGTGTATTAGGCTTGGTATGTTTTTCAGTTGTTCTACTTCTTCTGGCATCGATTTTCCTTATTCTGGTTCTGGAGCTTACACCAATTGACGTAGAGTTACAACTTGGGGATTTGGAATCATTGTTTACCTTTCTTTGTTTTCTAGCTCTTCGCTTCTTAAGTTAGGCCTTTCTTCTTCATTTCTTTATATTGGTTTTCTTTTTCTTTCTGAGACAAGAACTGTCTTTTTGGTTTTTTCTTCAACCGCTTCTTCGATAATTGTTTTTGGAATATTTATGTCTTATTAGTATCTCTTTGTTTCTGGACATCCTTCATTTTTCCTCTTTCCTCGCTTGCTTTTTTCAATCGCTGCAGCACGTTTACTGTTTTCTCCACTCAGTAATTTGAACGTTTCTAGTATTTTTCTCTTGTAGTAATTATCGTAAAAGAATATGTCGGTGTCATAAGGTTTACGGAAAGTTTATAATTGAAAAGTAATGATGTAGGTAGTAGATAAGTCTGCCATAAGAACTAGTTCAAGCTGCTTAGCAAGTTAAGATTTATATATTTTTAAATAATCCAGACATTCCAGTAATTAATTAATACGTAGGTACCTACTTAACGTAGATGAAAGTAAAAAATTGTGGTTTCAATTGCTTAACACGTGAAGATATTGAATGGTTAATTTTCAGGGCCGTCCTAGGTTAATTATAATTTAATATCCGCTGATACTTCCTAGTTTTTTCTTCTATGGCCCAAAAAACGGATAATGTATTACTAACGCCCTAGGCTCTCTGAGCTGAAAGATACAAATTAGTACCCCATGTATGTAACAAATACATGTTACATTATTTGTGATACTTTTATAAAACGAAGAGGGTACCATAGCGAATTGAGGATTTTTAGGGGAAAATTGCTAAATTCCAGTTTTTTAATTTTAGTGAAAACTATAAATTACATACGTTTAAGTGGTTCGTGGAATTGGATAGGAAAACACCACAGCTCTCGGTCATGGGGATTTAACGTATAAAATTATATTTTCGTAATTTCACGCTTCCCTAATTATTTTATGAAAAAGATTTTCAAATAGAAGTTGCAGAGCATAAAATTTTGCATTTCAATTGATAAAAAAATTAATTTTACATGGTTTATAAAGGCAGAAATTAGATATGAAAATGTCGAAAATTACTTCAAAATATAGCATATAGCAATAACCATGAATTTTGATAAACAAAATTTCTAATGCTTCATCAGTTAATTGGCAGTTTGTCAGAGTCAAATTTATAAATCTTGTAAACAAATTCAATTGTTGAAGTTGTATTATTTATAAATTGATTAATTGATTGGCAGTGTCAAAAGGTACATAAACAAAACATTCAAAATTGTTTATCTCAAAACCCATAGCTGTCGGTATTTTGAGGTAGGTAATTTTCAACATTTTTTAAGCTAAGTTTTCCCGTTTTTAAATCACGTAAAAGTAAATTTCTTTATTGACTTTAGACGCAGAATTTTATGCGCTACAACTTTTATTTGAAGATATTTTGCCTAAAATAACTAAGGAAGCAGGAAATTAAAAAAGTATGATTTTCTATTTTAATACCATAGTGTGTATCCTATGGTTGCAGCTTGGAAGTCGTGCCTGTTTATTATATGTATTTGTAAGTCAGTGGCATATTTAGGAAGGAAGCTAAAGCCTATACGTCTGCCTTCTGAAAGCAGAGGGAAAACACCAGTGGTAGTGATTAAGCACTAAGGAGCGTTAAGCTTAAGCATAAGTAGTGTGCTGCAGTTTTACTGATTCTCAATTTCTTAAAAGATAGTTATCGCTTCACCAATAGATTCAATTATCACCAATTATCTATTCCTAAATGTCGAAAAACTGGTTTTCAAACAATGTTTTGGCACATCATAAAGTTATGTTATGGAATGTTATGGAACCATAACGTACCAAAAACTCGCCCTAAATGCTATTCTCGACTTTATGTTGCAATGTTGCATTATACCTCCGGGTATAATAATCACATTGCCAAAACCCTCCCATCAACTCGTTAAGACAAGCGAGGAGGTAGGGAACAACATTGCCAAGAAAACATCTGATGACCGTGGTTTCATTAGTCAGTATCAGCTGGCAACCAACACAGCTGCCCTGCAGCTATTATTATTACCATGAGTCAATAGGAGCAACCCAGGCCTCCTCTCCTGCCATAATCACTGATCAAGCCCTAATGTCAACAGGAAGATCCATGGGTAGTGATTAGGAACTTCTGCCATCGCCTATCCCCAGAAAATTGGAGTGGCTCGAGAACTGAAGTTTCCCAGGATATGGGAAACAATGATTGCAAGCATAATGACAATACAGAATGCAAAAGACAACAGAAAAGTTGTTTAGTAATTAAATTTGCCACCTTCCCAAGGGAGGTAGGTAACTGGGGTTTCCTAAACTTTTTCTCTGCTGGAGCACTTTGAGGATCTTTGAATTTTGACAGAGCGCCTTTTATAATTTGAAGGGTAGGTAATGACACATAATCACTAAACCTTAGAAAAATAAAAAATATAGCTTTGTTAGTAATATTTTTTCACGTAGCTCTTACTATCTTCCCGTGGAGCACAGTTTGAGAAACCCTAGCTTAGACTATATCTCCCTAACTATAAATTTGGCTAAAGATTTTGCATAATAATTAAAAAGTGACAATTTGTTTTCGAATTTAAGTAATTTTTAGTTTCTTCCAAATCAAAACTTGTGCTGCGCAAATTGGATTTTGGTCCACACGTCTTACAATTAATTAAGTTAATTAGAGATATTAGAGAAGACAATCGGCAAAACAGTAAACAGTAAACAGTAGCAAAATTTAATTTAAATCAATTACATTAAATTAGTTAGGAGAATTTTATAAACAATTTATTTCAAGTTTACTCACGTCTCATATTTACTTCTTATGTGTCTACCTCATTAATTGAATTTATCATGCTTTTTTTTCTAATTGTGACCTTTATATATGACTTTTTCAGGTAATTGAACAATAGAATTATCTTTAAATGATGAAACTTGCCAATTTGTTGCCCCAACTCAAAACCGGAACATGAAAAATTAGTCAAAACTTCTTGAGAAATTTTTTTTTTATTATTTTGTATGATGATAGTAGTAGTAATAGAGAGTAGGCACTTTGGAGTGGGAGTGTGCTTTTAGGTATGTGATCAAAGTGATAATATTTTGAATTTTTCGAAAAAATTGTTAACGCAAAAAAGTTTGCTATTCCTCAGTATTCATTATTTAAATAATTGAATTGCTTATTAAGCAAAATGTTTGGGTGTTGATAAATATTAATTACATGCACATAATTAAACAAATTAAGCGTGGTTGCCAAATTTATTTCTTTTATCATACAGTTATATAGTTTAAGGGGTATTAATTATTGACATAAAGGTCAAGATAAGCAAAAAGTGTATAAAAAACTGGATTGATACATAACTAACTAACCAAGAAGGGGAAATCGCATTTCTAGATATAGTCAATCTTATATAGAAGCTTCGTCAGTTTAACAATTTAATTGACTTGTGTGAGTTTATGCTGGTGCTTTCATTAACAGTAGCGATAGTGAAAAAGTGACTACATTAGATTGTATAATAACCTTATTAATTATATAAGGTAAACGTGCATTTTTTTCTCCAAATCAAAACTACACCTAAAGGAATTAAATTTGAAAGGTGTTTAAGTTAGAAATTAAGTCAAAAGTTTAAAAACTTGAACTTGAAACAATATTATACAACTTACGTAAATAAAAGAGTAATAAATTTTTTATTTTTGTTAAATTTTGACTTTTTTACATCGGAAGTTTGTATTACCTTCATACTACTAACATAATTTTTTAAACAGCTAATTATGATATTTTATCGAAATTTAGATTACTTCATTTCCTCTAAATATAAAATACTCATACGTACGTTATTTACTTACTGATTTTATTTATTTACTTTAGATCGATCGTTAAATTGTAATATTTATTAATTATTAACATATAACAATTCAAATTACTTCAGTACCATTGTTTTAGAAAATTGTCCCAAGATTTATTGATTTTTTTCTATTGAATGAATAAATTGCAAGATAGTAAATGATAAGCACCCCCACACTATGATTAAATTGTGTACAGAATGCTTAATTCATTAAAATGTTCTATTAAGTTCTCATAGAGTGATGTTATTGGCACCTAATAGTAGTGTAATCTCTTCTTCATCTATAGTAGTCACAGATCAAAAATTAAAAATTTGAGCAATAAATTTTTGAAAAAGCGTAAAAAATTGAGTAAAATTTGAAAACCTTGGCCTTTATTATTTTTGTTAACAGTTAAAACGAGATATCTGTCTGAATTTGTTCTTACCTAGTTGTTAGGTTAATTTAAAAACTAATTATAATAAAAAGAATATTAATTTAAAAAAAAAAAGTTACCTGTTCGGCAACTGTCTGGTATCTAAGGAAGATATAGTGTATAAAAATAACTCACGTTTACCTTCTTAGAGAAGGTGTACGTGCAAAGACACAATAGCTGACTTTGCAGAAGAATTTCACTTTTGACAAAAAGACTCTTAAAGCTATTGACAATTGACTGAATAGTTGTTAAAGCTTTGGTGTTAGAATACAATCAATATACAGTAGAACCCCGTTATAACGTACCATCAGGGGCCGAAAAATTTGGTACGTTATAACCGGAAGTTCGTTATAAAAACACAATAAATACACAAAATATTAAAATGGGACCAAAGATTTAGTCCGTTATATCCAGAAAAACGTTCTAAAGGGGTACTTTATAACGGGGTTCTACTGTAGGTGTTTCTGATTAAAGAATAATTAATACCATTGATAAAGGTGAGCCGGATTTTAAATAAATTCCTTTGGTCAATTATAATAAACAGAAGATATTTTTTAACATCGTATCAAGAGAAATCATAAAATCTTTTTTTATAATACTATTATGTAATAGTCGTTTGGACGAATTCGTTGTCCCTGCAAGGCAATGGCAAGCTATCGAAGTGTAATTTGCTATGAACATTCCTCCTAGAAGGCAATTCCTTGGACGTTCAACGTCTCACAGACAAGTCCGATGTTGTCTGTGATTTACTGTGACTTGTGCTACATTGAAAGGACAAAGTGCTACATTTTAAAGGATGATAAGACTATGGTAGACCATCAGGACCGTAGCCCTGCGTTATTAGGACAGGCTTAAAAAATATCAAGGGAGGGTGAAAAGCTAAAATCAGGGCTTTCTCTCTTCTGGGTTTGTATAAATCCGTTAAACACTGTAATCTCTTCTGAGGATGGAAGTTTTTCGACCAAAGTTTGCAAAAATTTGCCTTTTTCTAAATCAATGTTTTTTCTTCGGCACCAATTATGAACTTATCGACCTTATCATGGAGTCAATAACTTCAACTTATCGTTTCATTATTATTGCGCAATCCTTAGCAAGCTCTGGCTAGAACAGGCTTAAAATTTTCCAGGGCAGCCTCAGCCTGCTCTGGCGTACTCCTGGCTACGGCCTTGCAGTAGACAATTGATTAGAGATGACTCATTTGAGAACTGCAACCCCATTACGAAACATTTATAATCTCGATAACATAAAATATAATTTTGCTGAGCCTGCTCTGGCGTACCCCTGGCTACGACCCTGCAGTAGACAATGGATTAGAGATGCCTCATTTGAGGACTGCAAAACTGCCTGCTACTGGTCACTCACATGATTATTTGTTGAGTATTTTTTCCCATAGTTCGGTTACGTCGATAGATGCCAAAAGCTATCAACAGTATTTGCTAAAATAGGTTTCTTGTTAGTAGTCGTAGTTAGATTTCAAGTCGATAAGTCTGAAGTAATCTCCTCAATGCCTAAAAGAATATAAATGAAGATCTTTATGGCTTTTAATTAAACAAGCGTAGTTTTTCCATACAGTTTCTGTTTCTGTAGTTTAGCGCTCGTTGAGACGCATCAGCAGTTGACTCATCAGTCCCATCTCCTCTGTCTATCTTACGGCGAGCGTAGGGGGAGCGACACGCGTAGTTTGCTATTCAGGCTGATCACCTTCTGATCACTCAACTCTATTCTGTCGTCTGCTATCAACTTTTGGTGTTGTGTAACTTCGCAAAGTCGCTAATCAAGTTTTCTTTTAAGGCTAATAAAATAACGTTAGTTTAGAAATATTTCTTGTTTCGAGTTGAAAAATTGACTAATAAAAGTCCTTCACAAGCTTCTTTGAGGACGAGCTTAGGCTGTTCCTTGACCGCTAACACGAACATCAGTACGATGTAATAGAAGATGTTATTGTTTTGAAAGTCATATTTTTACGTTGCACTGTTTTAGTAAGAAATTGATACTTAAATGAGCTTATTACAGTTATTGGCGATATTGGTGATATAACAAAGATAACAAAATTGAAACTATGCATTTTGTTCTTATGATAGCAGGTCATTCAGTTGTATTTAGATCGAGTTGTATAGCTCACCGATATTGGGTATTCATCAAAGCATATTCCCAGTAACTCATTTGGCAAATGCGTCTTTCAAAAAAATCTATAGGAACATTGTGTTATCCAGAAAACTTTTTAGAACTGTGGGGAGCTCTTCAAGCTGCTAGGTTAGCAGTTCTGTGCGCTCAACAAGCACTGCAACAAACATCATTCTTTGGGGTTGAACTGAATAATAACCATCTTCAAATTGTTTCAATTGTAGTGGATTTAATTTCTAGGAGGCTATTTTTGCAAAATATGTTCTATTATAAGTACATATTCACAAAAGCAATTTTCCTGATAATTCCTTATAAAGAGTGGAAAATTCTATTGTGTTTCTTCTTCTTACGAGAAAGGTTAGAGTATGTTATTAGAAATATTATCACTTCAAAAATAGAAAGATTGTATTAGTTACTGACGTTACTGTGCGTTAGTAGTGCAAATTTGGAAAAATTTACAAAGCGATTAGGATTAGCATTAGTTAGCAACTAGATAACGATACGATTTTCAGTGCTGTAAAATGTCTTGCGTGCGTACACATCCCTTACGACTCATTTTCAATAATATCAACAACAAGATAAATTGCACAACTGTTTTTAATAGAAAAAAAGGGCAGCTATTTTCATCTTATGTTTTTCATTTTTATTGTTTTTGATAGAGTTATTGTTTAAGTAACAACTCGTACGATGTAAAGGATGCGTCAATGATATTAAACAAAATAATCCCTTGTGTAACAATAACAATTGCTTAAATATTCCATTTAATGGGTACAAATGTATCAATTGAATCTTATTTTACATTTGTTACAAAATTTCGAAATCAAAAATTATATTTTATGTTATTGAGATTATAAATGTTTCGTAATGGGGTTCTTCTGATAACCTTTTTGATTGCGTTATTTCTTCTTCATTAAAACTCCTGAAACTCTGAAAGAGTACATATTCACCTTGTATGTAGGCACTTATCAATTATTTTACACCTGTTTTGAAATTTATAAATATTGTAAATATTTTGTTTACTAGTTTACTCTAGACGATTACCTTCAATTATTAATTGATTCTAATTAAATGAAATTAATCGCAATTAATGATTCGGAATCAAAAATTAAATAAATCAATTTTTTTTCAATAAATATTATACAATTTATTAATTTTACTAATTTGCAATTTTTTTTAAATTAATTAAAATTAATGATTAAAACTTTTTATCGCAAGTAATAAAGTCAACTATTTTAATATTAAATATGAACTTGATTACTTGATAACTCATCTCTTTCAACTCCACGACATTCCAAAGTAACTGGAGCTCTTTATTGTTATCTCTTTAACTAGTACATAGACTTTAGATATTTTCAAATTAATTTAGCATAACCGGTAGCAGTGAACTTACACGGCGATAGTTTAACTGTATCGACACAATATGACCTTGAAAAATCAATTATTTTAACACATTTCTCTTAGTTTCTAATACTTGTTAATTTTTCTAGGCTGTTTACAATGTCCAGCCACGAGCCGTCTTCAGGAAGCGACAGTGGTTATCAACCACTGTCAACTTCCCCTTCAATAAACAGCGAAAAAACAGAATGCTTTACATCTTGCGTCGAAGCTCCGAAAAAAATTAAACCAGAAGAAGATATATCTGAAACAGAAAGTGACACTAATGGACTCGTGGTGCCTCCTGATGGTGGATGGGGTTGGATGGTTGTACTCGGCTCGTTCGTATGCAACATGATCGTAGATGGAATTATATTTTCGTTTGGACTCTTTTTAAACGACATTGCCCAAGATTTTGGAGAATCTACAGCTTATACGGCTTTAGTTGGGTCTTTATTGTCTGGATTTTACTTAATGGTAGGACCTTTCACGAGCGCTCTCGCCAATCGCTATGGCTTCCGTTTTGTTGCTATTGTTGGAAGCTTTCTGGCGGCAATAGGTTTTGCAATCTCATATTTTGCCACGAGCGTTTTATTTTTATGCTTCTCTTACGGAGTTCTAGGAGGTAATTTGAATTTTTTAAAATATTTGTTTAGATAAACAATTTGCAAAAATCGAAGGTTGTTTATAGAATGCACATAAAAAAATTATCGTCACCAACAGTCTGTTTTTCTTAACACTATACCACAATTTTGTTTTTGCATTCTACCATTTTTCAAAACACCTCAAGTAACAATAAAATGTTAATTACGATACTTTCAAAACCTTGAATTGAACTAATCCATAATTTTCTATTTCAGGCATCGGTTTAGGATTTATTTACGTTCCCGCTGTAATCACAGTTGGATTTTATTTCGAAAAATGGAGAGCTCTAGCTACCGGTATAGCTGTCTGCGGATCTGGCATAGGAACGTTTATTTTTGCTCCCTTCTGTGATGTTTTGCTACGTAGTATGGGATGGAGAAACGCTTTATTAGTATTAGCGGCTGTTATTTTAATATGCTGCATTTTTGCCTTAACCTTTAAGCCTTTAAAACCAACAAAAATCAAAAATTTAGACAAAGAAGAAAAACCAGAATTAACAATGGATAGTAGCAAAGTCCCAGAAACGGCTCGTCTTAAAATGGAAGAAGCGTTAGCTCACATGAAAAATTCCGATCGTATGTTAAATGAAAATCAATCAACAATAGTGCGAATGCTCGGTGTAAATAATAATGCCGGTTACCCTACTGCGGCCGAATTATGGGGCGTTAACCAAGTTTATCATACAATATGTGCACCGCAAGATCAAAGAATCCCTAAACTTTTCTCACACGATAAAAGATTAAGTTTTCCATTCATCGACGACGACACTGTAAAGAGTTCAGATCATCCAAATGGTAACCGACCTCTTTTAGAAGATGATAAGACAGAAACACCTACTAGAAAATTCACCATAACAGATAAGCGGAGCCGAACCGTTTCTGAAAACGTCAACACTAAACGTAAACGTGCCAACACAGGTGGCGAAATAAACAGACCACTTTATCGTGACGACATTTTCTTCGGAGCCAGTTTGACGAGGTTGCCTCAATTTACATCTCAATCGTCTCTCGCTTACAATATGTCTGTAACTAGACCACCTACTAAAAACGACGTAGAAGAAGAAAAAGGCAAAGAATGCAGAATTTGTCCAGAATCAATTAGAAGACCTTTGGGAACCATGTTGGACATAAGCCTTCTCAAATCTCCATCGTTTTTGATTTTGGCCGCAAGTGGATTTTTAACAATGATGGGATTATTTATACCATTTATGTATATGACACAAAGAGCTACTTCAAATGGAATTAGTGCAGGATATGCAGTTTGGTTAATTTCGGCTGTTGGAATTGCCAATACATTAGGAAGGGTTATATCTGGCTGGTTTACTTCGCTTCCTTCTGTGAACGTACTTTTAGTTTACAACATCGCCATCAGTTTAAGTGGAATATCGACGGCTTTGAGTGGTTTATGGATAACTGTTGAATATCAATATTTGTATGCGATTGTATATGGGTTGACGATATGTAAGTTTTTTGGTAACCAATGTTGTAAAGCTGGATCTAATTTTTCTTGTTTTAGCGTGTTTTGCATCACTTAGAACAATTTTAGTTGTGGATTTGCTCGGATTAGAACGATTGACCAACGCTTTCGGTTTACTTCTCCTTTTCCAAGGAATAGCAGCTTGCATAGGAGCACCTTTAGCAGGCGAATTTTTCAACGCTACTGGTAGTTTCGACGCATCGTTTTATTTAGCTGGTAGTTTTATTTTAGCATCGGCTGTTATATGTTATCCTTTAAATGTTGTTAATAGATGGGAAGTTAGTAAATTGAAGGGTGAAAAATCGCAAGTAGTTTAATTTTGTAAACTTGAAGAAAAATTGATGACATTAATTTTCTTGTTATGGTAGTATATTACTACTCTTGTAAAAGACTGATTCTACGAATTACTAGTGAAAATCAAGTATTTTAACTTGCCGAATAATTTTTACAAAACGAGGTACTGATAGGCTAATGAATGTAAATTTTATATTGTTTTTGAACGATGGTGCTAAATTTGTTATTTTATTCCAGTATACAATACTGAATTGTACCTTAGTTTTTAATATGCAGTGATTATTTAAAACCAAATGTACTCATTAAAATTATTGTGTAAATATGTATAGGTAATATTGTTGATTTATGTATATTCGAGATACGATTTTTTAAGTTGTTTGAGATAGTTATCTTCAAGTATAAATATAATTGTTGATTTTAATAAATAATTTACTTTAAAGTTAGTTTTATTAAACCACACAGTTAAGTAATCATTTCCAAATAATAACGACCGAAGGGGAACTAAAATTCTGTCGTACGTCAGTACCAGCAGGGCTGGACTAGGAAAAAATTAGTACCGGGAAATCTGATAGTCCAGGTTTATATTTTCGATATTTTCAGTTTATTAAAATTTTTGCAAAATTTATATTTTTCATTGTTACATCACAGGCCATCGGGAAATTACCGGTAGCCCGCCGGGCCAATCCAACCCTGAGTACCAGAAGTTAAATTTATAACCTACCCCCAGTGATGAAATCGATTAATTTGAATGGGTCAACATATCATTAAATGCTTTTTCTATTTATGCCCAATTGATTTGATTAATAGAGTTAATCTAGCCTTTGTTCTAAATTGAAGAAATAAATATTTAATATTGTCTTCTAAGTTTCATGGGTTCAATATACAATCTTTTGATCTTAGGTGAATAAACCAAAGATAATAATTCGTATTTAATGAATAACGCATTCCATCTTTTGTGTCCATATTATTGCTAAATATTCTCATGTTTTTGAACTTTTAATTGCTCTTGTTACTATGGTTAGTTGTTTCCAGACTGGAAGATTGTCTGAGTGGGACTTTATGTCGACTGCAACGTTTCACGCACACTAAAAAATATTAGGGGTTGAACTTATTCACACCTCATGTACGGTATTTGCTCACACGTAGTATCCATTCCCCATGATCCTAAATGTGCATACTAGGCAACTTCCAAACCTGCAGATTGTCTGAGAGGAGACAGTTATGGGAGACTGATGGTCAGTCCATCTGCCAGTGTGCCATCCCTTGCGGTCTCCGTTGACTGTAATGTTTTTCGCACAGTAAAAAAAATATTCGGGGTTGAACTTATTCACACCAAAGACCAAGTACGGTCTTTGCTCACACGTAGTATCTCTAGCTAGAGTCTTTTTATTATATAAATATATTATACTATATAAATATTATAAACTAGAGTCTCTCGCAGAAAATAAAAAACGGCCTAAGCACCTATGTAATATAATATGGTTATGATTGTTTGAGTTAATGCTAAGTTTTTTAATAATGTAATTAAGTAATTAATTATTCTATACAATACAATGTAGTACTTAATTATTAATTGAAATACATAGTATAGAAAGTATAATCCTTAGAATTTGCATGAAAAAAATATGTTTAAATAGTTTATATAAACAAATATGTACCTATTAATTACCTATTTAATGACACAAGCGATTTTATGGAATTTTTAGATTATTATAAATTCATTATTATAAAACCTTAGCCTAGACAATAAGAATAAATTTTCATTGCTAAAAATGAGGAAAACGATAAATTTAGTAATTATTATGAAGGTAGATCGTAAATACTTATTAGGGAAAATTTTCTTATATGGACAGGTATTTAAGTAAACAAAATTTGATACATATTTTGCTGAATACAGACGTCATCGGTTTTTGTTAATGTTGATATTATTTCTTAGACACTTAATTAAAAATAATTAGCGTTCTTTTATTCATGGTGTATTGATTTTGTAATTATCTTAAATTACCTTGTTTGTCCAAAGACTATTAAGGGTCCCTTATTGAGAAGACAAAATGAACAGAATAAACTGAGTTCTCGAGTGACACAGAGATGAAGACCTCAAGATAAAGACAATTCGAGTTTAGTTGTTAAATTTTTAGATATTTGTGTAAAATACGATATTATACCCTAAAATCAAGGAAATGCCAATCATCAATCTTCGTTGATGAAAATCAATGAAAAGGTAAGCATCATTAATGAGGTTTCAAACAGTAAAATCGCATTTTCTCAGCTTAAAAACGTGACTCGTGTAAAACTACTGTGAGTTTTCTTGTAATAACGATACGATATCTACACATAAAAATAAAAAAGTGAATTAATTATAGCTCCAGAATGCAACGTACCTATGTCACTTTATAGAAAAGAAAGTTCATGAATATCCCTAAAGTAACGCCCGCAATTTAAACAAACAGGATCGGACTGGGACTAGCCAGTAACAAATCTTACATAACCTTTATTTATGAGCGAAGGGAGAGAAGGGAAAATCTTCTAAAGACGGCTGACAGTACTGTGCTGCCATAGAGTGGTTGATTCGCCTAGTAAATGAGCCCAGACGCTTATCGGCGACAATCTGTTTTCTAACCCATTCATTGGAGTGGTCTGGAATCACCGTTCGGTATAGCTTCGAGTCGCTTAGGTTGTTATGATGTTAATCATCCTACGTTGCCGCTACGGGTGTCCCATGATCTCTAAACTCAGTGAAATCTCTATGATGAGTCTTTTCGTTCATTGCGTTGCCGCTACGAGAAGCATCCGGTCTTGAGACTCGGTAGGCTCCCGCGACGATTCGTTCTTTCATTTTACGACTTACTGGGATATAAGCTATAACCATACCTTAAAAATGTGTTATAAAATGATCTCACAGGTGACCTTACCTACATTAACCTAACCATTGTATAAAAACAAAGTGACCCTGGATAAAAATGTAGAATTCCTGAATAATGATTATTTCTGAGCTTCAAAAAAGAAAAAAACTTAAATACAGTACTCGTTACGAGAACTTTGAAGGCGTTGTTTAAGCTATCGTATTCCAAGAGCCTTTCCGAGCTCGAACGTCAGCCTATACGCAGAGTAGTAGTGATGTATCCCGTAAGTACTCCTGAAAAGCTAATCTCTAGCTCTAGGCCCAAATGTATTGTCAAGTTGAGTGACCCATACTGTAATAATTATTTATAACGTACAGGGCGATATACTGTTAAGTCATACATACATAAATCATAAATCTATGCATACATTATTCGTTTGTCTTGCACTAACTTACTCCAACTTGCTCCTGCTCCCTCTCTCCTGCGAGGAGTAGGAAATGTAGAACCGAACACGGTTTCGAGCAACCAGTGCAAGATAAAAGAACCGGCTTGGTATTTCCTACTCCTCGTCAAGAGCAGGAGTAAGTTGGAGCAAGATGGAGTAAGTTAGTGCAAGACAAACGAACAGACCTACTGCTATTTTGGCAACGGCAACAGTGTGGTAAGAGTTGAACATTCGATTAGCGATTATAGACACCGAAAGTTGTGTATTTAGACGAGCTTCTAGAATTTGTTTTGAAATAGAAAAGTGTTTAGATTTAAGTACTTATTAAGAACAAAAACTGTCAATATAGAGAATTTAAAAAAAAATTGAAATACGAGAATTGAAAGCTCGTATGTTGCTTTAGCACTCATGGGGTTTGTAAAACTTGGCAATTCTCGTTGAACAAATTATGTCCCAATTTGGTTAAAGTAGTATTTTGGGACTCCCAAAGTACTACTTTAACGAACTTTTGTCATGTCAAAAATAGCTATTCCATTGATAATTATAAACAATAAATAGCTGATTGTCAATAAGACATGAATTTGACATCATTGACCAAACATCAACACGGCTGAGCAAAATCAAGGAAAATTACAGTTTGCTACGTCATTTTGACGCTTAAAATTACAAAAACAAATAGATGGTCAAAATTTAAATCAAATGCCACCTAAACTCTCCGCCAAACCTTCTGCTGTTGATAAAAAACAATCTGAAGTATCGAAAAAATCTGCTATTAAACCTGCACTAGTAACCGAAACATACATAATTGTTCCTCCCGATGGTGGATGGGGTTGGGTAATTTTATTTATTGCTTTTTGTAGCAATTTCTTAGCAGATGGTACAATGTATACTTTTGGTCTATTTATGAAGGATATTGGGGATTCAATTAACGAAAGTCCAGAAAAAGTAGCCGATATAAATTCCCTTATGACAGGCTTTTATTACACGACTGGTGAGAACAATTACATGTAAAAAAATATATAAGCTATCATTTATGATTTCAGGCCCATTTATTGCTGCATTAGTAAACAGATACGGCTTTAGAATAATAGCTTTTATAGGCGCTTTAATGTCTTCTTCTGCAATTTTTGCAACAACGTTTTTAACAACATATAACAGTATAGCGTTAGTGTACGGTGTTATTGGAGGAACTGGGTTTGGAATGATGTACATTCCTGCAGTTATAGCAGTTGGATATTATTTTGAAAGATGGAGAGCTCTAGCTAATTGTATATCAGCAACAGGATCGGCTATAGGAATCACTTGTTTCCCTCTTATATTTGGTGTTCTATTTTATTCCGCAGATTGGAAATGGAAATTTCAATTAATTGCTGCGAGTTTATTATTTTGCGCCTTCATGCTTCTTTTATACAGACCTTTAGAGCCAGTACGAGTAGTAACTGTTGATGAAAAAGCAGTTCACTTTAAGGGTAGTTTTACTTCGATGCTATCTTTAGTTCCAGTCGAAAGAGAACCTTCATTCATAGTTCAATCGGATTCAAAATATTATAATGCTAATTTTCCTACAAGTGCCGAAGTACACGGCAAAACAGTTGGTATAGAAGGACCAGTTTCTAATCTTCCATCTAGACCAGTTTCGAGACATTCCATTTCTAGACCATCTAGTTCAATGTCTAAACCTTCTCCTTCTAGACCAAATCATCCTCTAAAAACTCTTCATGAAGATGAAGAAGAAGTTATTAAAAAACCTTGTTGTACTAGCTGTTGTAGATGCTTTAAACTATGTATATGTTGTTGCTTCATACGAAGTAAACCAGTAACCACACGACCTCTGTATAGAGATGATATTTTCTATGGCGGATCTGTTACACTTTTACCTCAATACCATCACGGTGATTTAGAAGAAAGTATAAATTTTAATTTTGTAACTTGTGTTATTATATTTTTGTTTAATAGAGTAATGACATCGATTACAATTTATCAGTCACAAGGGTAGTTGCGGTAGAAGAGATTCAACAAACTAATCGTTGTATTATGTGTCCTCACTCAATAATAAGACCTATAGTGACTATGTTAGATCTGAAGCTGTTAACCTCACTATCTTTTTTCCTTCTGTGTTTAAGTGGATTTTTCTCAATGCTTGGATTATATACACCGTTTGTATTTATTCCCGAAAGAGCAATAGCTAATGGAATTGATCCGAAAGTTGCCTATGGATTGATTACAGCAATAGGCATATCAAATGCTATAGGCAGAATGACTAGTGGTATAATAATGTCGATCCTACCACACTTAAATGCACTACTCGTTTCTAGTGTAAGCTTAATAATTAGTGGTTCCATACTTCTTGTATCGTCTATGTCATACGCCGTCCAATTTCAATATGTGTGCAGTATTATATTTTCAGCTACGATATGTAAGATATTTTATAGAAATTTTTAATTAAATTTCAATTAATCTTTTTAGGTTGTGTTGCTTCGATAAGACCAATTATTGTATGCGATATGATAGGGCTTGAAAACTTGACAAATGGATTTGGATTATGCATATTGTTTCAAGGCTTAGCTTGTCTTGCAGGACTTCCATTTTCAACGTTCTTAATCAAAATTTCAAATGGTTATGACTTGGCATTTTATTTTTCTGGTAGTTCTATTTTACTCAGTGGTCTTTTATTAATCCCTTTAAAAAGTATCATGAAATGGGAGAAAAGAAGAAATCGGGGTTGAAATAGTTGAAATTTTAATATGTTTATGTTTAAGTTATTATAAGTGAAATATTTATTTATGTACATTCCATCTATAAAGTGAAACTGTGAGAAAAATTTATATTGATTCTGATTGTAATTATAGATTTTTTAGTTCAAATCTAACTCTCTGACTCGTATTTTGGATATTTGGGACTGAAACTAGAAACGAACTAATCGAAATAGTTGAAGCTATAGTTTATTAACTAAAGATGTCACATTTGGACTTCCTTATATCTTCTACAATCTACAAGGCTGTAGCATAGTCTTCAGAACATCTTGTACATTATCGGTTTGTTTGCCTGTAAGCACGATAACTCTTAAACATTTTCAGCCACGCTGTGTTTAAGTTATGTGACGACTTTCGACGACGAGGGGAGTGAGAAAGTCCCGTTTTTTGAGTTTTCGCTAATACCTAGAAAACAGTGCATCTTAGGCAAAACTTACTTTAAACAAAATGAAAGCTTATCAAATTTGCTACAAGATTGTTTGTTTTAATTTTTCTCTATTCCTCATAGTTTCCGAGATATCCGCTCACAAAAATCGTTAATGTCTAAGAAAAACAAGTTTTGGCATCACGTTTTTCGTCAAACTCTTGCCTCTAGCACCCCAGACGTTTGTTTTACAGTAAAAGTCTTTAGAAAAGAAGTTATAGAGCATTAAATTTCCTTTACTATTTTATTGTGAGGCAAAAAATTTTTTCATACATTCACGATTTTTGCGGGCGGATATCTTAAAAACTATCAGCAATAGAGAAAAAATGAATAGAAACAATTCATTATTTCTTGTAGGAAATGTGATAACATGCTAAGTTTTGTGAGGTTTTTCAGTTTTGAGAAGCATTGACAAACTGTGTTCTCACTTAAAAGAAGAAAAGTACGAAATAGCAACAATAATAATTAAAATGTTTGTTAAGTTTTTATTCGATTATTAATAATTGTATTTCACTTAAAATCAAACTTCTATTGTAAAATTTCATTCACTAAAATTATTTAACAACATATAGTAGTAAGTAGTTAAAAGCGCATGCTTTGTACGCTTGTTCTATATACCTACATTTTAAGCACCCCTAAGGTTCAATTTGCAACAGCGCCGCGACGCTATTGATCGGAGTGCTTGGCTGTTCGTAAAGGAAACATTGATTGTGATAAGTGATAGTGAAAATGGAAAGATTAAATAATGGAAATTACGAATATCCAGGACCAGAAATACCAACAGGACCTACAGGAAGTATACGTCCTGTGGTTGACCCTGAAGCATGCGGAGAGGTCGATCCAACTAGGTATACAACATATGTTTATATGTAACGCAAATCAAAAACGATACTCTTTTAGATATCCACAACCTAAAGAATCGACACACAAAATTCGTGGAAGATCTGATATTTTAGAATTACTCTTTGGAACAGTCGATCAAGAATTATTAATAGTTAAAACATTTTATTTTTTCTTTTATTCCGCTTTCGGTTCGCTATTTCCATTAATGGGAGTTTATTTTAAACAAATGGGAATGAATGCTAGCCAATGTGGATTTTTAATCGGTTCACGTCCATTTGTAGAATTTTTAGCAGCACCATTTTGGGGAAGTCTTGCCGATAGGTGGCAAAAAGGAAAATTATTGCTATTAGCCTCATTATCAGCTTGGATTATTTTTACGGTTCCACTCGGCTTCATACAACCCCCAGTCACTTCATGCATAGAAATAAAAAACAATAGTGCTTACATACAAAATTACCAAGGTTCCTTATCCGATAATAATATTAACAAACGATCGATAGAATATGAGGAACCGTTATTTCCCAACAACGATGCTTCAGATAATCCTAAGTAAGTACTAAAACAAATATCAAAAGCAAACTTAACGTAGTCAATTTTAGCTACTATCGAGTAAGTAGATCGACTTTTCCAATAATAAGTGCAGGACAATCTCCACGAAATGTAGATTTTGCTAAAAACTACGTACCAACAGAACACGAAAGTTTAGTACAACCAATCATATCTTCGATAGTTTACAAAGTTCAAGATATACAAAAGGCATTCTTCCTCCTTCTTCTACTAGTCGTAATAGGAGAATTTTTCAGTGCTCCAGCAATAACTCTAGCAGACTCGGCTGTAATAACCATCTTAGGCGAAGATGCCGATCGCTACGGACATCAAAGAATGTTTGGATCTTTAGGCTGGGGACTTGCCATGTTTTTCGTCGGTATAGCTCTCGATCATTCCACCGCCTTTCCGGATCATCCATGCGGACCTGCTAAAAAAGAAAAAAATTACACCATATGTTTTGCTACATTTTCCGTCTTAATGGGAGCCGCTTTAATTACGGCAACGCAAATAAATTTCAAATACGAAGAGCAGTCCGACGAACCCCCTCCTAAGAAGGACTCTCAACAAGCTCCTATGACGTACGAGGATAAAATGCAAGCACAATTGGCCGAACAACTTCAACTTCCGTCTTTAACAGATACCACAGCATCTGTAAATCCACAACCGCCTCTTCCGGAAGAACAAGTATGTATAATTTAATTGTTGATAAAATCTACACGAAGGTGTGTTTCAGTCAAAAATTTTTGCACAAACAATGCGTGAGATACCGGAATGGTTGACGGTTTTAAAACAGTTTAAAAATTTAAAGTGCGCTTCGTTTTTGTTCGTTGCTTGGTTTATGGGATTTGGAATTGGATTGATTTTTACATTTTTGTTCTGGCATTTGCAAGATTATGACGGTTCACCTACGTTATTTGGAGTTGCATCTGTAATTAATCACATTTCGGAAATATTTGCGTATTTCTTCAGTTTCAGATTAATTTGCCAAATTGGGCACGTTAAAGTTTTATGTCTTGGCTTGGTTGGGAATACTTTACGTTTCTTATATATTTCTTGGTTACATAATCCGTGGTGGGTTTTGCCTTTTGAATTTATGCAGGTGAGATTGTTATTAGATTGCTTTTTAATTTTTCTTATTGAGAGTTTTTAGGGTATAACGCATGCAGCTGTTTGGGCGGCTTGTTGTTCGTATATAGCTCATAATACACCACAACAACTTAGATCTTCGGCACAGGGAGTTTTACAAGGTATTCATCATGGATTAGGTAGAGGATGTGGGGCTGTAATCGGTGGAATGTTTGTCAACGCGTTTGGATCTACAGCGACGTTTAGGGGTTACGGATTAATTTGTATTTTGGTGTTAGTGGCTTTCATTTTCATTAACTTCTATAGACAAGATCAAGGCTTTGTAAGCGACATTCCTGCTACCGAAGATCCACGCCAAGTTGCCGAAGAGACTTCTCATTTAGCACCTCACGGTGTGCCAAGTAATCCGATACCTAGAGCTTTATCTAGCTCGAGACTTAACGAACTAGCCTCAGATAGTTATGGTGCTACTTATCAAACTGGCAGTGGTGGAACTTTAGATGTTCCTGGTGCGCCTGCTAATCCCTTCCTTCAAAGCAACCAGCAATATTCGAATTATAAGGTATTAAAATATTAATTTCGTCTAGGAGTTACTAACGAATATTTTTTGCAGATGAGTACAGATTCTGTACCTGTACGATGTGGAATGGTTTCATCTCCATTTACGAAATTAGAAACTCAGCAACCTATAACTACAGGAAATGTCTCATATGACTGGTAAATCAACGAAAGTAATACTCATTGACAAATCAAGCATCCTCGGTAAAATGGTAACAAATGAAACATGTTATAAATTTATTTTTATGGATACTTAGGTAGAAACGGCATCGGTTTTAAAATAAGAGGAAATATTTAAAAAAATATCTCATTTTTCTAAATATAATGGATATTAGCTAAATTTAACAATTCTGAGCTGTTTATAATATATCTTAATGTATAACTATGTACCTATAGTTGTTAATTTAAAATGAAAACATTTAAATTATATACTCGTTGTATAACAAAAAAATCAAATAGTATACGGTGTGTTTGGAAATTATTTACAAATAGGGTTGCACCAAGCTTTTGCCTAAAACTCACTTACATTATACTTCAACTTACTTAAGCTATCACTAATTTAAGCTAACTTAGATCACTTGGTGCAAGCTTTACGAATATATTAAGCTTCAAGCTCGCCTTACGAATACATTTCTTTAGCAATGAATTATTTTATCATATCAAAAGCAATTTCTCATCATATCTTGCTACAAATTTGTTTTTCAAGATTATAAAGCTTCGTAAAAAATCGAAAGAGCGTGCATAAACACACTCTTTTGTGGAGAAAGCTTATGCCATACTTGTCTAAATTTCCTAGTATTTTCGTGTTGATTGTTCTTATATAAAAATAAGAAAAATATGTTACTTATTTTAAATCTTATTAAATTAGACCAAATCTACCATTTAAATGTATTATAGTAGAAAATTATTGAATATATTTTAATTAAAGCGTTAACAAAACACATTTTGATAAAATTGTTGTAAGAAATTTTAAGAGGCAAAATTTTTATATTTTTGAAAGCACTTCAAGTAGAAAATTCAAAAATTGCTTCTTCCAATAATGGAATAAATAAAACAAAAGTGAAATAGTAATATACCGGATGGCGTTCCAAAATGGGACCTTTAACTTGTAGCACATCTCATTAAAAAGTTAAAAATGTAGAAGTTTGTGTGTGTTGTACTTTGTAACGTTGCAAAATTTAAAAATTACACTTTTGTGTCTTTTGCATTTAAATCTGAGATTTATTTTTGCGCTAAAAAAGCCACTCTTTAAACATTTAACACGTTGTATAATAGATAATTAATTTAGCGCAAAGATGTATCGCAGAATAAACAAACTAAGTGACTACCTTAGTCGATACATATCTTAACGTGCTAAGTGATTGATGTTTTGCAAATTGTCTGTGTTATAATAATTAACAAAGCACCACGTATGAAACTAAGTATGTGTTAATGTAGGAAGCACTAACAAAATGTATATTACTGTAGCTTTTCATTTATTCTTATTTTATTATATAAGATTATTTGAACTCATAATGATATTGTTTTTATTAACATTTTTGTATAGTTCTTAGTCGTTATTTATTATTACACTAGTTACGTTTAGAAATGTTGAAATATGGATAATAGTTAAATTTAACATTATGTTAATAAGCTCAAAAAATATAACGTTTAAATTATTATCATGTTTGTATATTTTCCAATGAAAATCCGTTTCGCTTTTCAAGATTTATGTTTAATCGCTACCAAGTGGACTGTTCGGTTTCTTCATTGAAGGACAGCCTGTATAAATGAGAATTGTAAATAATGTAGTGGAAATGCTCTCGTTAAATATTAATAGGGTTCGTCCAAAATAGAATGGATCTGTCAATCGTTCTAATTGAATGAAAACTGAAAACAAAGGAGAAATGCTGTTCTCAATTATTGTCAGAGAAAATTAAAATTAAAACGCAGTTGAGTAGATTTCTCAGTTTAGTTTTTAGGTGCATGGTAAATGGTGCCTTCAAAAACACTTGTTGGAACACAAATGCAGTACCTATGCTATCCGTCGAATTATTAGATTATATTGAAATTTAATAATAAAATAACAGAAACCTTTTGTGCGTGGTGGGTTTGACAATTGATTTTACAACGAGCTGTTTGGGTGCCAGTGAAACTTTAATATTCACAAGACATATGTGGTTTCAAAAAAGTTCAGAAATGTCTCTACAGGAAAGGAGGAAAAATGTAAAACTATAACGGTAACAGGTTAAAACCATAAGTACGTAATAAAACAAGAACGAACACAGTAAAGTTTTCAAGGAGGGTTTAGTAAAGTAAACTCCAATTCAGAGTCAAATTAAGATCATTAGAGGCTCTAAGCACTTGAGATTTTCATTCCACTTTATCTAAATAATAAAATTCAAAGTCGTGACTGATTCACCAACATCTTGGTCAAAAACTCTATACCAAATCGCTGATTCTAGAAGCATTAGTATATTTGAAGAATTTATTCGTAGACCTACACTGAAAAAAATTCTCACTCGGTTGCCCGAGAGCTTGAAAGTTCAATAATATCCGCGTTCAATTCACATGGCGTCTCTTTCTTTTTGTGAGGCACTAAGCAAGTAGATCGGCCAACTTTACAACCCAAAATTATATTTTTTTTGAAAAAAACATTGCGCTAGCTGCCTTATTGGTTATCAAAATATTGAAACTTCAATTTTCGAAACTTCGAAAAACTAATTATTGCGCTAGGTTATCCTGAGCTAGCGCCGCAAAAATTATAGCTAGCGCCTTATTAATAAAAAAGTTACAGAGGGTCAAAGTTTTGGGGGCCCAAGATAAGCTAAGCCCCCCAATCGCAAATTTTGAAAAATAAATATATACCAAAATACCACAAATCTAGAACTTTGTGTCAGTGAATCAGTGATCAAATGAAGAGTAAATTACATCGAGATTTTTCGGTACAGCATTATAAACAATCGTATTCGGATCCACTTCAACTACCAGGACACAGTATATTTTATCCTACAGTAGAATTACTCTCGGAGTGGGGGTCAGTTTGCGCATCGCATAGCGCACCTCAAGGCCGCCATATTTTAAATTTACGTCAGTCGTAAGGATTCATTCGATTCATTTCGCTTTTAACTATCGAATTAGCAGTGACGGAGTGAAAATTTTAACTTTATTTTATTTATAGTGCTTTAAAATCTTGTAGCTTAAACTTCTTAGCGAATTTCGACTCCTAGGCGAATGCGCCGTAGCATTAGTCTAGAAATTCAAATTGTTGACACCGTGTATTGGTGTATTTAAATAACGCGCTCGTAATAGTTCCACCTGCACCGCCCAATTCGACTCTGAGTATAATGCGCTCTGACAAAAGCGGCTATACGCTTTTCAATACTAAATCACCGAAATAAAACGACTGTTTTGTGCCTAGACTGTGGTATTAGGGACCTGGAACTCAAAACTAAAAAGATGGCTTCCCCAAGTTGACCTTGTCTTACTGATAACAAAAGAAATATTGCAAGGTGTGTTTACTGTGACCAGGATTCATTCTAATTATAGTAAAGTACTTTATACTATTAAAGCGGCACGTGTTTTCTGCATCTATCTCAATAGAAACCTCTCTATAGTTAGCTAAAGCTTATGAACCCATATTAGGAATGGGTCACTATCTACAATTTTGGGTTTGGAGAATAGGTGTGTTTGAGCTAACGGGGCAAAAATTATAACTAACGCCTTATTAATCAAAAAGTTACAGAGGTTCAAAGTTTCTGGTGGCAAAGTTAACGAATCTAGACCCCCAAAAATTAGTGCTACCTATAATTTTTGCAGCGCTAGCTCAGGCTAACCTAGCGCAATGATTAGTTTTTCTAAATTCAGGGGCTAGCGTCAACTTAGCCCCCGAAACTAGCGCAATGATTAGTTTTTAGAAATTCTAATTTCGAGGGGTTAGAGTCAACTTAGCTCCCCGAAAATTGAAATTTTAATATTTTGATAACCGGTAAGCCGCTACCTCTAATATTTGTAGCGCTAGCTGGCGCTAGCTTAGCCCGACCTAGCGCAATGTTTTTTGGCGAAAAAATCTAATTTCGTGGGCCAAGTTGACTAACCCTAAGCAAGTGCTTATTTTGTTTATAAATTAATGCAGCCCTGCTTCCATATTATTTCCATAGGAAGCATAAAATGATTGATCTGTTTTACCGAATTGTTCTCAAGGAGCGCCTTAAAAAAACTGGTAAGTGCCTAAAGATATCGACGAATTTCGAAATGTTGAAAAATCCCGAAAATGTTCTTTTGGCTAATATTGTTTTTCACCATGGAGTTTTCCTCAAATAAAATAATTGGAAATTGCTCCCCTATTACTTTTCGATACCCCAAGGTATTATACAGGGTGATTCATCGAACGTTAGATGACGAACGACCTTCGTCGTTTGAAATAAGGTATAAATTTGCACACAAAAGTTATTACAATCATTGAATGGATTCGGCTTTTACTATGTGCAAATCGAGATTGATTTTTGTATGTACTAAATTAGAATAGCCATTTGCACTAATTTTGTCAGCTGTAAGCAACCAAACTGACAAAATTAGTGCAAATGGCTATTCTAATTTAGTACATAATGGCTATTCTAATTTAGTACATACAAAAAAAAAAGTTATTACAATCCTTAAGAAACATAACTTACGATTATTTTCATCTCTATAGGATGTTGTATTACTGCTGGAGAATTGGTTAAATTTTTATAAATGGGACATTTTGTGTGACTTGGTTTGGTATTAAGAAAATTAAAATTTTGTAATTTCTCTGTTGCTTTATAAAATCGTACAAAAGTCATTGTTCAAGGAATAATAACGAAATTTATTTCCTAGGTAGTTATGACTATCCTCTACGCTTTGAAATTAAAAAAGTTGGGTTAAATTGTACATTAAAAGCGACCCAAATTTATTTATTTTCACATGACTATATAACTCGTTATTTTCAAATGGAACACCTTGTATATTTTTACATCTTTGGATTCCTGATAAAATGTAGATACCAAATTTGCAAAATTACATACAGGGTGTCCCACTTAGCATGCTCACCATGGGGATCTCGTAAACTGTAAGAGTGTGCGCAAATTAAAAGCGTAGAGTAGAGAGTTTACATAGAGTTGTTTGAAATTTCAGATTGAATCATATGTCCCTACAAGAATGCAATATGGTCTATGCTCTCAGCTTTCAATTTGAGCACCCCAAAACGCTGTGGTCTATGCTATGCTTTAGACTCTATGCTCGAAACTTTTAATTTGCGCACACCTTAAGAGATAAAATATATATATAGGTATATATCGCTATACATATTAAAAATTATACGCGTGAGTCGTTTTTTGTCTTTCCTGCAAAACTGTTATTTATGGAGTTACGTGGTTTTCTCATTAGGGTAACGATATAGTGTCATTTAACCGACTTCGTATCTCTTAAGCTTGGGTTTCCTAGGAAAGCGGTGCCGTCTAATAGCGGCCGTAATATGACGGCCAATGACGTCACAAAAAGCGTTTCCATATATTTAAATGTACATGGTTTCATAGATAGCGGTGCTGCCTCACCGCTTTTAGGGTTATTTTCGACTTCACCGCTACGTGACGTCACCACCGTCATATTACGGACGCTATTGACGGTACCGCTATCCTAGGAAACCAAAGCTTTACAGTTTACGAGATCCCCATGGTGAGCATGCTAAGTGGGACACCCGGTATACATCAGGTAGGTAATTTTTTATGATTTTTAAAATAGAATTATTTACAAAAAAATAAATTTCTTTAATTGGGAGCCCGGTAATTAAATTTTTTTCTCTATTCAGTGATATAAAAATGTTTATTTTATTTATTTATTTATTTATTTAACAAAAAAGTACAGTATATGTACACGCCGAGGCTTATTGCTTGCAGCAATGTCTTCCAGCTCAGCGCTATCCCCAATGCAAGTTTAATATTATTTTGTCAAAATCAACTATAAAAAAAAATAACAAATAAATACAAAACCAGTGAAGAAAAACAAGAAAATAAAACAAATGGAAGAATGGAGGGTAGAAGATTGAAGAGAAAGAATATCTAAATTTATAAGAATATCAAAATTATAAGTGCAGGAGAATTTATCTGAAAGATTAACAATATAAAAATATAAAAAAAAAAAAAAAATGATAGACAATATGATCAATACGAGCAGCGGTCTCAAGTCTCCAACTCTTGAAAATATTTTCTAGCTCTTCGTTTAAATACGGATACTGAATTAGCTAGCTTAACCTCGGTGGGTAACCCGTTCCAAAGACGAACCGCTCGAACAGTAAAAGAATTAGTGAAATAATTGGAATGATGAATAGGAATAGAAAGAAGTAGACTGTGAGCAGATCTTGTAGCAAAATTACCACCAGAGAGGAACGAAAAGTTGGATCTGAGATACGAAGGCGTAGCGGAATTGAGAATACGAAACAAAAGAAAGAGAATATGAAGATTTCTTCGTTGAAGAAGTGGCAAAAAGGAAAGTTGAGAGCGGAATTGAGATATATGATCAAACTTACTCAGGTTACAAACAAATCGTACGCAAGTATTCTGGAGTCTCTCTAGCTTGTTGGAAAGTTCCGCCGATAAATCAGAGTAAACAATGTCGCAGTATTCGATGACAGGAATGATCAAAGTCAGAACTAAGGAACGTTTAAGGTGAATAGGAAGAATGTTCTGCAGCCGTCGTAGAGAGTGAAGTTTAAAAAATACAGACTGAGATACTAACTTGCAGTGAGATTTCCAATTGAGATTTTTGTCAAAAGTTAGTCCTAAGTCTCTGGTCGTAGTTACGTAGGGGATAATGTCATTGTCTACCGTAACATTGCCAACCGTTTGCATACCAATTTTATTTAGTTGAATTGAGTTACCAATGATAATACAATTAGATTTGGTGGGATTTAGTTTCAGTCCGTAGGTTTTTGTCCAGGAGAGTATTCTACGTAAGTCTTCGTTTAGTAAGTCAATAGTTTGTTGAATATCGTTTGGGGATGAATGAATATAAATTTGTAAGTCGTCAGCGTACAAGTGATATGAACAATGAAGAAGAGAATCAGAAATGGAATTAATAAAGAGAGAGAATAAGATTGGACCAAGAATAGAACCCTGGGGTACACCTGAACACAATGCACTCCACGAAGACTCGCCTGCCCTTGTAGAAACCTTTTGTCGTCGTCCAGTAAGGTAAGAAGTAAACCAGTCAAGAACAGTTTTGTCAAAGTTTAACGTCTTTAAAATAGAAACGAGTATGTCGAAGTCTACAGAGTTAAAAGCGTTACTAAAGTCCAAGAGTGTAAGTATCGTCACCATCTGTCTGTCCATGTTAAGTCGGATGTCGTCTGTTACTTTCAGTAAAGCAGTCGCAGTGCTGTGTCCTGCTCTGAAACCGCTTTGAAACGGATTGAGTAAATTATAGTGTGTAACATAGTCAGCAAGTTGTAAGTAGACTAGCCGTTCCAGGGCTTTAGAAATAACAGGAAGGATAGATATAGGTCGAAAGTCGTTAGGTAATATAGGATTATTTTTCTTGGGAAGAGGAATGATAAGTGCAGATTTCCAAATTGATGGGAAGGTAGATGAAAACAGACTAAAATTGAAGATATGCGTAAGAGGAGTAACCACAAAATCGATAATCATTTGAAAAATCTTGATAGGAAGTTCGTCATGTCCCTTGGCGTTCGTTTTAATGTTCAATACAACATTTCTAACTTCATCGTCAGTGACTAAACGAAAGACAAGGGGGGGACGGGAGGTTATAGGAGACAGAGAAAGACGTTGGATTAAATGTTGCTTAGATAGATGGTTGATGGTAACGGGGGGAGTAGAAAAAAAGTCGTTGAGTTCGTTTAAGTCAATGTCAATGTCAGTGTCATCGGTCTTAGTCCCAGTCTCACCAACACCGAAGGAACGCAAAACCCTCCACATATGCTGTGGATCAGGTGCATCTTTTATTTCCCGTTGTATATATTGGGCTTTTGCGTCCCTACACTTGGTGTTACTTTTATTACGGAGAACCCTATAGGCCTCCCAGTTAACTACAGTTAACTGGGAATGTTAACTACAATGTTTAGTATTCTTTTGTTTTTTAAAAATCTTAAAATAATTTTATTATCAATCTATTGTTAAGTAATCCCGAGTACAAGTATTTTCTATCGACTCTTGCAATCGGAAAGTCTTCTTTTGACACAACAGATTTTTTTTCTGTTTTGTAGATATCTGAACTCCCCCTGTAAAAACATCCAATTTCGCCCACCCTGTAATGAAAATAGCACAAATTTCTTATCAACTAATATTGATAACAAAACTCATTCTCTAGTTTCTTTCGTTTAAAGGGTTTTAACTACTAATAAATTATTAGTAGATAATTAATTTTTATTATTTGACATATTATTACATGTCTTCGCTATAAATTTGAAAATAAGGAAAATTTACCATGCATTGTTTTAGTTTTACCTAATAAGTAGGTACACTTTACATAATATAGACATATAAAATACTAAAAAATAACTTGTAAGTACTATGTAAAGATAGTTAATTATTAGTTTTGATATGAGCTTTTAAAAAATTGAGAATAATTCTTGACTAGAACTCGCTGATTACTTGATTATATTCAATAAGTTTCCTTTTTAGCTGCTCTTTCCTTTGGTATTTTCTAGGAACCTTGGAAGAATATAAAATTATTGAACACTAAACTACCCGTTTTATGACTTGCTTTTTAAAATTAAACACATGCAAATATTACACATCTTATGAACTAATTTAAACTTATTTCCTATTTGCAGCAGGTCTCTCAACTCTTGATGAGACCAGCCAAACGGCCCCTTAAACCATTAATATATTATTTTTTCTTAAAATTACACAGACAATTCTATATTCTTTGGCAACTTTATTGTAATTTTTTTTAATTGGCAATTATCGGTTTCGCAACAATTTCTTTCGGTTATCCTCGGAGCGATACTATGAGTAGGAGAATAAATTTCCATTAAACTTCTGGGATTTAATAAAACTTGCAGTAATTCAATCCCCGTTTGACACGACAGCGTTCGTTTTTCAGGAGCATCTTTAGGAGGATGCCGATCAATTTCTTTGCAACTGCAACTACTGTCGCGCCAACTATTTACCGAACTTTTTTCAGAAATCGCCGACGAAACCCTACACCCTATATGACACCTTATATTTTTACTAGTAGTGAAAAATGCGCGATTATTTCTTTCAGGACGAAAAAGGATGATGTACAATTTAGGAACGAATAAAAATACCCAAGTGACGGTAGCACTAAAAGTTATACACATACACATAGTGATAACTTTCGAGTCGCTACCAAAATAAATTGGTACAAAAGCGATCCAAATTACACAAGTCGTATACATGGCAAAACCAATAAATTTCGCCTCGTTAAAGTTTTCCGGAACATTTCTTGTTTTAACGGCGTAGACGGTACACAACAAAATTAACAAAAAATCAAACGCTAATGGCACGATTACTCCTTCAGCCGTCGTGTTACATTCGAGAACCGTTCTCGTCGGAAAATATGTTAGAGTCTTGTCGGGAGCTTGATAAAGTAGCATTCCGACGCCAATAAACACTTCAATGCCTATCAAAAAGCTCGTTATTAAAACTTGAGCTGTAGCAGACATGAATAATTGTTTACGAGTAGGAAATCTCTTTTTAGATCCTGCCAAAATTCTAGCTATCCTATTTGTCTTTGTTAACAACGCCGCGTAAATCATCGCAAAACTTAATCCCGGAATAAAACGACTCAAACTACAGGTTATTACATTGGGCTCGGCTAGAATTGCAAAAATTGAAGCGTGAGATATCATCATTCCGATTAAAATAATATACGATAACTCTTTTGTGGAAGACTTAACAACTGGTGTGTTACTACTCTTGATGAAAATTATGATTGCAAATGATGCTGTTAGAAAACCTACGGAAGCGAAAAACATCGATATTATGGCTTGTGTATCAAACCATTTAGGGTATTCTACTGGAAGAAGGAGACAAACTGAAAATAAGAAGCTTTAATAAGTGATTCTTTTACCAAAAGTGAGCTTACCTGTTTGCGTTTTATCTGGAACCATACCTTGTGGACACTTTTGACAATTTTGATAATCTGAAGACGCGTTTAAAATTTCACCAAACGGACATCTAACGCACACCCAACAACACCTCTTATCTTTACCACCTTGTTGTACGGTCTTAAATTATAAAATGTAAACTTTGTTTAATTTCCTAAACCGTACCGACCTTATAGTGCCCATTTTCGCAAGGAGCCGAACAAACAGACTCTAAAAAACTATTTGGTCCAAATTGCACTTTTGAAATCCAATTTAAAGACCTATTGTTCCAAACTCCAACTTGCACGTAATCGTACGAACCGTCTTCCAACTTTTGATAATTCATAATGTCGTATCTCCCAGGTGGGTCTCCATTTTCGTCAAACTCAATTACATCATCTTCATACATGAACGAAACATTCATCAAGTAATTCTAAAAGTTAAAAAGGTAACTTTGCGAAATTTTGAATTTTGAGAGGTTACTTTAAACAGCGATCCGTTAAATGGAACGAGTTTATTGCACGTTCCAACTCCAAGGTATTTTTCTCCGCATAATTCTTGATGCATGTTATGTAAAGCGTACGCAAACGAATAAACTGCTTTAATTACGAAACTTAATTTTGGATCTTGTCTATAGGTGCTAAAAAGTTGTTCGTCTCCTAAAAAGAAAAATTTTTAGAAAAATATGTTTCTAAATGAACTTTTAAGCGAGATTTAACTGCGAGTTTATAAAAAGGAATGAAAGGAAATATAATCCTTTGTACTGAAACCAAACAAATAAATTATGTGGGACCTCAATTACGCTCTCTTCTAATGAACTCAAATAATGCATGTTCATGATGTCACGATACACAGAAATAAGCTCCAAATGAAATAGAATAGCAAATTCTTATAGTTTTAAATGAGAATAGACGCCTTAATTAAACTTTTAGGAACAATTTCTAACACGAGCGTTTTGGCTTTTTTAAAATTAATGTTGGCAAAAATATTTTTGTTGTAAAATAGTTTGTTGTGAAGCGTGTCTTCTGAACTTCAAGTACACTCAAAAAAGCTTTTAAGAAAATTTTATTTTTATAAAGCATTGAATATAATAAATGATTTTGGCTAACGTAAGTGAATTTCTAATACTATGTTACGAGTAAAAGTGACAAAATAGTAACTTTATAAAAAGAAAAGTTTTATTTTAACTACAACAGGACCGTATAATGTATAGAGGGATCCTAATGAAACCGTTATTATAGACCTCTTTATAACAGATCAGTAAATATCCCAGTGGGACGCCCCACATTTTTTAATGGAAAACTAAACAACCAAAAACAAAAGAAATTTGTTTTTCTTTGTGTGAAACGCTAAACGAAGCCACTGCACTGGGACTCTTTCGGCAAATGTGAGGTGAGGGGTGGAAAAGTTTTTGTATATTTTTGTATATCTGGAAAACGGTGGGTCCTAGGGAAAAACTATTTTTATTAAACAGACGCAATGCTGCCTAAAAACTTTTTTTTTTTAATTTACTTTTTAGTGGAGTCAAACGATACAAAAATTTGAGTGGAACATTTTTACAACAAACTCACAGTGATGATTTCGACTGCCTGAGAAAAAAAAATTGATTTGCTGTTACAAAGCTTCCCCAAAAATTCGTTGACCTTCGTTGACCCTGGTCATTTCTACGCCTATTCGTTTTAATTTGTGAAGAGGAGACTAATCAAATTCAATTCTTCGGAAAAGTTTGAACCAATTCAAGAGCAAAAAGACAGCTGACGTAATAAAAATAAGTTTATTTTCAGTGTTCAATTACAGAAAAATAGTATTGAATTAAATATTAAAATGAGCTTACCAGAACATAGTGGAGAAGTTGCATTTTTCGAGGTCCGATTAAATGAACAAGAAAATTTCGATTCCCACAATTCTTGAAACCAAGGATTACGTTGATTTGAAAAAGGTTTTAAAGATCTATAGTAGGAATCAAAATCGTGAACATAAGGTGAGTGTATTCTTATAGAAAGACCGCCCCAAGCTTCGCTTTCATAACCTTTTGTAACATCTCCTCTATCGGCCCACCCGTCGCTGAAACAAAATTTCTAATTTATTACAACGTTACAGAATTCAATAAATGTATTTACAATGTAATTACGTTGAACCTATTAATTTTCACTATTTATAATAAATTATTTATTACCACAAGGGTTGAAGAAAATGTCTAATTTATGAGTTTCGTTTTATTTCAGTGAGCATCAGACAGCTAAACTTGTAAGACTTGGAGATCAAAGGATTTTTTTCAGTTTTTATTTAAAAATTAATTGTACGCGAATATTTTGTTTAGAAAAAAATAGCTCAAAAGGGGTATCATCATTTATTTTTACTTTCACCCCAATTGTTTCGTATACAAAACTTTTACCTCACTACTAACATGTCAAGAAGACTTAAAAGGCTTACAAGAGTGATCATTAGCTTGTCTTTTTAATAGATTATTAACTACTCCATATAAGCATGAAGACTACGTTTTACAGTAAAAAACAAAGAGGAGCTTTAAAAGGGATAAAAATCCATTTTTTTCGTTTCGTTCTATACGAGGGATAGGCGGTATTTGGTAGCTTAACATAACTCGCTTTAAATTTTTTTGTGCCGCCTAAATCCATGATCTTCGAAGAATAGATATAATACTATAAAAATTGTTAAACCAGTGGAATCATCTGCGCTCCACCCTCGGTTTAAACTGTAATGACTTTTGTGCTATTTCTTAGTTTCAATTGGAATTGAGTATGATCAAGTCTTGATAAATTTTATCACAATGGTAATTGCAGTAAGCGGATTGTCAAGGAAGATTTTTAATCGTGGTTTTGCCTTTTTGAACAATTAATATTTTCTTGCTATACGAGGTGCGATAAATTAATTTCCCAAACTAGCTGGAAGCTTGCCAGCCAAACCGAACCTCTGGATATCGTTCAGGCGGCCTTCGCAGACTTTGACTTAGCCTGTCCAACTTTAAAAACCGCGCCACACAAACAGGCTTAAGCGTTGCTTTAAAATTTTTCTCGCACAGGCCTGGCCGGAGTAAAAGCCTGTACATTGTACATGTGGACGCAAAGTATATTTTCCGCTTACCTGCTCTGGTTTGGCATGTACAGGCGACTTGCACAAGTCTACGCAGAGCATCTGGACATCGTTCAGGCCACCTTCACAAGCCAAACCGGAAGATAAGCCTGTTTGTGTGACGCGGCCTTTAAAGCAGCTTTCCAAAAATTTTCAAATATTTTTAATTAAATGAGCTTTTCAGCTTTTAGAGTGAAAATGGTCACAAGAGGGCAATTCAGATGAGTATTGAGGATGTGGAACAAGTGTAACGTGTGGTTAAATTAAAGTGGGAAAACTCAAATATTGTTAGAAAAAATGTAGGTACATGTCTACATACTACTATGTAGTTCTGTTGTAAGTGAATTACAACAGCACGCGCAAAATTTAAATTAAATTTTTTTTCAAATAAATTAATTATGCGTAAAATAGAATTATTTAAAATGTAGAAGGCAACTTTTGAAATTAGAACACAAAAATGAAAATTTTTATTTATAAAATTTTATAAAATTTTATAAAAGCTCTTACAAATTCAGAGTATAAAGTCTAATCCCAGAAACTATGAAAGCAGAAGTTTATTGAATAGAACGAAATTACAGATATATGAAGGCTTATTCTTGAGGTTTAATTAAATTTTTTTTAATTCCGACGAAGACATTGTAAAGCTATCTGTATTTAAAAAAATGGAAAAAAAGCTAATTTAAATTTTTAAACCCTTTGTTTTCTACAAAATCACGATTACATTTAAGTCCAAAAAGATCGTTTTGTGACGATTCGGTTTATAAAGTAACCAACGAACTGAACTGTTTCGGGTAACTAATCTTACAAAACTTTTTCCAACAATTCAAAATTGTAGAAAACTTTTAATATAGGTTAACATACTTAATTACGCAAATCGATAATTAAGTAAAAAGTGTGATACAAATAATTAACCCAATTAAGGAGTAATCTGTTTCGCAAATTTAGTTTCCTGTTATTAAACTTGTACGGAATCATTAAAGTTAAAAGTTTAGTTCTGATAAGCAAATAGATATAGGTATTTGGAATATTGAATTTAATTTATATTATTAGGGCTCGAGGGCTAAATTCAAATGCAAAGTCATTTAAATAAAAATAAACAAAAAATGTTATCGTTCACCTACATTGACGACTCGACGTGGATGACAAAGGGGCGCTTGCCCCCTTGAAAACACGGTCCCCTCTCAATAATATGTAGACTTGATACATAAAATTCAAATTCCTTCTTAAAAATTGTTCCAATTCGGCAAAATTTTAATTAGAGTACATCATGTGGAAACGTGGGGAATTGTGCCTGCCCCTCCCCAGAAATTATATTCTGGTGTCGTCACTGTTCACTTATGATTGTAACAAATCAAAATTCCATCAGAGGCCATAAAGGTAAAGTCTGCCCATCTAAAATTGAAAGTTGACATCTTGCCTTGCACTGTGGCGGCCCATTATAAATCATAAAAAAGTTCAACATTTTTATGATGTGCCCCCACGGTGAAAAGCAAGACGTCAACTTTCAACTTTAGATAGACAGACTTTACTACTTACAACTTTTACACTAAAGTTAAAATCTTAGATAATATGAAGTAAGCACATAGTAACCTCTCTCCTGGGCGCGTGTTTCTATGTTGCACCCAGTTTATCCATTCGGAACTGATCGAGGAAACCGTCAAGTTTTGCGGCTGGTAGGGTACAGTTAGCGAGTGAGAGCATTATCGGCTAATATTCAATAAACTTAAAACATATTACATAATCAAAACAATAAAAATAACGTTTTTTTTTGCTTTTTTTTGTTACCTCTATTTTAAATTTAATTAAAAGTAGGTTTTTATTTTTTTTTTACTTTGATTACCTGCATTTAAATTTTGATAAAAATTGGTCAATGAATGCTGGTTGCTGCTGTGTAACCGATCCCATGTTTCTACAATTGCACGCACAAAAGAATCTGTATGAATTAATTTATTATTATTTTTTCGAAAATTTTCGAATTTTTAAAGTTTTTTTTCTTTCCTAAAGTTTTTAAATTGGCTACAACTCCTCCAAACCTTATTACAAGTAATTAGCCAACTAATAAGGTAATTAACCAAAAATACATGAAATTTTAAATTTTAATTTATGTTCATTATGCATTAGGCAGAGAGAGAGAAATGCATATTACCTCAACCTCTTTCTGACTTTTTAGCTGCAGGTGGAATACGTTTTCACCCGCTTCTTTGTACTTATAATTTTTCGGTAAATTCATAACTACTCAACAATACATACACTACATGCAACATGAAACCTTTCTTCTTTCAAGACAAAAAACATAATGTACCTAATAATTTATTATAATAGGACTAGGTAGTGGGTATTTATCATTAACAAAATTGCAATCGCAGTGCTATATTATCTGCAAATGTGCAAATGTTTATGTTCCACTTCCATACCAATCAGCCAACGGACCTTCTCCTGTCTTGCGTAACTTAAAGCTATTGATGAAAATGAAAAAAAAAATTAAATAAGACGGTGTAACAGATATGTGACGATAAATTTTAAGAGGTGATTCCTCTCGCCAAAATAAGCCGAAAAACAAAATAACATTTTTATTAATTGCTTCCTACGGGTCTTCAAAACTTTTGGGGGCTTTAAATAAATTTAAAAAATAGATTTTATAAAAATTAAAAAGCTGCCTCAGCTATTATCTAAAAACTAAAACTGAAATCTATCTGAATATGATATTCCCATTGTTTTCTCACTTTTAATATTTTTCTGTGCCCTCTGTATTTAAACAGAGTAAAGAGTATATATTTTGGCAAATTACGATAAGCTTTATTTCAAATTTTTGTGTAACATTTGAAGGTCTTCAAATGTGATTCTAGTTTCCACACATCGAACTACGTGCTATAGACTGGCTAAGGTCTAAGGCTATACAGTTTGTTATATTAATGCATCTCTACTTTTTTGTTTTTAATTTTTAGTAAGCATTTAATAAATATAAACATTTATAAAAAAAACATTGCAATCGTAGAGCCATCAGAAGTCCGCTATTGTGTGCATTGTGCTTGTGCAACTTACAAACGACAACTTTGCGCTGGCGCTGCTCGATTATTTCCGAATGGATAAACTGGGTGCAACATAGAAACACGCCTCCTGGGCGATTCTGTGGCGCTATCGCTTGCTTAATTCGGACATCTGGTGGTGTCAATTGTCAACTCTAGCGATCACTTAGACTTTAATGTGTAGTATGCTGTCTGGAGTGGACATCAAAGAGTCTTGCTGCGCAATTAACTTTGGCGTTAGCATCGGGGGATGTCTGAAGATCGACGTATTCAAGAGCAAACGTAGACACTGTCTGCCACGTGCTTTTTCATTCACCATAACTGAAGACAACAACCTACCCCTTATATTTTGGCGTAAAGTATTAGTTTATTTACTTTACTTCTTAGTACGAGTACTATACGGGTATTTTTATTTAAAAAAATATCTACAAATGATGCAAGTGAAAATATTGCTTGGCAGTAGATATCGAAGTAGAAGTTAGCTTCAATTTTCCGACTCCAAAAAACTGTATTAGTTACAATATTGTCATATTGTACATATGGACATTAAGGGGTGCAATCCAAAGTTGTAAGAATAATTCAAAATGTTATGAAATTAATTATGAGCAACATAAATTGGAACAAGATAACATACACAATTTTGGAATGTGCTTAAGTAGTGCTTAAAAAATTCAAACATTTATTTATGCGTGGGAGTCACAATTACCCCAACGTGACATATGGTGGAGGCGCCGGGCATAACTGTGACTAATAACTTTTTGCTTCGAAAACAGGGGAAAATGTTTAAAATATTAAATAAGCTTACCTTCCAATTAATAAAAAATGATTGCTCATGTTAAGTCTTCGGGTAGCCATTAAAAGTCCACGGATAGTGAGGCCTTCACAAAAACAAACAACTACGCGTGCATTATGATCTTGTTTGAGATTTAAAATAACTTTATCGAAAACTTCGTCTGGGGCATTACTAAGTACTGAATCTTCACGAGCTATGCAGACATCAACTTCTTCAGCAAGTTCGCGAAAAGCTTGAATTCCAGATTGTCCATAATTTTCTGAAAATTAATTAAACTAAATTAAAATATCGCCCACAAAATTTAAATTGAAACATGAAGCGCGCTACGCCTAAAGCAAAAGTTTTGGGCGACTCTAATTTTTTATTTCTTTGTTAATTATTGAGGGAATTTTTTTTTGTTATAATTATCACACATGAAAAGAGATTGAAAACTTTATAATGAAAATTTGGTTAAAAATTCTTATTTTTCACAATAAGTTTTACAACACCACTGAAGCTACAAAATGTTTTGTCATCAACCCCTATCCATTTTTTAAAAGTTTATTCACAATGGAATGTAAAATTAAATTCCATAGAATTAAACTTTACGTGTTCTATTTAATTTATTGAGTATTCACATATTATATGAGCAGAATATTATGTCAAATACTTCCTTGAAGGGTAAATAATGTTTGATAAATGTGTTGAGGTTTACAACTTGATGGAAGAACTTTATTTAAATTTGTTTCCCTTTTAGCATCCAGCACATAAGATATAATAAAATACAGGATGCAGAACGGTTTTTGATACTGTTTTATGAGGAGTAGAAGTATCACTTACTGTGGCGAGTTTAAAGGACTTGCTGAAGTGTCTTTTATCATGAAATGATTAGAAGAGCCAATATTCAAAAAAATATGTTTTTACGTACTCTTTCGCTATTTATCAAAAATTACTCTATACCCTGTATATACACATATAAATTTAATATTTATGTACCTAAAGCTTAACAAACTAATTCAGCATAAGCTTTTCAGATATCGTTTATTACGCAACCGAACTAATGAGTATCGTAAAACATTGATTAAAAATTTTTTAAGTTACAAGTACAAACAATAAAATACAATCAAAAATAATGAAAAAGAAATAATTTTTCAACGTTTGAACAAAAAATGAAATCATGACATTTCTGCTGTTAAAACTCAACCTCCACAAGCAAATTACCTTGCTTTCGTTTTCTCTTACTTATTCTTATGTAAATAAAATTTTTTAATTAGATGCAAATAATTTATAAAAAAATTTATCTCAGATTGAAGTTTTATGTAAATTTAACTAAATTAAGAAACGCCAATTATTAATTACATAGCCTGTTGGTGAAACCGAACAAATTAAGGAGCGATTTTTTTAAAACTCGCCACAAAATTAATTATTTTTTTAATGTTACAAGTAAACGTTTTTATTATTTTTTATTAAGTTTATTAAGTTGAAAGGGAAGGAAAGTTTAAGCAAAGATTAATTTTCTTCCATGGGCGGAACTAACAAGTTTTCATGAATGCGAGTATAATATTAAGAGGTCTTTACAAATCCTTAATAACCAAACTAATAATAGAGAAGCAGAAAACTCGAGTGAAATTGAAAATCAATCTTTATCACAAAACTTGGAATGTTTTAATAGTAGTTTATGATATACGTGTTTAAGGAGGCGTTTTATTTTGTGATGAGAGAAGATTACAGAACGAGCGTAGCGAGTGGAGTAACTCCACGAACAAACTAAAATATTTTTTATTATACTTGCATTATAATCTGCCAATTTCACACTAAAAAGTGTTCATAAAATCGTCTTTATAGCACAAGTGCTCTATAAAGTCGTCTAGGTAACAACAATAATATTAACTGTTGTGTGACTGTTGTTCTCCAATGTAAACACAAAGCATCTCTGTGGCAACAAATATATCAAAAATCGGCACGCTTAATTTTCAAATTTTGAATACAGATTTTTTCTCTTTTATAGAGGTTTTAGTTGCAATTATAATAAAAAATAGCGTATAATACTCGTGTATAAGTAGACTTTATCGCATACGAGCCGTTAATTTTCGTTGCTAATGCGATAGTCTTTCTTATACACAATACTATTAAAATATTACAAAAATAACTCCATTCGTCTGGTATATTTCAACTTTTTAACCTCTAGTAGTGCTTCAACTTTTATTATCTATAGTTGGAAAAAAATGCTAAACCATGAAGAGTAACTTGTCCAGAGAAGAATGTCTATATGTTTTGGAGTGTGTCTAAATACCTGTCTGCCAGTCAGCAACTAAACGATTGAGCCATCTCCCTCAATTTCGATATCTAAGAAAAGATCAAAATTCTGATTTTATCAAATACGATTCTTAAGCATACCTATAAACACGTACTCAACCTTTCCATCAACAAAATTTGCATTTTTCCAAAAATGAAACAAAAAGGAACTCACAAAGGGGTAAAAAACACACATTTTTGAACAGAAGAACAGAAGAAGAACAGAAGGACTCCAAAAATTAGTTGAGTGAACAGAGTGGCCAATGGGGAAGTTCTAGAATGAATAGGGAGTATAATAGAGCTCTGGTGTAATATCAAAAAGCAAAGAGGCACCATGATAGGACACACGTAGGCCATCAGGGTTACTTAAGGCGATTGTAGAGGGGATTGTTGAAGAAACGAAGGACTGAAGAAGACCAGAAGACATACACAAATAATAGACACCAATCCAAGCTTTTATTATATATTATGACGTTTTTAAAGAGACCACATTTCCACGTTGCTTTAGTACCGCCTATGGTCTCCGTGTTTTATTGTCTAATACGGTCTAAAAAGAGGTTTTAAAAAAAACTATGAAAAATGTGTTCATTATAAGTAAGTTCTAAACATTTATAATTTTCTAACATTTGCAGAACTTATTGCAGTTTATTTTTAATAAATTTAATTAAGGGATGGAAAAACACATTTTGAAACAATAACACATAGAAGCGGTAACATTTAATCCCAACACATTGTTTATGATCACGATTTATTATAAAATTGATGAGAATACAGAATAACATTAATAATCTTGTGCTTTTTTTATTTAAAATATATAAAATATATGGCCGATGCGGCCATATATCTTCCGATGCGGAAGACTGAACAATAATAGATGGATTAAGATAATGCTGGAGTATAGAGCAGAACATCTAAAAAATGGAAATCGGAAGCAAGGAAGCAAGCAAGTATTTGTGAAATATTGACAGAAATGGAAGAAGACACTCAGTGGTAAGAATAGACTATATTAACCCATAACAGAAAAATCGAGGTAAAGGTATTTTGGTCCATTTTGGGGATAAGCTATTTGGGGCCACCAAACAAAAAAATCCAGTTGGCGACATCAGGCACTGACTTTAGTGCTCATGGCTTAGAGAGTTACAGAGATCCTGCAACTATTAGCTGATTGCTACCCTACGCCTACTCTAAACTATTTACTCCCTACCCCTCTCCTACAACCTTTTAGAAATTGATAGAAGAAGAGTAAAGGATAGGTAGCTTAACTGGCGTAGCAATCAGTTAATAGTTACAGGGTCCCAGCACAGAACTGTTAAAAAACATCTTTTAATTGGCGAGGAAGCGGGGAAGTCACCTGAGAGAGAAGTCAAGGTAAAATCTTACTTTTTATGTAAAAAATTGTTACTTTGACAGTGGGTAACATAAATACCAATTATAAGCTGTATAGTCTGAAGACCAAGCTGCCACACAGTTAAAGCCATTGTAGAGATCAGCCAATTTCGTTAGTCACTTCTCTTAATAAGAATGAAAGCTAAAAATTCTGGCATTCAAATAGTTTTCCTTAAAAACCACCATCTAATTTTTTCTGTTCAGGGTCTATAATCTAGAACAGAAGATTGTAAAAAGACGGCATAACGAGTGCAAAAGCAATCAGAGGTATAGAGAAAAAATTGTTGGCTTAGAGAAGCATTGGAAATAGGAGTTGACAGGCAAACTAACCAAAACGAGAGATATTGTTCTAGAATAACAGGGCCTGTTTATTTGTTTTCATTACCTTTCAGGCTACTGAGGCATACTCTAAAAAACACAGTCAGCTGCGTAATAAAAATTAAACGGATGGTTAGTCATTCAAGTGCTAAGTAAATAGAGCAAAGATATACTCTGAACAGCACTAGTCTAGCATCAAACGCTATGCTCTACACAGCCGAAAATAATTTATATTCTAGAAAATTCATATAAAACAGTGTCTCTGCTTCATTTCAAATTGAATAACTTCACATTTACATTCCTAACATTTACATTCAATTTTTTTCATTGAATTACACGGTTGAAAAGTTGGAAGTTACTACCTCCAGTAACATCCACTTGTGGATATCTTGTACATAAAAGAGCTTTATGTACGGAAAAGATGACTTGAATACACTTACGTCGATTTGAAGTACATTTGACGAGGTTAAATAACGAATTTGATTAATAATATCAAGAGCTCGCTGTATAGATATAAATTTTCTTTTCTTAAAACATCTGTGACTATACCGACTAAAAAAAATTCACAAAAATTTATTTAAAATAGCGAATTTAAATTTGAAAATAAAATTCATAAAATTAATAGCAGGTGCATCAAAGCCAAAGCTCGTCACGTTTTAATTTAATTTCTAATTAACCACACAATACCTAATTAACTTTGATACTTTTTTGAGTTCTGCCGTTGTGTTTGCACTTTTTGTTAAATACAGAGTGTCCACAAACTAATCTCAACATGGGGAAATTGGTTATGAATCTTCAATTATTGTGTGTTGGTGCTGTGGTGCACCTTTTTCTTTCTTAAAAGTTCAGATAGTTCGACAAACTTCGTGAAGTTTCCAGGGGATAGTCGCAGAAAAATCTTTCAAAAAATTTTCAATAGTGTCATGGCTTGACCTAGATACCTCTATTACTATGTAAGGAAAACTTTGATGTGGATTTTTTTGCATTTTTGGGGTTTGGTACAACCTCATCTACAGAATGTGGATATTTTTTAACCAAATTTCTAACTTTGTTGTTGAGAAATATCTTATGGACACACTATACTTTAGTTCAACAATACAATATAATTAATAAAAAGTTCCAAACAATTTTGCTCCAGTTGTTTTAACAATAATAATTATTGCTTTTATGAATAATACATTACGCTTTTAAATCAATTAAAATTGGTTAGTGTATATTCCCTCAAAAATTAATTTCGCTTCATACATATTGATCACCTGCTACTTAATTATTTATCCACCTACATTAAATTTAATTTCAACTTACCATCCGTATTAACTGCAGAAACGTAAGTCCAGCCGTGAAAACGAACAACATCCAACATAGCTTGAGCTTGATAATAATCAGAAGGTACGACCCTTTGAAAATAATTAAATCTACTTTTATCTGATAAATCTTTCGAAGTTGTCGAATAACCAACTTGAGATATGTGAAATAATTGCAGAAGATTTTGAACTTGTAAAGCGGCCGAGCTGGATCCCGGACCTATCACACCAATTAATGGACCTCGAGTTTCAGTTTCTGGTTGTGGTCTCAATTGTGGTTCATCGGAACACGGATTCATATCGTTAGATGTAGGTGTAATAGAATCTCGTATGAGCTCGATACTTTGTTGAAGAGCAACAGGTGCGTACCAACATTCGTCGCGAATTTCTAACCCTAGCGTTAAATTAGGTAGTAATTGTGGATCGTTATTTATTTTATCTAAAGTTTGCAAGGCAGCCTCGACACGTTGTATTCCATATTGTTCACGTATCATCCCACATTGAATTACCTGACTTTTTCTTTTTTGATTCATTGCCGGTTGATGATGTATGGGAAATAATACACCAACAATAAAATCTCCATTTAGAAAAATGTGGGTGTCTTTCTCTTCTTCAAGCGATTCCAAAAAACCAAATGTAAGAATTAATAAAATTGCTGCAGTTTTTTGATGAATAGCCATTTTGTTTATTAATTTTATGTTTGTTTTTATTTTTCACATCATCTAATGCCATCTTTCTATTTCACTTTAAATCTGAAACAAAACAAAGAAAAATTATTATTTTATTTTTCCTCGGCAGTGTGTCCGAAACTTAATGTACAAATTCGATAAATATCTTATAAAAAGTTTGCAAAAAAACGCAGGAACCCTTAAATCGATTTACATTATAACTTTTTCACATGGTTTTCTTTTGTTTTTGGTCATTTGTGACAGTGATAAAGTTATCGAATTTTTTTTATGCTAAAATCCACTAAAATCTATGTTTTTGCTTATGGCATTCTATAGAGGTTTCTTTTTACTTTGAAAAACGTTAACAATTAATTATAGGTAGTTACATAAGAAAATTTTTATGTGACATGAATTTAAATTCACCATGTTGAAAATGTATAATGCTCTGCTCGTAATACAAGTCTGAAAGTGCTCAAGACAAAAAGTAAAGCCTTTTGAACATTAGCAGTCGCTTTAGTCTTTAATAAGTAAACTTTAAATACAAATCTAGACTCAAAAACTATTAAACAAACCTCAAACAACAAATTAAGCAACGGGCATTCATTTCACTTTGTCAGTAGTGATAGTGATCAAAAACCACTCTTGAATGTAGAGCGCTGTCGGATAGTCGGAGTAGCAAATGCAAACAGTTTGATGTGGGTTATTTATTTTTCTTGAAAATTTTCTTATATAACCCCTAAACTATCTGCAAAAATAAACAGGTACAGCAAGTCCCACAAGTTTTCGACAATAGCTGTTATTTTCCAAGACAGTTACTGGATCATTTTTATTATGTCATAAGCTCAATTGATTTGCAAAACACATTTTATTCCTAAAAAGGGGTGTAGAGGACATGGAAGAGGGTGGAATATTTTTCTTCCGGAATATGTTTAGAGTAATTAGGAGGTAAAAATACTAAAAGTCCCTGGTTCTAATTATATAGCTAAAGAAAAGAGGGGTGGAAAAGTCCCGTTTTTTGGGTTTTTGCTTAAATCTCGAGAACGGTTGGTCGTAAAAAAATTATTATTTTCAGTATAATGAAAGTTTATTAAATTTTCTACAAGATTCTTTCTATTTATTTTTTCTCTATATTCCTTATAAGTCTTCGAGATATCCGCCCGCAAATATTTTCCAATTGCTATATAACTCATTCGTATTCGTACCAGTTGAAGATAAAATGGTAAAGAAAATCTAGAAAAAAATTACTAGAATGTCATTTTAAAGAGAATGAGTTTTTATAAACAATTTTTTCTATAAAAATTTTCTATTAGAGCAATGGTTTTCACACAAAATGAGAATTAAAAGAGCTATGTTTTCAAAAATAATATTAAACAGGCGATTTACTATGGTGCAAAAAACATGCGCTCTGATGGACAAAAAACTTACTCCGAGATGATCTACAATAAAATTTAAAAAATTATATGAATTTATAGCTGAAGGTTTCAGCTTTCATTTTCATATCTTTTAAATTTACTTCTGTTACATCTGGTAGTATTAAATAACAAATGAAGTTTTCAATGTAACATTTTTTAAACAGCTTAAGATATTTTGCTTGAAGGATTATTTAAAAAATTTTCCTTAAAATTTTAAAAAAGCACAATGATTTCATATTTCTTCATTTTTTGTAAATTTTATTTTTAACAAAACTTTTGCCTCAAATTGCTGTAAAGTAGTTAATATTAAACGGATTGAAAAAACTAAAAACTCATTGTGAAAGAAAATATGTCTACTTTTTGATACACTTGTTAGATTTTACTTATTAAGTATCTCAAGTTTCCTTTTTATATTGAGTTCATTGAAGAAGTAGATCAGATCATCAAGAAGTAGACACTTTTTCTTAAAATTCCTACTAAATTAACAGTACCTTAAATTTTTAATTTAATAATTGAATGAAATGAAACATAATAGTTTATACTCTAATATCCGAAAATTAGAACATCTTCGGATTCACTGGGACTAAAGGAGCAGGTGTTGAATTCTGTTAAAAACTTCTACATTATTCAATGCTGTGGAAATATTTAAATAATATCATGAAACTATTCTAAAAACCGACTTATTATACCTTTTAGAGATGTATAATAGATAATACCCCCAAAAGAGTTAATTGCGCAAACAAACGAGCACATATTATTATTATAGTTTCATTTATTGTGTCACAACAGTTATTTCAACTATTGTCAAAATTTCAAATAAATGTTATGTGTAAAAGTTGTTAGATACATTATTTTAAATAATTTCTCAAAATCAGATAAACAATTGAGCATCAAATTTTCTAGATATTGAAAATTTCGAGGGTGTACCACAAAACCCCCATAGAACGCTTTGTTGTGTTACCCTTGTGAATAGTGCATCAAATATTCGCGACCCTGTAGCGCCACTACTATCATGTTTAGAGAAAAACTACAAAGTCGCGATTTTGTTGCAAATTTTATGCATATTATTTTTTGATTAATTTTCCAGAAAACTTGCAATAACTAGATTTGGTCACACGTTTGAACTTCTTCTGGCGGAAGCTCAGGGGGTGCGGGTGGTGCTTATTTATCACATACTTAGGAGTATGTGATAAAAGCAAAACCGTTGCCCAAACAAACAATTATTATACAACTTTTTTTGTAAAAATTATTTTTTCTTCAAACGTCAGAAAAAGTCGCATTTGTGTCACTCAATAGGTAACGGTGAAGTTAAACTTTCCCGCCGAGGCAGGAAAAATTGTCAGAAAAGTACTTTTCTCTGTCTAGACAGACAAAGTAAATTCTTAACCCAACTTAATTTTGATTTTTATAACAAAAAAATGTTTTCTAATCATTTGTAATATTAAAAATGTAATGTTTTTTAAATTTTCCTTCATAATTAGTTCGTTGCGTTTAATAATTAGCTTTTTTTACAAATTAAAGTTAAATTAAAAAAATATTTGACAATTGAACTACAAGTAATTGACAAGAGATGGTGCTCTTTCAAAAATCAAAATTTTCAGTTTTACGCTTTACGTTTGCAGAAAAAATATAATGTTTCATACGGAGTCAAAGTAGTTTTGTGTGACTCGCCTGGATTGCCAGACTCGCTCGCTACGCTCGCTCTTCAGCCAAACACAGTCTTGTTACACAAAACGTCACTTTGTCTCCTTATAAAACAAATAACTATATCTTGAAAATGATAGTCTAGTCATTTTTCTCTAAATTGGTTAATTTTGGAAAAAACTTCCAAAAACTAGAATTAGTCACACGTTTGCCCCTCCGCTAAAGTTAGTTCAGGGGGTGGGGTGGTGCATTCATACTCAGGAGGTCATACTCATCACATTTAAGCGACAAAATTTATGTTAATAATTTTTCCTTTTTAACCCTGATTTTTGAATTCTATTTGACTCGACTATAGTCCTAGAGACCGGAGTTTAACGAAAAATGTGAAGCAAAAATTTTTTATCGCACATTAACTGTATGAAAAACATTACATAAACATAACTCATACATTACTTAAAATTAACAGAAATAATCTTGTAGTAAATTTGATAAGCTTTTATTTTAATAAGAATAACTTTTTCTCTAGGACCCACCGTTTTCGAGATATAAGCGAGAACCAAAACAACGGGATCTTTCCACCTTCTTTTTCTCTTATGGCCAGTTTCTGGTACATTTTTGCTTAGTTATGGATCCATAACATTCCAAAACTTAACCATTTCTATTGTTTGAAACCGGTTTTTGAACACTAGGGAATAGATATCTATTCGTCAGTAGATAAGTATCGATAGAACAACTGGCCATTAGTCATACAGCTAGAACCGAGGACTTCTCAAAACACATTCCTGAAAAAATCCACTCTCTTTCCATGGCCTCTATAAAGAACAGATTGTACTGAAGAGGAGTTATTCTTTTTTTTTTAAAAAGGCTTTAAAAAGAATAAAAATATAACTTAGTAAAATATAAACATTATTCTTCTTAATGATTACACTACCGTTTTCGCTTGATAAGCATCATCAGGTGTAGAAGACTTAAAAAAGAATAAGTCTTCTTCATCATGACTAAATATCACCAAGTCACTCTGTAAGTATGAATTACCGTTCTTCAGTTTTCAACATAATTATTTTTCGTTTTTTGAAAAACCGTTTCGCATAGCCTTAGAAAGGTACATACTTATCTACTGACCATCCAACCCCAAACCATCAGTTTGATAATGTGCAACTTGCAGTGGCTGCTCTACGAACGTACAAAAAGTAATACAAGTAACACCCTGACAAATAAAAATCAATAATTGTTAACTTTTTGGCTTTGGACATAATGAAAGAATTCAAAGAAGTGACCCAGAAAATTAGTACTGAATATCGAAAGCATACCGTTTCTTACTTTTATTGGCATAGTCGCACATTAGAGAAGTTCCTAAAAAGCTTCTTCGATTGGTTTTTACTTTAATGACCTAATAGAAAACTTTTATAGATCTGCAATAAATGTTCCAATGTATTTATGTTGATTATGTTTAAATAATTTCTCAAGTAGAGGTAGTAAAATAAACAATTTTAATCCAATTTCCAGTTAAATTAACACCAAAATTGATAGTTACAGTTACAGGGAAAAATTTAAATTTAAGTAAATTTGAATGCAACTATTCAATTTACTTTTATGAAATGGATAAAATTGACTATTGTTAAATTGGGCTGTATTAAATGATATTATGACATAAATTTAATGAGATTGTAATTAATGACTTCTTCTAATGAGGTTCACTTCCTATAAAGTTCTGATTTCTCATTAAAATGTTAGGGTACGCTTGAGTATTTTTGTAATTTACTCTCTCTAGTAGCTACTATAAAAAGAATAGAAATGAGAATCTTGCATTTTGAAGTTCAAACGTATAGTTTGTCAATTTCAAAAAATTGTAATTAAATGAAAATTATTTAGTATCATAGCACTACCTCGGCGGCTGCACAAACAAGTAATAATTTATTTCAATGGTTAATTAGAAAGGGTTGAAAATTTAATTTGTGGAGCAAGTTAATATTGTCATTTAAAATAGATTTTAATTAAAAACTCTTAAACCAATAATCTAATACGAAACTACCTCAACGTAATCAACGCTAACATTGTTGTATAAGCACAAGATGATTTACATAATAAAGTTTATCTTAATTTAACACCCCGATGATGCTAAATAATCTTCCAAACTATAACTTTTCTTCACAAAATACGCATTGTTTCGATACGCACTTATACACTGAAATTAATATAAGTACTGAGATACTGAGAAATATTTTGGTTGATACAAAACAACAAAACATTATTTAAGGATGACCTTTTCGTTAGCACATTTATTACTTGCACAAGTGGCTTTTTTGGTAAAAAAAAATAAAGAATTAGATATTTTAATTTATATAATTGCCTTTCATGTCAATTTATTAAAAAAACTTAATTAAACTAAAAATATTTTTTTTTTGTAAGTGTAATTTATACTTTTCTGTTAAAATAAATTTTTTTATATTCATGTTTGTGAAAATTGAAAACTTTAAAAAGCTTCTTTACTTCTTCTTGTCACTTTCTCTACTTTTTAACTCTTAACTTCATTTTGCATTGCGAGAAACTTTGTTAAAAAAATTTTAGTTTCGTTAAAATTGTCTGTAATGCAAGGACTGCCGTGCAAAAAATTGTTTAGTACTCTAGTACTCAAGTCCTCAAGTGCTTTTTGATTGGTTAAAAACCCTTTGTTTTTCCGAAAGTCAATGTTCACATTAAATAGTTTTAAATAGTTTTAACTTTTTCCAATCCAAGAAAGAGTTGTTGTATTTTAAATGGGTTTTAAGTAGTTGCCCAGCAAGGTCTTAGTTTGGGCTTTATATCTGCTTAAAAAATACTTTGAGCCAAATTTTAGAACGAAACTCAAACCGACTCTAACTAGAACTTCGCCCATTTTTCGAAATTTTGATTGAACTTGCGGTGATTTGAGATCGCAAGTTCGTACAAAATTTTCTAAAAGTGAGATGAATTAGGGTCAGTTAAAAGTTTCGTTGTAGAATTTGGCCCTTAAGGTCCTTTAGAGATCGGATCGAAACTCTTGCTGTCGTCCAGAGTTGGATTATCCATAAAGCGCGCGTTTCAGGACCCGGTGTTGTGAAGAGCCCGGAAGAAAGGAATAAACTATAAAAATTTATAGCATATTGAACTCGAAAACGATTGGTCCTAGGGAAAACTTTTAAATTAGATAAATTAGGGTCAGTTACAAGTTTCGTCCTAGAATTTGGCGGTCCTTTAGAGATAGGATCGAAACTCTTGCTGTCGTCCAGAGTTGGATTATCCATAAAGCGGGTGCTTCAGAACCCGGTGTTGTGAAGAGCCCGGAAGAAAAGAAAAAACTATAAAAATTTATAGCATATTGAACTCGAAAACGATAGGTCCTAGGGAAAACTTGCATAAGCAAAATGAAAGCTTATCAAATTCCCTACAAGAATATTCCTATTTATTTTTTGTCTATTCCTTACCGTTTTTGAGATATCTGCCCGTAAAAATCGTTAAACCGTTAAGCCAGTCCCACATTGTATTTTTTTCATAAAAATTCCTAAAATATAATCATGAAAATTTTTATAAAAACTTGGCGTTATTTGGGTATACCACACTGTAATAATTTGGTAAAAAAAAAATTACTGATTGTAAAATGGGTTGCATAACTCCAAGGTCTAAGAAATGCATTTAAGTACAAAAAATCTGCTACCAGACAACAGAGCAAGGCGCACGCTCGCATCAACAACCAATGGAACTCGTCTTTTCATAAAAATAAATAAGAATTAAGAATAAGAATTTAAACATAAGAATCGTTTCTATTAATGTGACGTCACGTCAAAATATTTACGTGCAGACGCATAATCCCATAAATACAGTTTTTATAAAAACTTCGTAAATATAGCCGAGCACACTGTAAAAACCAGTTTTATCAAAATTTTTGTCAAAATATTTGGTGCTTTTTTTACAGTGTGAATTCGGTATTAATGTATGAAAAAAAATTTGCCTCACATAAAATAGTAAAGAAAATTTAATGCTCTACAATTTCTTTTCTGAAGACTTTTATTGCTAAACGGAGGGATGAGGTGCTAGAGACAAAAGTTTCCCCAAAAACGTGAGGCTAAAATTTGTTTTCGTACATTAACATTTTTTGCGGACAAATATCTCGAAAACTAAAAAAATAGAAAAAAAATTAATATAAACAATCCTGTAGGAAATTTTATAAGCTTTCATTTTAATAAGAGTAATTTTTTCCCTAAGATCTACCGTAGTTGAAAAACCTTTTCAACTCCTCCTCCCCTTAGCCATGTAGCTAAAACCGGGGACTTTTAGTATTTTAATGTTTTACATCTTAACTAATCCAAACACATTCCTGAAAAAAATTTTCACCCTCTTCCATGTTCTCTGGGTATAACATTTCGTTGACTAGAACTAACGCATAAATTAACATTTCATCGCCTCATAGCGACAATATAGGACGTCTAAGAAAAAGACGAAATGAAGATATATGTACGTTTGCCATTGTAAGTAATGCCAGCATCTAATGGAACGCTAAGTTATACTATACCAAAGACCATATAGTAAGAGACTACCGAAACCTATATTAAAAAATGTGAAAGGCCTTTAAGGTCAAAATCGCTTGAAATCCCTCGAAGGGTAAACTTGTTTTATCCCTTTCTTCGTTGCTCCCGCCTCGACAAGCTATCTTATTCACTCAAAAAATCCTTGCAGTGAATCTTCTTTAGCGGAGATTTTTGGTCACATTCGACCCATAAGCTTTGCCAGTCTTACACTGTATAGTCTTTGGTTATACTTTATGAAGTTATATTATTTTTTTACAAACCATAACTGGATGTTGCTTAATTTCCAATACTCATATTCATTCAGTGCAACCGTAGGTAAAGACAGTGATATAAACACTATCAGAAGTATAATCACTAGTTATGGAAGTAGCCAAAATTTTGTCAAAATTTTGTGGCTACATTCTGAGTATTTCAAGATCAAATAATAACCATAAAATTTTAAAATGCAATTTACTCGAAACTAAGCATTTTTACTTGTCTTAAGGCTCGTCTACACACACAGGCTTGTGTGTGAACACAGTTCAGGCGGCTTGCACAGACCAAACCGGAGCATGTAGATGTCGCGTTCAGGCGGCCTGTACAAGCAAACTGGAAAGCAAGCCTGTGTGTGTAGACGAGCCTTTACTGTTGGTCTGAGGCGACGATTTGTGGACTATCGGAAAACAATGATTTTTGACACTTAACATGGAAAACTGAAAACTATTGTATGTGTTTGAAATACGCTAAATTATTGAAACTTTTAAGGATAAAATAGTACATTTTCTCACTGTTTAACAAAAAAACATTGTACGAAGCACTTACTGAAAGTGTCTTAACAGGACTGTTTGAGTTTCTAAGACTCGTCTAAGGGCCGTCCTGGAATTTAACTATTCATCCTGAAAGTGTCACTTTCAGAAAGAATTGTTACGTAAATAATTATTTCTTCATAAATTTTTAATAAAACACAATCTTCTTCAGGAGGTGATAACAAGACGTGACTACAAGATTTTTGTTAAAATCAGACTGTTGGCGTTAGTGGCACTTGACCAAACAATTTTTAACTTCCTATTTCTATTGTTTGTATATTTCGGAATACTCTTCAGGCTTAGAAAGTAAAAAATATCAACTGACAACTCTGGAGGAAGATGCGTTTTATAATATCTCTCATTCCATCGGTTTAAATAGGCAATAAACTATTTTGTCAAACTCGAAGTAACCGGGACTCGATCATGTTTATAGAAAAACGGAATAAAGAAAAAGGATTTTATAAAGATAATTTTTCATACTAACGTAAAATGAAAGATTCTATCAATTACCTTTCTATATCTTTCTTCATACTCACAGTCAATCATAAATTATTGACTGTCGTAAATGTATAAATGTAAAAAAATACTTCTTTACTTTCGGCCCAATAAATTAATAAATTAATCTTAGAAAAAATTTTACATAAGCCATATTCAGATACACACATAAATATAGCTGAATTTGAAATCTATATACGTATTTAGGTACTCTCAAAAAGTTCGCTTCTGCCGAAGAAGTGGAAGTAGCTTATTCATAAAACCAACGCATTTTACATTAAAAAAGAGTATAATTTGAAATTGTTTTTATTATTCAAATGTCTATTCATAACTAAAAGGTAGGTACTAATAATAAATGTGAAAGTTTATGTATCACTTGACTTGTATGTAAAGCGCTTTCATTTTATGCTCTTGTTACAACCCCTCATCATAAGCGCTAAGTATAGCTTCACAATAGAAAAACCAGCTATTACCTATTCTACGCTTCTTCAGTACGTAGTACACCATACACTTTTTAGTTTACATTTTGCCCCGTTGGTCGTAATCAATAGTCGTCTTTTATTTACTAATTTGAAAGTGAGACACAATAAAATTTCAAAGTGCACATTATTTGCAGGTTATTTACATACAAATTACATTAAAAAAACAGCTCTTTTGAAATTGAAATTGCATTTTGTTTAATTTCTGTTTGTTTTTCTACTACCTACTACCGTTTTAATAATGATAAAAGGTTTTTCCTGGCATTTCTATCGCAAAATCGTGTCACAGTTTCACCACACCCATAATAATTGTATTCAAAAATCGAAACGTTGTTAATTTACTCCTTTCAGTTGACTTTTTTATATCTCTAGTAAACGGAATGTATACCGAATAAATATTCTATATAATTACTTAACAGTCAATCAAAAGTACACTGGGAATTTTTCCTGGAAACGCTTCCATTGTCGTACGTCAGATTTTACAAGTGCATTATCTAATTCAAGATAGATAAATTGGATACGAATCAACGAAAGTAGTTTAGAAATAATTTTGTATGAAATTTAATTGACTTTCATTTTGCTAAGAATCATTTTTTCCCTAGAACCCACCGCTTTGCAGACATAAGCAAAAACCCTAAAGACGGGACTTTTTCACACCCCTCTCTCCTTTAGCCATTTAGCTATCTAAGACCAGGGACTTTGAAGCGTGGTTTCATAAAGGGTGCTAAGCACATGCTGAGCACTTGCCTAACTTAAGTTCGTGATCGCGGACTTATTCCGTTTCACAAAGCTTTCTCAAACTGAAACAATGGCCAGACAAACAGTTGTCGCTTTTGGCAGTTATTGGTTAGTACGTTTGTTTTCAACCGAAAACCGCTGGAAGCGCCGACTGTTTATCTGGCCATTGTTCGAGTTTGAAAAAGCTTTATAACACGGACTTAAGTCCGCAATCACGTACTTAAGTTAGGCAAGTGTTCAGCATGCGCTATGTGCTTAGCACCTTTTATGAAATCCAGCTTTAGTATTTTTACCTCCTAAGTAATCCAAAAATATTTCTAAAAAAATTCCATCCTTTTCCATGTTCCTCTATGATACCTTCGTTGATTCGACCATAAATAAACGTTTGTTTTGTGAACTGCAGAGTATTTCTGTAGGAGCCCGAAAATAATTAGCACCTCTGGCTACTCCACTGTTCATTGATCTGGCTCTGCACAGTGTAAGTGTAGAAGAGACTAGAGCACGGCCTTCTCAACTAAAATCCTTGCGTTCTACTCCGGAGATCAAAACAATAAAATAAAATTTTATGAATTAAAATCTTATCTACGGCCACTTCCCTGAAAGACGAAGGTAGGTGGAAAATCACCGAGAGCCGAGAGTAGATAAAAGCCAGAATGTGTTTACCCTAAAATTCCTAAACGCTACTTTATAGTGGAGTAACTCAATGGTTTTACTGAGAGAAACCCGCTCCTTGAATGAATTTTGATAAAAAAAAAATTATTGAGTTCTCAATACCCTAAAGATCAAATTAATCTGTAAAAAGTTGTGTACTTATTTGTCTCAGAATTTTTTCCAGTTTTTTACCAGCGAAATAATTTAGTTTGCTATAAGTAACTGAGTTTATTATTTTGCTATGATTCCCATAATACAAAAAAATCTTATAATGTGAACTTCAGCATATTTCTCTTATTATAAACCATATTGCTTTTCCTATGAGAAATCACGTAGTCTAAACCCACCTTTAGAGCGTGTTATACAATGCCACAAAAATTCAAGTTCTAAGAATGCTTAAAATTTCTTGATTAAATTTTGAATTTTACGGTTAAAGATTTTTCACAGTTGACGGTTACGTTAAATTTCATTATGACAAGAAACATAATTAACAAGGGATACTTGTTTTAAGTATTAAGTAACCAAGGTTTTAACTAGCAACTGAAAAACCGGGCCATAGCTTTTTTCAGCAATATTTAAAATATTGGTAAACGGAAAAGTTTTTGTCTTAAAAGCAAAGATCGCTTTATTTATCTCAAAAAAATAAACAGAAAATAAATTTCTACACGTAACATCAACATCAAGTAACAATCACGTCAAACTAAAAATTGAAAATCCTGAAAAGTAACTATTAATATTGTATTACGTTGATAAAAATCTATAAATTATAATACAAGAGCATCACCTGAATATTGATTTCAGATTCAAAAAAAACCTCTTTGAGAGGTCGTCGACAACAAATTTCTTAATTACTTACAAATAATTAATAACATGCTAATTAGTTAATTATAACGAACGAGTTGATAACTTACAATAAATTAATCAAATTTCTGTCTTATAAGTAAGACAACAAAATGTTTCTTCAGTAATTTGTTCATTTATTAACACGGACATTAAACAAATACTAAACTATGAGTTAAAAGCATTAAACTTGTAGTGAATAAACAAAGCCATAACACTCATTAACATGAAAACATGATGTAGAATCCTTATCATAAAAGCAGTTCTTTTTTTATCGAGTACTAATTTATTTTGCTATAAATAATTCGATATAATATTATGAAAAAAAAAGGTTTCAAAACGATTTTGATGAAGTCCTCCCTTATCATCTATGTACTTATAATACGTAAATCGTTTCAGATTTAATATATTCTATACTTTGTACCGCATTGTTGAACCCTTTATCTAGTTTTAGGTATAAACAATAGTGCTCACTGCTCTTTGAGTTCTGGTTTATTTAAAAAGTTAACCAATTTTCGCTTTATGCACTTTTTAATTAAATTAACATATTTTCAATTATAAAAATTGATGCCCTAATTATGATTTATAAATGCATGCATTAAAAATAAATTTCGTTGGAAAATATTGTTATTGTTTTGTAAATCCAAGTATTGTACGTCATCGATTACAAAGTTAATGTCGAATCTCAAAAATTATCTATTTGCGTAAAAAAAAGTTAACATAATCTTCATTTGTTCCACGTGGTTGGTATACAAGTCATTTTATTAACGTAATAAAATGGAAATTCAAAACCAAAGAGCTTTTAACCTTATGGAAATGGAAATTCTTACAAACTGGGTTTTGCAAGTCCGATAGTAAAATGATAACAAATTCTATACGAGTTTTAAACTTAATACTTTAAATATGTTTTATGAAGAGTTATTTGTGGAAAACTGATAAATAAGTGGCATATTATGGAGTTACCGTAAGTGAGAAAGAGACTTTTAGTATGCTAAATACACCTCTACACTACACCTTTGAGCTCATTCAGATTTAATTGTCATGAACACATTTCTTAAGATCATACCCTAACAATCTCTAGAAAAGTCTGACTTTCTAGAAAATGCCTCCCAGAGATGGAATAAGAGAGCACTTCATCCTGAAGGCTTATCCTAGAAACTGTAAATTGGGTGACAGGGTGGATTATACCCTAAAGATTCTTAAAAAATTCTGAATTTACCTAAAAACTCCCCTAGAGACCGAATATCGTCATATTGAGAACAACAATATTAAAAAATGAAAATAACAAAATTGTCAGTTTCAATGAAATCTACGATACGCGGCAAGTTTGGCTTTAGTCGACTTGTTACCTGTTTAAGCCTTGGAGACGGAGCTGGAGAACTCCGTAGCCAAGCCAAAGGTAATTCTTGTTGTGGCACTACCACTGTAAATTAAATAGCATCTTGCAATAATGATCCAACTCACAAATCATGTGAGCAGCTAGCACCCACCTAAAGACTCGCTCTGCTCACTCGTCTGCTCACCTCAAATAATTGTGAAAATAAAAAAATTATTTTAAAAATGAAAGTTTCACACCGTAATATTAATTATTACTCGAGTTCTCTATAAAAAACTACGACTCACTAATGACGACAGTTTTGAATTTTTTTGGGTTAGAAAATTAATATAAATAATTTTAACCCAGGCAGTTTTAAAGAGAGATTCATTACAAACAAAAGGAAAATTTTTGGGTCCCGATCCGACCAATACAAGCAAAGTTATTCAAAAAATAATGAAACGGAAACTTGTGAGTTTGTGTATTAAATTGTCTTAACCCAATTTTGACCGGAAGGCACTTATTCTTCGACTTTAGTGTAAAATTTTGACTTTTTCAAGTTTCCGTTTCACTATTTTTGAAATAACTTCGCTTGTATTGGTCGGATCGGGATCAAAAAATTTTCGTTTTGTTTGTAATGAATCTTTCTTTAAAACTGCCTAGGTTAATATAATTTATATTAATTTCCTAACCTAAAAAAAATTCAAAACTGCCGTCATTGGTGGGTCATAGTTTTTTAAAGAGAACTTGTAGAAAAAGTTTCTAGTAATAATTAATGTTATGGTATGAAACTTTAGGAAGTTGTAGCTGATATAGTAACAAATCCATATTGCAAGTTGTGTCTAAAAATATCAAGAACAACGACTAAAATTTGCATTTTAATTCAAATTTTCTTTTTCATATTGGTTGTGAGCAATTGGTGGTATTGTAATAATTCTTCCTTGAAATGTTGGAAATTTAATGATCTTTCCGATGAAAACAAAGATAATTACATTAGACCATTTTTTCTTCCAATTTCATTGAAAAGAAAAAAAAATTTTCATCTATTTACCCACAAAACGAATTTTAGTGGTCGAAATGGTTGATCCTTAAACTAGTTTTAATATTCAAAAATAGTTTATAGGATGTTTTTATAATTAATTTTCAAAAATACCTAAAAGAAGAATAAAATTAGGACCACTAAAATTGGTTTTGTGGACAAACAGTTGTAATAGTTTCTTTTTATTTTCAAAGAAATCGGAAGAACAATTGGTCTGATCTGATTGTTTTTGTTTTCATCTGAAAGAGCATTAAATAGCCACATTTCAAGAGAAAAAATATTGCGATACCGCTAACTGCTCACCACAAATATGAAAAAGAAAATTGAGAATCAAAATCTAAATTTTAGCCGTTGTTCTTAATATTTTTGGACCATACTTGCAATATGGATTTGTTACTATATCAGCTACAACTTCCTAAAGTTTCGTACCATAACATTAATTATTACTCAAGTTCTCTATAAAAAAACTACTACCCACCAACGGAGGCAGTTTTCAATTCTTTTTAGGTTAGGAAATTAATATAAATTATTTTAACCCAGGCAGTTTTAAAGAGAGATTCATTACAAACAAAAGGAAATTTTTTTGGTCCCGATCCGAGCAATACAAGCGAAGTTATTAACAAAATAGTGAAACGGAAACTTGAAAAAGTCAAAATTTTACACTAAAGTCGAAAAATAAGGGCCTTCCGGTCAAAATTAAGAGAAAATTAAGAGGGATTAAGAGAAAAAACCCGAAAATCAGGATAAATTTTGGTTCGTTGACTACACTATTATAAGGTTGGCACTAAATATTGAAAATGCCGTTGCTAAAACATTAAACCTTTGGTTGTTTATTCGACTCGATTTACTTAAAATATAAGAATTATTTTACACTAGAGTAAGTGCATTTTTTTAGTCATAATTTTATAGACCTCCCCCGAAATGAAGCTGCCCAAACTTAGCCCATCTAATATTTTAAGTCTAGCTACGCCCCTGGTGACCGTGTTATACAATCCTATAACCAAAGTGCTCTGCATCACTTACAAATCTGTTTCTTTTGATGGTTTGCGCTTGTTTGTAATGCCATTACTCTTGAAACGTTGACGTAATCGACAATTTTTTAATCTTAAGTGGACACTTTTCATTATATTTTTAAGTAGCGTTTATAGTGAGCTTTCTAACAAACCTTTAGCCAACTTCATCTTTAACGGCTCTTAAAAATGCTATGAAAAATTAGACATATACCGGGTGCCGGTTTTCAAATCGGAACATAGTCAAATACATTGAAAATCACTTATTTGCAGTTTGCGGTTCACCAGAGAAATCTGTAAGGGTGGTAGTAATATCTATTGCAAGAGAATTATTTTATCCGTCTATTAACACTAAACAGCTGTTATTGATAGCTTTATGAATTATGTAATAGTATATTATAATACATGTGTATAAGAAAGACTTTATCGCATTAGCGACGAAAATTACAAGCACGAGCTTGCGAGTGCTTGTAACGGCGCGTATGCGATAAAGTCTACTTATACACTAGTATTATAGGCTATTTTTTATTATAATTGCAACTAAAACCTCTATAAAAGAGAAAAAATCTGTATTTAAAATTTGAAAATTAAGCGTGCCGATTTTGGATATATTTGTTGCCACAGAGATGCTTTGTGTTTACATTGGAAAACAACAGTCACACAACAGTTAATATTATTGTTGTTACCTAGACGACTTTATAGAGCACTTGTGCTATAAAGACGATTTTATGAACGCTTTTTAGTGTAAAATTGGCAGATTATAATGCAAGTATAATAAAAAAGTAATTTATATACACTCACCGGCAAAATTAACGCGTAATTTTTACTGCAGGGTGGTCAAACACTTATGACAGGCGCTTTAAAATGAAAACCAATAGAAATAGAAGAAAAGTTTGTTGAAATAATTTGTTCAGGAAAGTGCCCTCCTCAATAATACGCATCGTATCTTCATTTTATTGTTAATAAAAAAACAAATTATTTCAGTAAACTTTTCTTCTATTTGTTTTGGTTTTCATTTTAAAGCGCCTGTCATAAGTGTTTGACCACCCTGTATACAAACCACGTTTTCTCAGAACACTTTTATATCAATTAAAGCATGTGGTATCAAGTAAGTAACAAGTAAAAAATAGTACTAAACAATAGTCCGCAATAGCCTGAAAAACGATGGGAGAATTAGCCAATGAGAATCTATTTTAAATTTCTCTATTCTATTTTAAGTCAAATTTAATTGTTTATAAGTAAGACTAATTAATAAAAATCCAAAGTTACCAATTAATAGTTCCATGAATTAAAAATGAAAATTAAAAATGTCTTAAAAAAGTAGTCGTTTTGTTCAGTTTTGTTCAAAATCAACGAATATCTGATACTTTCCAACAACATTTTTAATTTTCCTTTTTAATTCATGGAACTATTAATTGGTAACTTCGTTTTTTAGGCTATTACCATCTATTACGGACTATTATTTATTGCTATTTATTACTTGTTACTTTACCGTTTAAAGCCTTTAAAACTTGTTCGACATGTAGTCTAAATTCTTAACTTTGATACCACATGCTTAAATTGATATAAAAGTGTTCTGAGGAAGCGTGGTTCGTATAAAAATTATTCGTTAATTTTGCATATGAGTATATGTGTGAGTGTATGTATTTCCAAAATTTGAACAGTCATGACATGACATATCAATGAGCTACTGCAACGTAGATCTCTGATGGCGAGTGGTTGGGGATAGATACATAGAGTTCGTACAGGTACGAAAGAGTACACCTCGTGACGTCATCTCCGCAGTTTTGTCTCTATAATATCTGTCAGTGGCGTATGAACGACTTTTAAAGCTAAAGAACTTATTCGACTACAAAACACGAAAGCTGCTGCTGCTTAATTTGATTGTAAAATGAGCTGTATACGCCGGAATTGTTAAAATTCGTATCTGCCAATTTTGACAGGTAGCATCTTTCGTACTTGTATGAACTCTACCAATTTAGGTATCTGCGCATTCCCCCGCTTTCCAACATAAATCTGTTTTGAAGTAAAAGCGAGTTATAAGTATTAAGCTGCGTTTACTTTATTAATATAACATGTTATATAACAGTGTTTTATAACATTGTTACAAAAATTATTCTAAAATTACAAATTACAAAAGTACAAAAAATATGTCAAAAATGTTATAAAACACTGTTATATAACATGTTATGTTACTAATGTAAACGCAGCTTTAGGCTTCGCTATGCCTTTAATGTGCTCTTTCACATTTAATTTTATCAAATGGTGGAAAGTTTTTAACAAGACACACAGTATAATTACTACAATAATAAACTCGACTCTCTAGGTATAGAGTGGTAGCTTTTCACAATAATCTCAGAAGTACTAAAAATAATCAGAAACTCCAATGCTAACGCACGACCAACTATAATAATGAGACTCGAACTTCATTTTAAAAAACTGCCCTAAGAACTCACTTTTAAAAACTTTTTTCTGTAACAAACGATTTTTACAGATTTTGCTGTTTATCAAAATTTATCAACAAATCTTAATTTTTCAACTTATAAGTTTCGTTTCTAGCTACCAAATAAATTTAATAAATTATTTTATGTGGAAAAGTATCTACCCACAAATCAATTTGCATTTTATGTAAATGTAGTTGCAACTCATATTGTAGATAATATTAAAGTTAGTTCAACACATGATTATTCAATTTAAATTAATATCAGTTTATTATTCATCCAAAGTGGAAGTTTTCCACATGAGTTCCATACATTATAAACACTTATTAATAAAAATTAATGGAATTTAAAAAAAAATTGATGAGGGTTGATATGGTGAATATTAAAAACCGTTAATTAAATCCAATAATTGGAAAATCATTATTGATAGGAAGGATTGTCGACATTCATATCTTTCCTTGGTTACAAAAGTAAAGATTCAATTTTGTGAAATGAGGAAAAGTGCAATCCTTAACTTTTATGTTAAATTGAAGCTAAACCAATAAAAACTATTTATAGAAATTTTTATTGCATTTTCACGCTTTTGAAAGTGATGTTCAATAATGATTTTACTTAAAGTTACAATGTTGTGTACTGTGTAGATTAGATGGGATTCTTGGTTGTAAATAAACTCCGATAGGTTTTTCATTAAAAAAGTATTTGACCAACATTTTTTTTAATAGATTTCTCTTCAATTCATTCAGAATAAGTACCTGACTGTTAGGTTTTCCATAAAGCCAATTAGCGTTTGTACAAACAAAACAGCCTGATGCACAACCTACTAATTATTAAAATAAACAAACTTTTTGAATGTTTTTTAAATTAAAAAGCAAAAGGTTTACGTGCATAATTTTATGTTCAGTTTTATTTGAGAACATTTCAAAACTTTTTCCTCGCAAAGTCTTTAATACAAAACTTAAAAGATAAAACCAACTATTTGAAGTCTTTGTAAATTGTATTAACTTTTCAAACGAAATGAAAATTGATGTTCCGTGATGACTTTTCCTTTAATATTATTAATCTTAACTTTCACTTAATTGTTTTCAAAAAGGATAAGATGTGACATTAGACACCAAGAATTTTTCCCATTGAAAATTCATCGCGAATCTTCCATCAAACAAACGGCTCTAAGTCTAAAGTTACTACAAATTGCTGAAACAAAATTGAATTATTGACAAAAATTTTAAAAAACGTTACCGCTGCAATCAACTGCAATTAAATTGCAATTGCTTTTAACTCAATTATCATATTCCTTAACGAAGCTACAATTTTTCATCAATAAAACCGCTAATTTATTTCCCCATTTTTCCTCTTCGTTGACTTAAAAGCGATGAAAAAAGGCTGAAAAGACCCAATTCGTTGAACCTTTTATTTAAAATAGAAGAAAAAAATAGGTAGGGAATATTTTTTTCATTTCACATTCTTTTATTTTTTTAACAAGACACCCCTTATTTCAAATAAACGCTGCAAGTGCTTTGAAGTACGAGAGGCAACTATGCATGATGCTATTACAAAAGCAAATGCTTTAAATCCTGCAAAAAGTTTTTCTTTTGTTGTACCTTTACATATATTGTTGTTTTGTCACCTGATTTATTTACCAAATTTATATAGAATTATAAGGGTAATATATTTTAAAATATAAATAAAGCGTTTCCAAAAGAGGGAAAAAAATATTTGCATAATTTGCTTATTTGTTTCAAGTAGCTACATACAAACAGCTTTAAAACTGTATTTATTTTTATTTCAATTAAAACATTTCATGATGAAATTAAAAATTTTTCTAAAGGGGGAGACACACTCAGGCTTTTATTCCGGCTTGGCCTGTGCAGGCTGGCGTGAACAATGTATACGGGTCAAACTGGGACATATTTACAGTCAGCCTCAAAATTAATGGCCACCCTGGCTACACGAATTGTGGATGCAATCATCATAACACCTTCTACTTAAATTGAGGTGTAACTTTATTTTGCCAACAAGTAGTAAATCATCAACCTCCCCTTCTACCTTTTGCCGTTGTTAACTAATAACCACCCTAGCGTGTAGCCAAGGTGGCCAATAATTGTGAGGCTGATTGCATATCGTTCAGGCGGCCTGCGTAGGCAAACCTGCATATGTAAAGACCTGTACAGGCCAAAACTGCCCAAACCCTGTGTATGTGTCTCCGCCTTAAGACGTCGAGGCACAAGAAGCACAATTACAGGCCTCTACACTTATACAGGCCAAACCGGAACGTCTGGACATTGTTCAGGCGGCTAGAGCGTCTGCACATCGTTCAGGCTCCGGTTTGGCCTGCCTGCACAGGCCAAACAAGAAGATAAGCAGCCTATATGTGTGAATCGGCTTTAAGAGAAGGAACAAAACATGTGCTCTGCCTCCCACTCTTTTCTATGTTTATTCCAAACAATCTACACTTTTTGGTATCCGGGACCAGCGTGAACACGATTTTAACTCTTTTCCATGATTTAGTATTTTATTTACCCAAAGGCGATTCTGATAAAGTTGCAAAATTAGCATTTTTTATGAAACCTCAACACATTATTCAGGTTACCCAAAACAACTTAGTACACAACCATTAATTTTGTGGACGACCCTCTGTTTAATGTAATATGTAATAATATATTATCAAATATTTACTATTTCAATAAAAGCCCATAATTTTTATATTCATAAGGGTAAGATTAATTATCCATTTTCCTAGTTTGAAACATAATTAATTTTAAAGTTTCGAGCTTTCATTAAACATATCAAAAATATAATTAGAAATGACTTCTTTTCATAATTAGTGGTGAGTTATTTAAAAAGTTTATAAATTATTATTGGTTCAGAGTTGAGAGCTGCAATAATTTTTTAACTTTTACTCCAAGCTTTTAAAATTTATAGTTTAATTTGAAGTTAAAATATTTATAGTTAAGTATTTATAATGAAGGGTGAATATATGCTCTATGCTTGATATTTGGGGGCAACCTAAACATTATAGTAGAGCTGATTTTGTCTAGTAAATATACAGAGTCCTTCAAAAAGATGTTACCACCTATATGGTATTATAAGTGGCAGCTATTAATTTCTCAACATCGATATAGAATGAAGACATGCATAAATTTACGAAAAAGAAAGACACTGAGGATTTTTAAATATTATTAGAGTGGTTTGCAGACAAAACTCCTTTTAGCAATAGCTCTAAGTACTCCAAGGATGTCTCCAAGGATGCATTGGCATCGAAAAGCGTGTCCATAGGCGATCGTTCATGTTAATGTTCACCGAATATTCAACAGGATATTGTGCAATGTTCAAACTGATGAAGAACTTAATACGGTACTTCAACTATAAACTTGCTCTTATCCTGCTATATTTGATGAGAGACTCATGAGAAAAGATAATAAAACTGATCTGGCAAGGATTATTGCAAATAAAGTAAAAAATTAGAGTTCCTTGCTTAACGAAGTTTGTCAATAACTACAGATTAGACATTATTTGTATAAAGTGAGGATCAAAATTTGATTAAATTATATTATAGAGGTTGGGCCGTTTTCACACTAAGCAACGACTAAGGAGTTGCCTAAATTGTTGATTTGTTAATAAATCAAGTGCAACAGATTTACCTAGGCGTTCTTAAGTCATTGCCTAGAGTTAATGTAAGCGGCCATAGGTCGTTTTTGATTCATAAGTCAAAGGGGAGCTACGTACTTAGGTAATTCCTAAGTCGTTGCTTAGCATTAGTGAAAACGACCCTTAAGGGTTATAAGCCTGTTCTCACAAGTAAAAATTGTGCCTTCCGGTTTAGCGCAGGTGGCGCGTGTGAGCACCGTGAGCACCATTTAGGCGGCCTGCACAGACCAAACCGTAGCGTCTAAACAGCGTTCACGTGGCCTGTGTAGGCCGCCTGCAAAAGTAAACCGGAAGGCAAGCCTGTGAGTGTGGACAAGCCTTTAGACGGGGAACGAGCAACGTTTATATAAAATAGCTATCTACTAATGTTCAATTAAAAAAGAAAATTTGTATTTGTTAATAATTAATAATAAAAAAAATTGTAAATTGAAAATTGAAATTATAAACTACTACTTCTATTAAATTTTTGCATTTAATTGAAATTGTTGTATCTGTGTTAAAATATCAACTAATCGTTATCAATACCTAGATTGCAATTGTTACAAAACGAAAGTAATTAAAATATAACTTATCTGCATCCCCTTCCAAAGCAAACTCCTCTACAAGCTTTAGCGATCAGCACAGAGCCCAAAATTCTTTTGAACCCTCCACGATAATATGAAGGAAAAAAATTATTCACATACATGGGCAGATGGGCACACCTATGATGATTCGAATCGATTTTGATTTTTAATTAATTTTCTTTGATTAATAATTAATCTCAAAATAAAAACCTGCAAAAGATACGTACTCTCATTACCATCTGAAATAATTAATTTATAGTAAAGCATTACGAACCTAAAATTTTAGGGTTTTGACTTAAAAAAAGTCGCCTTTTAGACTGAAATTAGTATTTTAAAATTCAAAAAAATTTGCACTAACACTTGAAAAACAATAAATTACACCAAAACAATTAATAATTGAAATACTTATTACACAGAACACCTGCAGTTGATTCACTACTTTTTTAAATACTTAGCGCAACTCGTCCCCCCTATGAAAATTTCAATTCCTCCAAAATAACAATAGATGTCCCTTGCATTCTCTAATTTAAATTAAATGATAAGAAATAAACAAAATTTAAATAAATGCTTTCATTTTTGAATTTGATTATTTCATTTTCAAAATATACAGTACAACTCGTCCCCTCCTAGTAAAAATTTAATTACTCCAAGATGTCCTTTGCATTCACTTATTTATTTAAATAAAATAAAAATTTAATGATTATAGTTATACAGGGTGATTCTGAATCAACGTCAAATTATTTCAGAGATGATAGAATAAGTCAATACAATCATTTTTTGTTATATCGTCGGTGATTCTGCAAAACCTCGTATTATGGTACGTTTAAATTGAAGCGAAAGACTGGCAAAGCTTATGGGCCGAATGTGATCAAAAATCCCTGCTACAGAAGATGTCGCTAGTCACCGGGGCATTTTCGAGTGAATAAGATAGCATGTCGAGGCGGGAGCAACAAAGAAAGGGGTAAAACAAGTTTACCCTTCGAGGGATTTTAAGCGATTTTGACCTTTAAAAACCTTTCACATTTTTTAATATAGGTTTCGGTAGTCTCTTGTATATGGTCTTTGAGCGAACGAACGAACGAACGAACGAACAAACAAAGGAATTCATTAGAATTTAATGCCGCACTATGTGGAAACAAATCTATTAGATAATAGTTTTCGATAAACTTAAAAAAACAAAAAATTTTTTTTTTAATTAGGTAATAATTTCATTTGTTAACCAAGTTAACACTCGGTTTACCCAAGCACCGAGGTTTCTTCTGTAGTAAATTAATATAACTATAGATGTTTTGTATAATATCATGTGAGTAAGAAATTTAATTATTGCAGATTATGAAAATGTGAGTACATACATACATAGGCAAGCAAATGTTTAGGTAAACATAGTAAACATTAAAATATTTTGATGTTTACTATTCTAATTAAGCAATAAGCAAACGTTTGCACAAAATTTTGAAATATTCCCATATTTTTAATATTTACTTATACCTAGGTATACGTATTGCCTACTTTTTATTTTCTGATCTCTAATTTATCCAAATTTCATGCTCAACAATTTTTTAGTGACTATTTCAACTATTTCAACAGGTGGTGTATTTTCCACATTCTAAAAAAAACATTTTAGCTAAAACTGAAGCGAAGTGCGTTAGGCGTTCGAGAAAAATTTGGAACTTTTAGCAGGTTATTGTATTTTATATTATTTTACAAATCAATTCAGTACTATGATTTTCTACGTTCATGTGGATAATGTCTCCACTATGTATATTTTTATTTTATAGTAGAGAACAATTCAAAATTTTCCTCGTTGACCCTTTAATCGTTCTCGCAACCTGCAGCGGATGGTGTCATGAAAGATGAAAGAGTCATCAAATATTAAAAACAAAAAAGAAATATTTGAAGGTGTTTTGCAAATCTGTAGGTGAAAGAGAATTCTTTATAACTAGAATTTTTTTTTCTAATAACTCGTCATTGTATTTTAGCTTCTAATTGATGTCCTCTTCAAGCATCAAGCACTGCACATAACCTGCAGGTTATATAAGAAATATGAGAACAAAGATTAAAAAGTCGTTTCGAAAAAGCGAAGAAAAACGATGCTTTGAAAGTTTCCTTTAAGAAATTTATTAATTTATCAACTATCCGAAAGTTGCACATATTCATCATAAAACAATAAATCAAATACGAGAGTAGATATGCATGTAATTAGCACCGTATCACGTTTCGTATATGATCTTGGTAATTAATCAGTTTTGTGTTTGCTATTGTTTAGCTTTACTTAATGAATAATCAACTTAATGTTATATTGACATTGTTTTACAACACTTAGGTATTGTAATCAACTCTTAAATGATTTAGATCTACATCTATATGATGTAGACCTAATGATCTGAAAAGTGACTAAATGGTTAGTTTAATTAATTTTTTGTTAGATGGCAGAATAATTAAATTTGGGGATGAACAAAGAGATTTCACAAAGCCAAATAGTATTTCACAACATACAGTTTTCTAAAGCACAATTTCCCCTCTTGAATTCTCAAAAATCTTTATGCACTGCAACACAGATTCCTGATGGCGAGCGGTAGGGATATATTTGCGCAGATTTAACCACGCCTTTTTAATAATTTAAATACCTTTAATACCGCGTTGGTAAGGATAAATACCAATTTAGGTATCTGCGCATTCCCACCGCTCGCCAACATAAATCTGTCTTGCTGTATTAATTTAAAAGATGAGCAATTTAAAAACAAAATTTTAAAATATGTTTAAAGCTGAAAGACTCGCTGTATTAAGACTTCTAAACAATTTAAACCACACAGTCCATTTGGTGGTTCCCAAAAGATCGTCCTAATTCCTCTAAAAAGAGGACATACTCTGGGAGAATCTTATGCTTAGACTTATGGTTATCTTATGGTTATACTTCAAGTTACACTTAGAGTGGCTTGGAAAGTAATGGTTGGGAAGAAACTTTTTATAATTCATAATTCGTATGTAATTATAAATTCAATAAAGTGCCTGGACTTCCCTTCCGTAACTATGCCTAATAGCTCTGGCCACATCACGTAATAATTATTTCCTAGCTAGTTTAATGTCTGATTCTTAATGGCTATGATATTTTCTTCTTCTTCAGAAACTGATTCACACTTAAAAAATGATTTAGCTCATTACTTAACGTTCACACATACACAGGCCTTGCCCTCTGGTTTGGCCTATGCAGGCGGCCTGCACAGACCGAACCGGAGCGTGTGGACACTGTTCAGGCAGCCTGCACAGGCCAAACCAGAGCGTCTGGACAGCATTCAAGCCGCCTGCACAGGCCAAACCGGAAGGCTAGACCTGTGTGTGTGTGTGGATGGGCCTTTAGAAGAAAGATCTGTTATAAATTCGTCAAGTCGCTCTACAATAAATTTATAACATCTGTTTGCTTTTCTAACGACTGACGAGCGTCGTTTATACATTGTATGGGAATATTAATATTATTGCTTATCACATGTGCAAGAACGGATACATTATACACCCAAAAATAAAAAATATATCTAATTTAATAAACAGTCATATGCCATATGTTTACTGAAGCTCTTTTTACTCTAGAATCAAAACTACTTACTCTAATCACGTAATCACTATAATATAAAGTTTAGATAAGTTTGAAGGAGTAGGTTTGAAGACCATGCTTGAAAATTATTTAAAATTACTTTAATAGCAATCACCTCTACAATGAAAATCGATGGCTTTAAGTGCTCTCTAAATTTTATATTCTAATAATTAACAAATGAAAATTCTAAAATGTCGAGCAATAAATCTCTAATTCTACTTAAAATGTATTCCCCTGAAAGTATGTTGAGAATAAAAACAATTCTGATAATTCCCAAAGGTCAGGGAGGAAAATTATCCAATATTTAAGACTTCAAGTCCATACAGAACCAATACAGCACGAAATAGGTAACTGATTTTGCTAGCATCCTAAACATTTTCTACGTTAAATATTTAAAAATAGCACTGTAAACTCAATTTTTGCAGGTTTAAAGAAATGTTTTAACAATAAAAACTTTTTCTTTTGCGTTTTCCTCAGGAAATTTAATTACAAATCTCTGCATAACATTTCCTAATAAAACAGTTTCTGAGTTTCCTATTAAATTAAAAACTCGAAAGGGTGTCGATACTATCATTAATTTTCTTATAAAATCAAAAATTTAAATTTTGTTTAAAAATTCAAAAAGTTTTAAATCAAAATGAAAGAGCTTATCAAGTTAGTATCTATTGAATGAACACAAAGGCAGAGAAATGTACCTATCGGTTGTGAAAAATTTATGTGATTACTAAACCTGGATTTCATACAATTTTCACTTGATAACATCACACGTAATTATTTATATTTTTATCTTACAGTTTAATATCGGTACAACATGCTTTTTACTAACAAAATAACATTTTTTATCTTTTAGCGCAAGTTGATACTGTTTCTAAAACTTTTTAGTAACAAAAAGATAAAATTTAATTACAAATAATAATCTGGGAAATGGATGTTAAGCATAATTTCAAAAATATTAGATTATAATGAGCCATCAAAATAAAATTGTATCGAGAAGGCTCTAAGAATAAATCAAAAAACAAAAGTAATAGCCTACTCGAAATAAACTTACTTTGATTATGCTCTTTACTAAATCTTGCGTGCATAAAATTATTAATGTTTTACTTGATTTAATTAATTAGTATCAAAAGTGGCAATAATTGAGCTTCAAGCGTGAAAGCCACGTGATTACGTTCTAACAACAAGAATAAATTTTTTTCTACTTTTCAAAACTACCTAAAAACTTAAAGAAAAGTCGTGGAAAATAGTAAGTAAATATTGTTTTAGTACTATTTTACCTTTAGTACTCATGAATACGTTCTTTTTAGAAGATATAATATTTTCACAATCAAACATCAACGAAGCTTGTTTTGAACTGCCTTCTTTAGATATATAATTTTCCGCCAAATAATTGCGCCGACGCTTTTCACTTCCTTTTTCCTAGTTTTCCAAAACAAAATTTACCCACAACATAAACGTTAGTAAACGATTTTTAAACAAAAGCTTTTACACCACCTATTACATACTCACGCATTTTAATTCCATTCTCTAAATTTTTAACAAGAAATCTTCTTCTTGTCTTCTTAAAAGTTTTAAACTTTTTCCTTCAAATAAATTTATTATAATGTGTACCTTTCATTAAAGAAAAGTAAAGAAAAGCGACAAATTGTTAATTACAATTACTTGCTAAAAGAATAATTTAACGTTTATGAATAATTAAATTTTAATTTAATAATTTATAAGATAAACTAGAAAAATTTCTATGGGAAAAAATTTTAAGCTGTAAGTTTACTAAAGATTTTTTAAAGAAGTCGAAAATACTGCGGAATGTATTAGTATTTAACATTAAGGGTGTAATTTAGTAGGCATATGCTATCGCAGTCGCACTCATTGCTTATATGGACAACACTTGCTAATTTTGCGTTGTCAATTTCTCAAAAACCAAAAGTTAAAATGAAATGCTGATTTGTTTATCAAATAGTAGGCGTTAATGATAGAACGTCCAAGCGTTTGTCCTGCCGGCAGCTCCTTCCAGAAGGACAGTTGTACAAGCCTACGGTCCTGCTGGAAGTACTCTCCCTTGTTATGGAATATGTCCTTCTCGCAGTACTGCCAATCTTCCGGCAGTACGGCGACTTTTACAGTGCCGCAGTACATATTTGATCACCCACTTTCATTTTTAAAACCGTTTAAATTTCGGACGCCACTGGCGAAATTAATAATGTCTTAAAATACCTTTTACGTATTGTAACTTCGCTCCTACTGGAGCTATCGCGATGAAACTTGCACAAAACATAGATAACTTTTTTTGCTGATTCGAACGGTTTGGGTTACGTCCTGCTAGCACTACTCAAACGTCATATAAGTCAACATGGAAAAATACGTACTACCAGCAGGACGTAACGTCCTGCTGGTAGTACGCTTGGACGTTCTATCATTAAAGTCTCGGAGATGAGTTAATTTCAGACTCAAATGTGAAGTATTTATATAAAAATAAATACATAACTGTAAAATGCAGTACAAAAATTAAAAATTATTCTTATTAATTGCCACCTTATTTCTCTACAAAAATCATTCGAAAATTGCTCATCTCCGAGACTTTAAAGGCAACTATTTGATAAACAAATCAAAATTTCATTTTTAACTTTTGGTTTTTGAGAAATTGACAACGCAAAATTAGCAAATGTTGTCCATCTCAGCAATAAGTGCAACTGCGATAGCTATAGCTATACCTACAAGGTAAAACTGTTGATTGAAGGAATTGTAAAACTGACGTCGCTATAGCTATAGAATTTAGTTAGTGAATCCACAGTGTAAGGATTTACTAACTTTTTCGATAGCGAGCGATATCTTTAACTAGCGATTAGGTTATGTTCGAATTTGTAACTCAAAGTTTTAGATTTTGGTGGATAAATATATAGCTACCGAAAATCGTTAATTTATCGCTACTTTCTCGGTACCTAACGACATATTTGTCCACATAAATCTCTATAACTTTGAATTGCAAAATTCATACTTTACGAATTCGGTAGTTAACGACGTCGGTAGCTATCGAATTTAATTAATGAATCCCACAGTACCTACTGGGATAATAGTTGTAGCTTCATATACTAGTAATCACATTAGCTTTTAGGTGGGAATTTTGTTATTAATGGAAAATTGACGTAGCCAAATATATTTATTTCACTTTAATAATTGCTTATGAAAGAAGATTATCACGTTCTAACAAACGTCGGTTGTAAAATTCAAATATAATTATCAATGATGTATACCTGACGTTTCTTAGCGCAACTCGAACTTAAAGCTAGTTTGATTACGACTATAGACTTACAGCTTACTAGATCAAGTTCCCTTTAAAGACTCATTAATCATTATCAAATTATAGAGAAATAATGTTCAACTACTTCTTAGAGGTCGTTTATGCTGGCCGTTAACTTACGCTTTAACCTTAAAACCGTAGCATTGGTTTCCCTATAGTCAACTAAAGGTTAAAGCTTAAGTTAACGGCCAGCATAAACGACCCCTAAAGCTAGGTTCACAGCTCTTCGTTGATACGTTTCCGTTGGTACGTTGGCCAATCAGAGCAGAGTATTTTTTAAATTCATCCGTCAAATTTGAAAAATGCTCTGCTCTGATTGGCCAACGGCTAGCTTTAAGCTAGGTTCATAGCTCTCCGTTGATACGTTTCCGTTGGTAGGTTGGCCAATCAGAGCAGAGCATTTTTCAAATTCATCTGTCAAACTTGAAAAATACTCTGCTCTTATTGGCCAACGTACCAACGGAAACGTATCAACGGAGAGCTATGAACCTAGCTTTAGGCTTAGGCTAGAACGAGAACCCATTTGCATTTCTGACTTTTGTGTTATCGGCATTTTCAGAAGACCGTGCTGGAAGAATAGCAAGAATTGTAAAATATACGAAATTTTAATACACGTAAAAATGTATTACGATATAATAAAAATTAAACCACTAAAAAAGAAAATTTTGCCCCTCATTTCCTCCACTAGTCCGCCTCTGTCTTTTCATCAATGTCAGTTTGACGCTTCACAAACTAGGTTATGTTTTTATTTTGATTGAATTTCGTAGAAAATCAGTGATTACGCAAATAAGGTAAATTTAGAATCATCTCCTTTGTTATAATTACAAATTTTATTGTAGATACTCAAGAATACTTACAAGAAATGCAGAAAATTAAACATGTTTTGTACTGCAATATTTATAAGTTTACTTTATTTGTCGTTAGTTAAAACCGAAGTAGAAACTGATAATATTACTAAGTTTAATCCATTAAGTCCACTAGTAAAGTGTTCGTATTTATCATGGGAATTTATGGATTGCGAAGATCCAGTTGACCATAAAGGAAATAAAACTGCTAAAGAAGAACTAGGGTACGGATGTGTAAAATTTGGTGGCATGTGGTATGACGATGTTGAAAAAACTAAAGTTTTATGTACCGTCTTAGAAAAAATAGAGTGTTATGGAAATAAAACGTTTTTAAAAGATGGTGTACCTTGTGTCAAATATTCGGAACAATATTTTACGACTACGTTATTATACAGTATATTATTAGGATTTTTGGGAATGGATCGTTTTTGTTTAGGTCAAACTGGAACAGCTGTTGGCAAATTGTTAACTTTAGGTGGTGTCGGTATTTGGTGGATAGTTGATATAGTTTTACTTATTACAAATAGTTTAACCCCTGAAGATGGAAGTAATTGGAATACCTATGTATAAAATGTTTACTGTAAATTATTAATAAGTACAAAAGTGCATTTCAGATTAAATTATATTTAATATTGCAGTGATTATGTGAAAATATTGAATTTTGTAAATAAATTGTTTTAGTAATGCAAAATGTTTAATAAAAATCTACTTTTAATTATCTACTTGTTGAATTTGTATACCCACAAATAGTACATAATAAATCTTTCGATTTATTGCCGACCTACTTGTTAAGTATAGACTGGCTCATTCCTTAACCACAGCCTTTTTTTGAAAATCTAAATAGATTATGTGAAGTGTGCTTATAAAAACACCTGCAACAGATTAACTACATTTGTGGACGTTATAATAGTAAAACATAATTTACTCAGATGAATTTCACATCTTTATTACATATTAGGTATAATTCAAATTGGATAAAAATAAAATAAGATTTTTGAGTGTAACTATTTATGAAGCAACATAGTTACAGAAATACAAAACTATGCATATTTTAAGCAGAATTGGAATTTGGACCACGACGACGACCAAAAGTTGTTACAACATTAACGAATCTTCTATTATATTGAATTCTTCTCTTAGCCCTGCCGGTCTTCTTCTTTCTTTTTTCTTGCTTCTCTACTTTTGGGGTTTGTCCTTTTACTTTACCTAAAATTAAAAATATTAGATCTAAATTCTTCAAAAAACTAAATAATATAATGTACGTAACTAGCTAGAATAAAGGCTTAAAAGAATCAGCAATTATCTCAAAGAGTTCAGTTATTTTAGCAAAGTTTTAGGAAGGTATGTGTTATAGTAAACCACAACTACCTGCCGACCTTTGCATAGCGAATAAAACAAATTATTAAATCTTACCTGCACGAGCTAATGATCCGTGAACTTTACCACCAAGTAAACTTACAGTTAGTTCTACATCTGTTGATTCAAAAGCAGATACTAAACTGTCGTCTGAAATTGGACTACCAGAAGCATATAAACTGATTTCATCTTCATTTAATAGTTCTAAAGCAGCAATTTGACTCTGTAACATAACCTCAAAATGAGTCAACTTCAAATTGCAACTTATGTTGCTTTTACCTTAATTTGAGCAATTGTCTCGCTTCCTTCGCATGTTAACACATGTGTAGTCTGTCCTCTGACTATTAACTGCATTTTCGATCTAAAACATGATGAGAATTATTTGTCGGAGTAAAATTACGCCATATTTGTTAAAACACGAAGCACGTGTTTTAGTTAAATTTTAATCGCGTACTTATACTATTTTATTTAGTATTTCTTTGGTATTCATTACAAACAATGAAATGTTAATAATAATTCCTTAAAATACATATTTAATTAAAAATATTAATAAACTTACTGTTAAGAGCACTAACACTTCTTGATAATGACAGCTCTGATAAAAAAGAAAAACACTAACAATGTCACCAACTTAAGGCACGTAAAGTTACTACACAAGTATAAAATCATGAAAGAGCGGCTTTTTCAAACTTTTCGTAGGAATAAAAATTAATTTATAATAATTTACACTAATAAAAAAATTTATTTACGGACAGCTAATTACATAGATAATAAATATTTACAACATATAAAAAAACATAGGTAGTATCTAGTATAGTTCTAACCACCTTAGCTTTTGGTTGTGCATTTTCTTATAAATGGAAAATTGAAGTATAGGCCAGTAAACAAGTACATCTTACCTTGCAAAAGGTCATGTAGTTTTGGATTTTGGATATGTTATATGTACCTAGGCCCTTATTGAAAACTCAAGTTTTCTTATAACTAGTTTATATATAATATTAAATAACTCTTTACTAGTACGACCTACAAAAAATATTAATGTTACCTGTTTTCTAGAGCACAAAATTTGCTGCAATTTATCCCAATAACGTGTTTTTCTAAACCATACAGTTACCGAAATACAGAGCTTCAAAGTACAAAATTTTTCAAAAAGTTAGGGAAAAGTACCACAAAAAAGACAGTGTTCATCATCTTAACGGTTTATTGGTTCAATTTAAAGACATCATGAGTAACACTTTGTAGTCATATGATAGATCTGTGCATAAAAAATTACAAATATGACCACAATACGAAGAATATTTTATACAGGGTGAGTCGGGAGAAACGCACCAAACGCCAAGGGGGTATTTTACATGTAAATATAAGACGAAAAAACCCAAAAGTTGTAGTCCGATTTTGATTGGTTTTCAAGTTACAACGACTTAAAAGCTTGAATCGCTAGTAATATAATTTCATTAATTTATAAAAACACCCTTTTTTTAACTTTAAAGCTCTTTATTTCGGTAACATGGTTTTCTAAACCTCATATTTACGGAAATACAGAGCTTCAAAGTATAAAAAGTGGGTTTTTCAAAACTAATGAAATTTATATTACTAAATATTCAAACTTTTAAGTCGTTGTAACTTGAAAACCAATAATAATCGGACTACAACTTTTGGGTTTTTTCGTCTTAGACTTACATGTAAAATACCCCCTTGGCGTTTGGTGCGTTCCTCCCGACTCACCCTGTTTAAAATATTCTTCGTATTGTGGTCATATTTGTAATATTTTATGCACAGATCTATCCTATAGCTACAAAGTGTTACTCATGTTGTCTTTAAATTGTACCAATTAACCGTTAAGATGATGAACACTGTCTTTTTTTGTGGTAGTTTTCCCTAACTTTTTGAAAAATTTTGTACTTTGAAGCTCTGTATTTCGGTAATTGTATGGTTTAGAAAAACATGTTATTGGGATAAATTATAGCAAATTTTGTGCTTTAGAAAATAGGTAACATTAATGTTTTACGTAGGACGTACTAGTAAAGAGTTATCGAGCAAAAACCGAAAAAAGTGACACAAAAGTGGTTGTACTGAAGCGCGCACAGGCGCGCCGAATTCCAAAACTTGGATTTTTAATAAGGGCCTAGGTACATACAACATATCCAAAATCCAAAACTACATGACCTTTTGTAAGGTAGCATACGCTTATTACGACCTGTTTACTGGGCTAGTAGTCAGATATGTATATTTACTTCAGTTTAATAGTTGCATTTGAAAGATGATATCATGCTCTAACAAACGTCGGCTGTAAAATTTAAATATAATTATCAATGACCCATCCCTGACGTTTTTTAGCGCAACTGTGGTGCAACTCGAACTAAAAGCTAGTTTCAAGTTTGGTTATGACTATATTCAGATATTAAACGTATAGTCCAATTTTTTAAATACTACCGACACGTGACTTTTAAAAAATTCAATAAATAATTAATTTCATTATAAATTTTCCTAATAAATAATTAATAATAATTATTAACAATAAATGTATTAACTAAATTAAATAATTAAACTTACGAAATAAATCGTTTTCATCTTTATTTATACATATAAAGATGGTCACGTGTCGGTAGTCTTTTAAAAATTCGAGTATAGTTCAAAAATTATTACTTAATTGAATTAAATTAAAAATTTATAAATTAAAACTATTAACACATTATTATATTCTCTAACTAAATTAAAACCTCGGTAATCGTCAACTAGATCCTTAAAATAAATAACATATCCCCCACAGCTTTATTAAAAGTTTGATGAAGTGATGCACTTTGCACTTATGATAATGTAGCAAGACACAGCTAACAACCCAACTATCTAAAATCTCTGTTGGAAATTTTGTTGTTGCTGATTGCTGCTATACATCATTTGCTGTTGATGAAATTCTTGTTGTTGCTGTGTACTTATCGGTACCTACAATAATATTGCATTAACAAAATAACAATATAGAAATACACTTAATTACTTGTTGATTCACTTGTCCAGGATGCGGTGGTACAAGTCGTGGTCTTTTAGCAGGATTTCCATGACTATCAGAATTATTTGATTGCTGAGATTGTTGCTGCTGTTGAGGTTGTTGTTGCTGCTGTTGAGTTTGTTGTTGAGGCTGTGTTTGCCTTTGTTTATTTTCAGTTTTTTCTTCTTGATCATCATCAGTTAAAAATTCACGTTTGGGGTAAGGTATCAGACAACCTATGCAACAAGTAAGTGTTAATCAGAAGTTTCGTACCATATGAATGAAGAGTAAATATTAAAAAATATGTATAACGTAGTAATACCTGCAAAAACATCCTGCGTAGGTAATGGATCTTCAGTGAAATAAGCATCCTGCATGGCTTGTTCTGAGGTAATTCTTTTATTTGGATCCATAAGTAATAAACGTTGTAACAAATGAAATGCTTTACTATCAGGTTTAATCTTATGACGATCCATATATTTAACTAACGAACAATTGACATAGCTACAATAATCGATTAGTAAAAAAAAGGCTTCTAAAACTTGTACTTACTTGGACTTTTTAAAATCTTTTAATAATGTAGGATGTTCTGGCATTTTCCTGATATCCTCCCAATCCTTTTCATGTGGGAATCCCATAACATTAAAAATTCTATCCAATTGATCATGATGATAAGGATTACTTGTTTTAATATCTTCTTGACGACAGTGAAAAATAGGTTCGGATGTTAATAATTCCGCAAATATACAACCTATTGCCCAAATATCTACAAATTTTCATTAAAAATCAATAAAACTCAATCACAATTAAAGTTACCTATAGCTTTTGTGTAATGCCTAGCTCCCAAGAGCAGTTCAGGTGCTCTATACCAAAATGTAACCACCACAGGGTCCAAGTCAGCTAGTGGTTTTAATGGTGCATTAAATAATCTAGCAAATCCCATATCGGCAATTTTTACTCGGCCTCGTTCTGGACCTTCCCCCATAACTAAGATATTAGCAGGTTTTAAATCACGATGCAAAACCCAATTTGAATGCAAGTAATGAATCCCATCCAATATTTGGTAGAGTAGAGATTTAACCATGCCTTTGGGTACCATTACTGGTTTCTTATTAGCCTTGGCAGCTCTATGAAATTTAATTATATGCCACAAATCGTGTTCAGCAAAATCAAATAACAACCATACTTTTCTATCATTATGAGATAGAAACACACGTATTAAATTAATTACGTTTGGATGCTTAAGCTCGCGAAGTAACTAAAATCAATTTTAGGTTTATGTTTATGTATTAAAAGGGTAGAAAAACTTACAGCAATTTCACGACATGCAGACATAGATAATCCAGTGCCTTCTATTTGTTTAAGAGCATAATCACGATTGTCCGATGCATCTTTTCTTCTTCCTTTATATACGTGGCCGTAAGTTCCTCTTCCAACTTTACAACCTTCGTACTCAAATAAATCTTCGACTTTTACTCTTTCATTTTGAGTTTTCATCTTAAATTCGTAATCCATCATGAGAGTAGTCATATTATGCTAATAAACACTTGAAAACTAATGGATTTCTTTATTTAAAATCCACCTATATATTCACTTAACCGATTTTAACATTATTTTCCTTCGGTAAAGTATCAAAACAACAATTTAGTAAAATCACAAAATCAAGAAATCAACGTCTATATTTCACAAATGCCAAAAATGACAGTTCTGGGGGAAAAATTTGAGGTTACCAAAAAAATAAAAAACCCTATATTTCAAAATTGCACTTTTTAAATGTTTTTCAATTCAGAATATCTTTGGCAACAGCAAATTAACTGAAATTTTTTAAATGTATTAATGCTTGTGCTTCATTAGAATAAAAAGTAGGCAATTTTACGTGTATTTTATTTAATAAATGACTTGTTTATAATGGTTATCTCTATTAAACAGTTATGTAAATGTATCATCGATACTCTGTATTCCTTTACTTTAAAGCTACTTTTTATTCGTTCTACTGGGAACAGCAACCTTATCTTATTAGTATATTTTATAGGCCCCTTTTCTTGAAACGCAGTAAATTATTTTATTAATACTGATTTCCATACAGCACTTGATTTGGTATTGGTTTGTTGGATAAAAATAATTTCAAATTCTCTTGAAATTGTTGGGCAATATGTATCGGCTTGCTTACTCCAGAAACATGAGGTGTGATGAACACCTAAAAACAAGTTATTGTTATACATTGCATCACTTTATTCTACTAAGTACTTACATTTGGAGTAGTCCATAATGGATTACTAGCAGGTAGAGGTTCGGTATTAAATACATCTAAAATTGCTCCTGATATCCAGCTCTGATTCAAAGCATGCAGTAATTCTATATCATCAATTATACTACCTCTACCGACGTTTATAAAAACAGTCTCCTTGTCTAAATAAATAATTATAAATCACCTGCAGTCTCAACATATTCAACTACCTTTGCAATTTTCTAAAATATTTCTATTTAAAAGGCCAACTGTTTCTGGAGTATGCGGTAAAGTGTTCACAATGTAATCACTTTTTTTTAATAGCTCCGGTAAATTATCCTTAGTAAAATACGATGTCAAGTAATTATGTTCTTCTGAATAATCACGACTTGGTTTTCTTCCATAGCCCAAAACTTTTGCACCAAAAGTGTTTAGACTTCTTCCAACTGTAATATACGTAAAAAAAAGGCATTACTTTAGTATTGGAACAAACAGGTTAGTTTAATTAAAGAAATTTGGGAAACCCAAACGTAATTATAGTTTTATAATTTTAACTAGTTTAGTTAACTATCAACTTACTCCAACTTCCAATATTTCCTACGCCTAAAATTCCTACAGTTAGTTCAGATATTCCTCTATAATGGCTAATTTTCCCTTCTTTAGTCCACAATCTTTTCTGCTGGTTATTACGCACATTTAAGAAATCTCTCTCGTGATTAACAATTGATGCCACTACGTATTCTGTGATAATTCGACCAAAATGATTACCAGAAAATCTACTCATTTGGTATGGCAGAGGCCTATTTATATACGGTATAAGAGTTTCTACTCCGGCCCATGTTCCTTGTATCCACTTGACGTTAGGTAAATTGTATAAGTGAGGTCCTAGTAAGGTAAAATCCCCTATTAGAATGTCGCAATTTTTAAAACTTTCATCGGAAGCTAAAAAATATTTATAATTAAAATAGAGAATTAAAAATAAATAGACAAGTACGTTAATACCTTGAGTAATTTCTATAAATTTATGATTTGGTAGCACTATTCGTAGCACTTGAATTAAATTAGTAATTTTTGAAAATACACAGATATGCATTGCAAGAGTTTTATTTAGAATTTGAATTTTGTCATTTTTGAGGTTATTTCGTGGCTATTTAATCGCTTATTGCCCTTGAGATTTGAAAGTATCTCGCCTGTCCTTTAAAAATCCCATAATTTATCATCATGTTTTTATCTACATACCAGTATTTTTTTGTTTGACCACTTAATTTTGTCGCTAAATTTAAATATTACTTTATTTTACGCATTATCTTTATTACACCTACAACCAGTTTTTAGCATTTTGTAATTTGCACTGTTGCAATGAACGAAGAGTGAATATGCGCACCTTCCAAGGATAATAATTTTAATTACTTTTTTTTAAATGTAAAATTAATGAAAAATTAATTTTTAACGAGAATGAGATGTGTAAATCACTGCCTGGAATTTCTGAATTTGCCCTTAGTAGATTTTTTAACCCTCTGTATCTCTACAGGGTGTCTCGAATAACATCGACAACGTCTACAGCACGTCTACAGTGGTTTCCTGGGACCAAAATAGGACATTTAGGGCGAGTTTTTCAATCATCGTTTAAACTAAGTTCCAGCTGAACGTAGTTCAATCTCTTGCGCTGTAAATTTACTGTAATGTAAACGAGTTGTTACGGCGCATGAGCTTGAACTTCGTTCAGCTGGAACTTAGTTTAAACGATGTTTGAAAAACCGGCACTTACTCTTCTTGCAATTATATGAAAAAACTCACCCCTACAAAGTTATAGCTTCTCAAAGTTGGGGTTAAAATTTTAAAAAGTCGCTTAATCTCCAAAAATACTGTCAATAATTTAATGATTTTTATACAGTAGGCATATCTTATAAAAGTCATCCTGTGGTAGAAATTGCATAAAAATTGCACCACTACAATTACCCCTTCAGAGGGTGGCGCTAACTTGGAAACCCTAAAATACTAGCTTCTGCTAAAAAAATATCAAATTCTTTTGATTAATATTATGGGGAATTTAAAAATAAACATTTTGTGTCTCTTAAATTTTTTTTCTAAAACCAACCGTTTTTGGGAAAAAATTGAAAATCGATAATGATGATAACAAGCGGGTAACAAATGAATCAACATATTTTTGAAAATCACCAACAAACTTCTACCATGTAAATAGGAAGGATCAAATAAGACATTTGTTCCTCTTGAAGTAATATCCGAAAACGCTTCTCTAAACAGTTAAAGGTTCGCAAAATTGGGGAGGTTAAAATGTTAACAAATCACTTAATAACATTTTAGGGATGTGTGTATCCCATAAGTGGTAGCTACCCAAACTGGACGTTTTTACATGTGTGCACTTGGAATAACTTAGGAGTTAGGTACCCACAAACGCAATGGGAAGGGGGTAAAATCTCATATCTATGCTTGCCCAAAAAGGTATCGATATAAAGAGAGGAACCATAGCCTGATTAGAATAATGGATTAGGGCAAAAACGAAAAATAAGAATACACTTTACTAGTGGGAAAAACTTCCTCTAAAATCTTTGGCATACTTGGCCGTGCTATAGAAGGATTCTAAATAAGGAGACTTAATCTTAAGCTGCCCTGAAATCTCAGAAAGAACTAAAATCACGTCAACGCTGACATGGCAATGTAGCACCACCTAGTTATGAACTAGCTCAGAACTACAAAGTAAAGGAGGCGTAGATATCAGGACACTGTAGAATCGAGGCATACTAGGCCGAGCTGTAGAGGAATTCTAAATAAGGGGACCGTAAATAAAACAATTTACATAATCTTAGGCAGTGAAGCATCTTAAATGAACTAGCTCAGCTCTACAAAGTAATAGAGACGTGGATACCAGGACACAGAAGAATCGAGGTATACTAGACCGTGCTGTAGGTAGAAAAATTCTAAATAAGGAGATCATAGATAAAACTATTAACATGATCTCAGGCAGCCAAGCTGCCTTAAAATTTCGGAAAAAATAAAGATTATGTCAACACTGACATGACTATGTTGCAACATATTAAATGAACTAGCTAAGTACTATAAAGTAATAGAGATATGGATAAAATCATTCGCCCAATGTCAGGCAGCAAAGCTGCCCTGAAAGTTCTCTCTAAATACGGAGATCATAAAGAAAACTATTTATATGATCTCAGGCAGCAAAGCTGCCTAGAAATCTTCGAAAAAAAGTAAAAATATATCAACAATAACATGGCTATGTTACAACACCTTAAATGAACTAGCGAAGTACTATAAAGTAATAGGGACATGGGTAAAATCATTCACCTAATTTCAGGCAGCAAAGCTGCCCTGAAAACTCTCAAAGATTGAAGATCACGTCAACACTGATTATGGCAATGTTGCAACACCTTAAATGAACTAGCTAAGTACTATAAAGTAATAGAGACATGGATAAAATCATTCACCCAATTTCGGGCAGCGAAGCTGCCCTGAAAGTTCTCTCTAAATACGGAGATCATAAAGAAAACTATTCATATGATCTCAGGCAGCAAAGCTGCCTAGAAATTTTCTAAAAAAATTAAAAACATATCAACACTAACATGACTATGTTACAATACCTTAAATGAACTAGCGAAGTACTATAAAGTAATAGGGACTTATATAATATCATTCACCCAATTTCAGGCAGCGAAGTTGCCCTGAATACTCTCAAGGAACGAAGATCGCGTTAACACTGATTATGGTAAAGTTGCAACACCTCAAATGAACTAGCGAAGTACTATAAAGTAATAGGGACTTAGATAAAATCATTCACCCAATTTCAGGCAGCGAAGTTGCCCTGAGTACTCTCAAGGAACGAAGATCGCGTTAACACTGATTATGGTAATGTTGCAACACCTCAAATGAACTAGCTAAGTACTTTAAAGTAATAGAGGCATGGATAAAATCATTCACCCAATTTCAGGCAGCGAAGCTGTCCTGAAAATTCTCTCTAAAAAAGGAGAGCATAGATAGAGCATTTATTTTTGGATATTACTTCAAAAGGGATAAATATGTTCTATTTTGATCCCAAAAACTCACTGTGGAAGTTTGCAGACTGCAATCATTATTATTAGTTTTATTAGAAAAATTAGAGAGATGAAATGTTTATTTTAAAACTCATCATAAAAATAATTAAACGAATTTAATATTTTTTAAGCAAAAACCAGTATTTTAGGAGTTCAAAGTTAGCGCCACCCCCTCAAGGGTAGTTGTAGACGTTTGTCAGTGTTATTCGAGAACACCCTGTGTAAACAAAAATATTCATGCTTATTCTTATCTCTTCCTGGGTTCCTGGTCTTACTTGTGGTACGTCTGGTTCTATTTTGCTATAGTCTGTTCCAGCCAAAAAGGTTTGTGTTGGAGGTATAGGAATGTACTAGCTTTGTCGCGCACACTTGTATTCTAATTAGCGCGATCCTTTACTAAGGTACCTTTACACTAGCATTCTATCGCGCGCGAATGGAACGGCGCATTCCATTCACGCACGAAAGCGCGTATGTCTAAAAGCTCCGCTCACATGTTTGAGCGCGTTCGAGAACGCGTTCAAATCCGAACGTTTTAGCACGCGTTTTCCAAAAGTTTTGTAATTTTTACACACTCTTTTCACGCATTACTAGAGTTTGTTAAAAAGTTATTTTTGGAATGCGTTTTACTCGAAACTATAGATCTGTGGGTTACAACTATTATTTTAGATATAGATGATGTAGAAATTCCTGATGAAAATTTTAGGTCTTCAAAAGAACGACCAGTAGCCAAATACCGCAAGGTAACCTAACTACTAATCTTTCTTCAGCACTAATGCTTTCTCTCATTCTTGTGTTTTCTTTAGCGATAAGTGGCGATACAAGTTCTAACAAATTGTTGAATGTTACGTAATCCATGCGCATGTAGTTTCTGTAGTCCTCGGGGTTGTTTTCTTGCAGTTCTCTAATAAGGGCCATGTGCTCAAATTGATTACGATTTTCTCTCCACTTTTTCACCCACATTCTTTTCTTCCTCCTAGTGGATTTTAACTGCAGATACATTGCGAAGCATTTAGGATTGTTAGGGTGGAGGGTAAACCGAGGTTTACGCGCACTTAGACCGCTTAATCGGGCCCATTGTGCTGATTGCGAAGCATAACGCAACTTTTAATTTACGTCTTCTTTGAGTTGACATAACTCCAAACTTTCACTTATCGTGCTAGAATTTTCAACACGCCACGAGAAACGCCAAGAACGCGCGAAATGGGACGTTTCTTGCATTTACACACACACGATTATTATCCTTCAAGAACGCGTGCAACGTTCCGCGACTGGAGCGTCTTACTTTTTAGAACACCGGTTTGGAACGGCACGGTTTAAACGCACGGGCGGGATCGCGCGCCAGAACGTCACGTTCTATTCGCGCGCGATGGAATGTTAGTGTAAAGGTACCTATTAGCTCACCGTTGCCAGTATGCCGTGCAAGTTTACCACGCCTTATACAATGTACATATAGACATTTTTTTTCGTTATAAAATTAATTTAATACAATTAATAAATACATACATATATTTATTTATCAAAAATTGTAATTATTTAATTTTTTTTAAATATAGAAATTGCTTCGTACGCTTATTTTTTTATTCACTAGTAAGCAAACAATCGTGTTCCCTTGATTAAAAAAATTAAATTGAAATGCTTAAAATAAACTGAATAAAGGTCTATTCCCACACAACCGAGATTGATCCGTCACGTCACGTCTCCGGTCAGTCAAATTTTTTGTGATTTTATTTTGACGGACAGCACGATTCACACACATCAGTCATGTATCCGTCATTTACCTTCAATTATAAAAGGATTTATAAAAATATCGTTGTCGACGATATTTTATTTGACTGACCGGAGACGTGACGGCGTCAAAAGCAAAATCTCCGAACCATGACTGATGAGTGTAAATGGAGTCATTTAAAAGCACGCTTCCGATAATTTTTATACCATTTTTGACTGACCGGAGACGTGACGTGACGGATCAATCACGGTTGTGTGTGAATACAACTTTAAGCTTTAAAAAGGCAAAATATGCTTATTATCAAAAATTGATTACCTAACAAAGGTATTTAAGACAAAAATGTGCAATGCAAATCTCTTGCCGGCCACTTCGTTATCGAGGGACGCGCTTCAATGTAATGCGGCACAAAAAAATTCATAACTAAAAAACTATAAGTCGTAAATCAATTTTCTTTTTTTTAAAAACTTCTGCTTGGACTTCAATTGCTTCGCAGCATGTACATACATTTTTAATATTTTTTCAATATGAAAAAGGCCTATACCGCGTAAAAATGTTTTAAATGCCCATATTAGGTGTCAAATAACCTACTCTTACAAAATCCACAAGGTCCTATGCGTTCTGTGCAAAAACAATAATAATTCGTATATTAAATCAGGCAACGCTGTTCCCTATACCTCCAACACAAACCTTTTTGGCTGGAACAGACTATAGCTATTTTATTTTCTCAAATTGTAATCACATTCATATCCCAGCTTTTGCCTTGGTCAAGAATTTATTTTTTATACTGGACAACTTTCACCGATATTGGTGTTCAGTCCAGGTCAGTCTTGTCTTTTGATTATTCTTCTCAGCACCTTAATTTCTGTTATTTTGCTTTGTTGTTTTATTTTTTTATTCTGTTTTTTACAATTTTTGTACAATGTTGTATATTTTTCATTTTGTACTTTTTAGTTTAAATAAATTTTTTTAATCAATTTTCAGCTATAAAATTTGTAAAATTCAAAGTTTTGAGCAAGAACAGAACAATAGTTAGATACACGCATTTTGTTCTTTACGAAAACCTTTGAAATCATTTCAAGATGTAATATTTGAAAAATATGTCATTGTATTCTTCATTGTGATACTCCAATTTCTTTTGTTAGAAAATGTAATACCTAAGAAGCCATATTAAACGTTTTGCGACGCATTTTTGAAGTGTTTTTTATCTCAAAATATCAGCTCGATCTTATCAAGCTCGAGAGTTATACATTTTTATATAATTCGAACGATTATCGAAATAATTGTAATATATTTTTCAAGAACCTTTTATTAGATTGGTGGAAAAATAAAATGTACAAGTAGGGTGCATAAATACTATTCTAATTTAAGGTTTTTGTTTAGCAACAAATATTGCAATAGTGGATCCTGAGCAAAAATTTTATTAATATAAATACATGAAAAATCAAGCTAAAATATACATACGAAATGAATGAATAAACATGTATCTTTCCACAAGGTGCTGAAGGAGAATAGGGCTATAATAAAAATAGCTAATTTGTAAATATAAAAAGAGTTAAGCAACAGTTAGAAAGAAACATATTTACCAATTTTATTATAGGTAATATGAGACATATTGTACAATGTCCCAAAAGAAATGATAAGAATAGCTTAAGTTAATTATTAAATTGTTCAAATGGTATATTTACATATTTCCTACTTACAACAATACATATTTGAACATTAATTGCTAGATCGCACTTGAATTGACTATCTTAGCTCACAATACTGTCACATCATCACATCACTAAGTCTTTCATAATAATCACTTTATATATTTTCCATAAAATAACAGTACCTATAACTAAAATTAATATTATCAATTCAAAATCACAATTAAAATAATAAAAATTTAAAACACAATAGTAATTGTCTGAAATTAACTAATAATCATATAATGACGAAGACTAAAATAAAATTCGTACCTTAATTTGTATACAATTTGTTTAAAAAAAACAAATACCTATTAAGTATTTACAAAACAGACTCGAGCTGCTTAATTTCTTTTTCATTCGGACTCGATGCCGTTTTAATAATTTCTGGAATAGTATTACGATTGCTCGCAATTGTAATAGGACCATCTTCTTCTTCTTCATCTTCATCTATAGGTGTCAAAATATCGTCACCCGGTAAGCGTTGCTCTTCCATAGAAGGCTTTTTTAAACACGGCGCTAGAAAGCTCGTTGTGGCAGAAAGACCAAATAAGCCGGCAGCTACAAAAAATGGTATCGAATACGATCCCGTTGCGTCATAAATTGCACCTGCCATCGGCGAACCTACTATAGTAGCGGCACCACGGAACAAAATTAATAATCCAAATGCATTAGTTAGTTTATCTAATCCTAATAAGTCCACTAAAATGATGGATGTTAATGAGATGTAACCGGCTGAAAATTAAATATTAAAATTGAATTAATAAACGCTATTTTGTTACTTACCCACAGCTAGACCAAAAACTATAGCCATAGTAATGTAAGCTCCGTATGAGTGACAAAAGGGAGTTAGGGCTACAGCTACAGTTGCAGTTACTAAACATATATTGTTAACAAATAAGGCGTTAACTTGTGGATAATCGGCGAAATAACCACAACCTATACGTCCAACCGTATTGGTAATACCAATAATTGAGAGTAGAAAAGACGCTTGACTAGGTTCAATTCCCTGGTTTTAAAAAATGAATTAAATAAAATAAACTCGCGTGGAAGTAAACTTACATCTGATTTTGCACATTCCACTAAGTACACGAACGGAACGTAAAGACCTGCCATTCCGAAAAAGTTTGAAATTCCAATTAATAGAAAAACTGGATTTTTAAGTAAACTGAAGTCCATCATTTGAGATAAAGCACTTGTAAAGCTCTCAGGTAATACGAGACAAGGACACATATTGTCATCTAAAAAAGAAATTCTTTGAATAGAGTACACTTACAAATTTAACTTACTTACAATCCTCTCCTTTTTCGGCCATTTCTAATCTACTTGGACGAGGAATACTCATAACACTTTGCCTATAATTAGTTAAAGACTTTTGCGATTGATATTCAGGAAGATGTGTTACTGATCCAGAATAGAAAATATCTTTTCTCGATAAAGGCCTCACCATTTGAGTTTTTTCGCGACTAATTGATAACTTGGAACTTGTGAAGTTCACACTACCGGAATCCTTAAAAAATCAGAAAAAAAATCATGAACACCCAGTATTGTAAATTTAAATCATAAGGAAGCTCAAGTATCATTTGATCATTTCCATTGTTATAAACAATAGCAAAGCAAAATTTTTGCTTACAAGGGTTTTTTATTAATACTTTTTTTATAATGTGCAAACAGCATTTAAGAATACATATTTCCTGTTTTTAATTAAAATTTAATCGCTTCGGACGGTTGAATGAAAAACCAAAATAACTTTTTTGTTCCACAAATTGAACAAAGTGAAAATGTGACGTAATGTACCTTTTCACAAAGAACATATGTTTTAAGATCTAAAGGTATAGGTATTCCAATTGGAAGCTTTCCAAATTGTGAAACTAGTTTTATTTTAACAACACCATACGATAGTAGACCAGGTGGCATTTTCAATACACCCACTAGTTGTATGCAAAATGATTTTTTAAAACTTTACTTTTTGCTTTAAAACATTCAGGTTCATGTCAACTATTTTGCAGTGTCACCGGTTTAGAATTTATATTTTCCTTGATGACACTGATAAATAACTATAACACGTCCAATTTCATTTTCATTGTATGAATATTTTTCTCTTGGAAGGAAATATACATTTTAATTAGGCCAATCAGAAATAGTTTGTTGTTGTTTACTGCTATGGTGCATTTCCTTATAATTTTGGAATTACATAATTATAAAAGTGGAAAATTATTTTGGCTTTCCCTAATGTGCTCATGAAATTGGTAATTATACAGTGCCTCTGCCTAAAATCTCCCCCTCACTTTTGAACGATCAGTTACATGAAAACATCCCAGAAAAGAGATGAAATCATACAAATAAACTATTTTCTGAAGATAAATTGATTTTTATAAATAATACAAAAAATATGGATCTACAGAGGCACACTATCAACTCAAAACTTTTAAATTGCACAGGGGGCCGTGCGGCTATGTAGCGCTTCAGAGAGATCTTCTAGTTAAGCCAAATTCTTGATAACGTTATAATCCGATCGTACAGTTGGGCCAAATTTGAAATTCGAGGAGATTAAGAACTAACCACCTGCGGTCTTTAATAGTATTGCGGTTTTATGACAACATTAAAAATTTAACCAAGAGCTAAATTTAAAAAGATAGATGATAATAAATAGAGAAATCAATACGGATTATTTCAGAGTGATTCTTTGGCCCAACTGTTCGATAGGATTAAGTAAACCCTCTAAGCGTCTCCGTAAACCTCAGGAAAAATTTGGCCCAACTGTTCTGTCCCTGCGCTTCATTTGAAATATATTTGAATTCTTTACACAGTCCTTTTGGTAATTGAAAACCATAGAATCCATTCTCTAGTAACGAGCGTTGTTTTCATCAGAGGCCAACTAGTAACTACTGAGATGGGGTAGATGCGAAGCATGACGGTCCTCGCCAAAACGGAGCCCAAATTTTGTAGCTATTTCCCACAACCGACGTTCATGCTTCATCGGGGTTTAGGGGATGCCGAAAACCGCATTCAGTATTTTTGAACAAAAGTTTAGTAATCGTTTTGCGCTTTGTTTGTAATTATTTTTATTATTCACCAATCTTTGTGCTTCGCCGATCACAAACTGGGGTCTAGAGTGGAATGTCAAGAGTATTTACCCTCCATTTCAAATTTTTTAGCGACACTTTGAATACCGTTGGGCTACTGCCTTAATTAATGCGGTATGACAATAGCTTTAACAATAATAGGGCCCCCACGAGTAATTAGCACAAGGGGCCTCGCGGGTGCTTGTTATGTCACCGTTATTAATAGATATTAATAGAATTACGATTAAAACGCAATCCAAGTGGACTAGGAGATTTTATTAGGTACCACTGTACCAGGAGGTTTCATGAGGACATTTTCAACAAACTCTTTGAAAATACGTTTCATTACTAAGAGAACGGATTCTACTGACTTTAATGTTTTGAGCGTCAAGCTCACCAATTTTTTTACGTGGTCTTGTATCTACTATGTTGTTATAGCAACAGACTTAAATAAATAGGTACTGGTACTAATAGAAGATCTTAAATTTTTCAAGAAATACAACGATTCAATATGGCCCCTTTTGCAATTTAATAATTTAGGGTGCCTCTCTACATCCATCTTAATAGTTCATACTAAATTCTTCCAAACAAGATAAAATGAAGAAGTAAATAAAGCAATTGACGTTATTGATAGACGGATATATGCATAATGCACAATTCTATCAAATTGCTTGCAACAGACAACTGGGGAGTTGCGTAGGTATGTAAAATTTTATTGCCGATTGTAAATATCTCGTAGACCATGAAATAGGGTAATTATTTCTATAAATTACTATCACTTGAATACCTAGCAAATTACTTAACTAAACATTAGACATGATTATTAATACATGTGTCAACTCTGAAACTGATTTTGCAATACCAAAAAATATTAAAAGATTGAAATCAAGAAAAACCATTTTCATAACAAATATATTTATCTAACACGCGCCAATAATGTATGAAAATGAAGACCTGTTGATGGAATATTTTAAACAACGCACATCTATACATATATTTATTAATTTGTTTAAAGTTAATTCGATTTGACCTTTTAATGTTCTTACATTCATTCAGTATTTATAACTTTCAATAATTACGCGATCGTAATAAGGGAAAAATTTGCAATTTACTATCGACAAACAAATTGAACTCATTTTGATAAGGTTCCATTTACATACCAAAAATCGTACTTTTAAAGCACTATCATAAAAATGACAGTGTCACAAAATAATACGCTATTGGATAGAGGGTATTGCAAAACCAAAAAGAGATGCTTCACAAAATGATCGATCTCCAACATTTGGAGATAAAATAAAGTGCCAAACTCATTACCGAGCTTGCAACTAAACTTGCCATCTAATATCTTGCTTGAAGGAGTTTATTAAGAAATATCATTTTAAAATGTAAGAAATGGATTGCATCTAAGAAGTAATTAACTTCAACAAGAGAGAAGTGAAGATAAACTTTATAGAGAAACAACTAATTGGAAAATATGAAAAACTATTTCTTTTCATAACTTTCAGCCACATTAAGTTATATTATTATCCACTATTAATAGACGCAAGTTCGTGTACGGTGTACTATCAATAAAAATAGTACCTAACTACACCATTTACTTTTAAAACTCAATTACTTTATCGCGCATAATTAAAAATAAATTATACTTAAACTGAAATCCATACAGCAACTTAACATACAATAATTATCATCATTAAAATAAATATGACTTACTTCAGAATTATTATTTCCCAAGAAGGACGAATTTGATACCCTAAAATTAGAACTCTTTCTTAATTCTCCGTTAGAATTCATAGTTCCGCGTGACGAAGAACGTATTGGATTAAGTGTAGGTTTGTAACGTTCGCTCAAAGAAGTTTTTCGTATACGATCGAAAAAGGGCACAGAACCATTTTTAGGAAGTCCCTGAACGTGTGTTGTAAAAGCAGGTTGACTGGCGTTACGTGGCATCCCTTTACCCCCTGGATAATCACCATTTTCGTTGTTGGAATCTCTTCTCACACGTCCATCTTGTCTAATTTCATCAATTCTGGGGTTTTTAAGATTTGATTTTAATTCGGAAGCGCTTCCTTCGCTGGAATCGCCCGAACCACCGCTATTTTGATCTGGTACTCCACCTTCCGCGATCGTAGGTAAAGTTGGAACTGTTGGTATCGGAGTTATTGGTGTGCCAGGTGCTAATTGATCCAAATTAAGACTCGAATGTACGCCAGGATCGATATTGACGTGCTGTTTCATTCGTTTTTCCATGGTACCGTCGGGAAGTTGCACCATGAAATACGAACCACCTATACTACCACGTTCCATTTGAAAGCGACGTTCTTCCGCCATACGTTGCAAAAGAGGTTTAACGTTCGACGATTTCGGATATTCTAAAGGTCTCATAAGTGCACCAAAAATCACGCAATTTAAAATAACACCCGCGAGTATAATATTTGCACCTTTCCAGCCATAATTTTGTAACAATATGGTAGCTAATGGAGCAAAAGCGAACGTTCCGACACCAGAACCACATACCGCTATACCGGTTGCTAAAGAACGCTTAGTTTCGAAATAATAACCGACGCAAACAACGGCAGGTAAATATATAAGTCCAAAACCAAATCCCCCCATTAAACCGTAAGTTACCATCAAAACGTTAACTGTAGGACTAAACGTTGAAAGTATAAATGCAGTCGTTGAAATTAAACTACCCGCTATGCAAACAGCGCGACACCCGAATTTATTCGTCAGGGCGCTTACTAAAGGTCCAGCAGTTAAGTACATGCCCGATAATAAAGAACCCACCCATGCCGTCGTACCGGCCGTTTCTTTATAATAAAGTACAAATTCGCTTAAAAAAACTCCAAATGTGTAAGCGATGCCGTCTACAATCATGTTACACATGAACGAAGCAAAACAGATAACCCAACCATAACCACCATCCGGCGGGGGTGGGATATCGTGGTAATCACAAAACGATAGGGCATCTTCATCTCCTGGATCACCGTCTTGTTCGGCAGTTAAACGTGCTGCTTCTTCGCATGCTACTTCGCTGTCCGTCTGTAACAAGAAAAAAAATTAGTGGTTTGAACGTGAATGTGCGAAAATTGCAAATAGTCCAATTTATAATTTCTTATTGGAAGAAAAGGAACCCAAACTTAAATTAAAATCACTGGACCTCAGTGCCAATTCTACCAACATTTATCATCTCGTTAAATTTGATGTATACGATAACGTTTTATGTTCACTAATAAAATTATTTGTTGTACCGCGGTAACAAATTAAGCATTTGTATAGACACCATATAATTTTAATTGAGCTCCAGTGTTAAGTTATGGCATATAAAATGTGGAAGCTGTTAGATGTCTATTTAAAACAGTTTTTCAATTAGTTAGTCTAAAATCTGAAAGGACCAGCTTTTGATCTTCAAGGTGTTCCGGCGAAATTAAACTTCTAAACAGTATTAGACTTCGGTAATACTTCTACGTCTGAAAAGGTCTTGCCAAAGCTATCAAAAAGTGTGCAAATATTCCTCAACTTTTTATGAACTGGAAAATTGTCAGTGCAAAATGTATATCGTAGAACATTTTATACGCGTTTTAAATATACATGTTTTTAGGAGATCGTTATTATTGAAGTACGATGTGGCTAAAACATTTTTTGTAAATTTTGATTTATCTTCCAAAACACTTGAGTCAAAATTAGCCCATCTTTAAACAATGATACAATGATAGTTCTCGTTGCACACCAAAACTTTCCAAGTGATGGAGGTAGTTCATTACTTGAAGAGTAATGAATCCTGTGGAAAGCACTTCACATTCCTTTACTCCAGATTGTAATGACAGTTTACTATTTTTATAATTTAAACCAACAGGTCCAAAAGGTACTTGGTCATGGTGACACTCCCTTTCGAAAAACGATATCCTAAATTCTCCTATTTTGTACCTGACAGGTCTCCACATAAATGGAACCACACTTTAAAACTATTATTGCGTTACTATTTTATTTCGAAGGTCTTACTCATTGTTTAAAGTTTGATTTTACCATAATATGTAGCGATTATTACACTATTTTCACGGTGTCCAAATTAAACCTTCACTTTTCATGCGTTGTAGCAATTACATTTAATTGTTATGACTTGTGAGCATACAATAGCTTTGATAACTGAAAAATATTCCATTATCAACTTCAGATTGAAAATTTACGATATTACTATTCTCACGCTTTTGAGATATTTAGGGCAAATTCAGTACCTTCCACTCGATAACAATCACGTGTAAAAACTTGTGCTATTTCAAATTATTTAAAAAGTTCTATTGTAAACGTAATGATCAGGTATTTAATCAATAAAATCTTATACAATTAATATTAAATGCTTACGTACTTCGAAAAAGCACTTATACTTTATGTAATGTATTTTTTTGTAAAGTTCATATACAAATATATTAATAATAAAAAATCAAATTATCTAAATGTATCCTCTAGGTGTGCAGGGTGTGCATATAAATGAATTTAGTACATACATTATAATAGGAAGAAATTAAAAAAAAACTATTATTAAATATTAGATAATGTATATGCAATTTGTTAAATGTTTTAATCCATTTTAATTGGGTTACTGTTATCAGTAAAAATGTATTTGCAGTTATCATTTACACACCAAACATTTAAAAAGATGTAATTTTACTGTATCTCCTTTTCATTATTATTATAATTTCTGTTCTTTTTTATGTGTGTAAGGTATATCCCTGGTTTTACTTTTCTGTGTCCATAATTGAACGATCAAACGAACTTACCTGTTGTGAAGTTCGATCGTAATTTTATGAACCTTCAGTCCGAGACATCACTTAATAATTACAAGGTAGTAGTGTCTCTTCGCACCGATATTCGCTATGTTTAAAGCATAAAAACTCTCCGTCGACTCCCACCCAACCCCGCATAAACTTAGTCCTCAGTAGTTCAAAGGATTCCAGAGCAACTTCTGGTGGAAGACCTAAGTCCGGGAGGGTGGGAAGTGATGTCTCGGACTGAAGGTTCATAAAATTACGATCGAACTTCACAACAGGTAAGTTCGTTTGATCGTTCAATTTTATTTCCCTTCAGTCCGAGACATCACTTAATAATTACAAGGTAGATGTTTAAAGTAATACGAAGTTGCGATAAAGAGAGTTCGCTTATCTCATATAAAAGCAACTCAGTGAGGAAGTCGGACAAAGTAGAAAATATGTCAATAGGAATTTGCAAGTACATACTTACAAACAAGGAAGAATTATTAACATAACATTCTTCTACTAAAGGGTGTTTGTAAAGACAATAACATGTACTCCTACTGAAAGGATAAGTAGAACGAATAAAGACGATGTTCCTTGTAAAACTAAATATGGAAACACAAATCCCTATTTACATGTACCTCCATGCTAACCTTTAAGATTGCTTAGCAAAAGCATATTCGTCTTCTAGAGCAGTTATGCTGTAGAATCGGCTACAAGACAAAACGAATCCTTGGTTTTGATTCTGGAAGATAACATATATTCGAACCCGTTCCTTATACGCTACTAATGTAGTTGGATGACCCCTAGAAGGGGTTTAGCGGGTATATGGAAATTGCTAAATGTGGACTGTTATAAAAATCAAAAAACCGAAGCTACTAAATGTGGATCTTTTAAAAATCAAAACACAGAAGAGATTCGTTCTTGAGAATCGACTTTGTTAGCCACAGTGATGTGAGTCCTAATTTATTGTGTTCAAGTACCGTTAATTACCATATAGTTGGACAGTGATGTACGTTGTAGTTTCTACCATAAATTAAGAATGGAGTACCGGAGTACCGTAAATTACGAACTGAATACTGTAAGTTGCCGGTAATTTACCGTTTGAAATTACCATTAGTTAAATTAGTGCAGTAATGGTAATGATTGCAGTACTGCATATTCTTAGCGGTAAGGTACAGCGGTAATTTACCAATGTCAAACGAAAGTACCAAAAATTTTAAATTAAGGGAATTTTACATCACTGGCTACCATGTACCTTGTTCGTGCACTTCCCACATGAAGTGCCGGAAGTGAAGGTCTTAGTTGTAGCAAATCAACCTATCCCTATTATATTGCTTTCAGTTCCAAAAAATGTTTGTACTTGTTGTTGACTTCATCACGCTAATGAGTGCTTTTGTTTTTGCAATACACTCTCTACCCAGAGAGTGAAAAATCCAAAGATTTCCAGTGTGAGGGCGATTTGTAATGCCGTGATACGACTTCACCACTTTAAGTCAGTGTGGATTGTTTTATAATAATCATGATAGCGTCAACAGTTCTATTAATTAGTCGCAAAATCTTTAATTGTTTCTGTCGCTCTAAAGTAGTAGCGAACTATGGAAGTAAGTCCTCCGTGTGAATATTTCACACTGCTAGCAGACCGATCCTGCGTTGGTATGATAAAACGTGTGATTTGATATTACAACTCTTTATCAAAAGTGTATCAGAGACATTGATCGTATGCCTGACCAATGTTCATATAGAGAAAATTTTTTGTGTACCAACAGAAACAGGATTGAATCTGTAAGCATATGAGGTGACATATTTAAAGTCTGGCCTTTAACTTTTCACACTCCTTGAGTTGAATGGAACTTTGTAGTTTACGTGTTTGCTATTAAAAACACACCAAAAAAACCATTTTGCCCTGAGATATGTTTGCAGTGAACTGTGTTCCTTATTTATTTTTTATTTATTTATAAGGAACCCCAAGGAATTTAAGAGTTCCACCCTACGGTGGCAGGTATTTTGCGAACACTCCGAGTACGAAGCTGCGACGATTAAAAATTCGTCTAGGTAATTGACGCAAAAATACCCGTTATTCCAAGAAACTGTATAAAGGGCATGAGCTTGGTAAATGTAAAAAGTGCAGTATGCTGTAGAGAAAAATCGCTCGGAATGTGGTACACAGACCTGTATTGCCCCTAGTTATAACAAGTCGTTTACTGACTTTTAAAATTGTAATTGCTCCTGTTGTGAACGTTTCTCACTTGTAGGAAGCTGTGCCTGTCATAGTGTCTGGAAAAAAGGGGATTTTATAACCCCTTATCCAGGAAAGTATTAAGAGGGCTAACATTTTATCACAGAAGAAGTGTAATCTACCAATTCTCTTCTGAGTAATTAATATCAGAAAGTAATCTCTCGGCGTCTCCCAGTCTCTGGAGATATAGCCTGTTCCCCCCCCCCCTCTTTTTTAAGCGTGAGGGTAAGGGAATACCAATGGCGAAGAAACCAGCATCGAGTTGGTTTTGTAGTTGTAATAAAAGAGAGACGCAAAGTGGAGTAGGTGGTCCACCTAGCCCAATTTGCAAAAAGTAATGCCCTCCATTGACACCAAGGTCAGAACTTCTGCGCTCCGCAAGGAAGTGTCATCATCTATGAAAGCATAGAAAATGAAACAATTAAAATAGTGACCAGCCAGAAAAAATTAAGGATAGAATGGAAGGTTTGTCCAATATTTGTCATAAAAGTTTTTATGACTCCTTATAATTACTGTCGTCAAAATTTTATTACACAAAGTTAGAAATTGCGCAATGTTAAAGGCGTACTATGACGTATGCTGTTATCACAAACAGTAGACAAAGACTAATTAAAGGTATTGTGTAAAAGAAAATTGTTCTCACAAACAGCAAAGAACGCAATAACTCAGGGGAAATGCATACCACGATGTATACTGTTATCACAAACAGTAGAGAAAATAGTAAGGAAATGTATTAGGTAAAAGAAACCTGTTATCACAAACAGCAAAAGATGCAAGAACTTAGTGTAAATGCATACCACGACTTATATTTTATAAAAGTTTTGCCCAGCAGTGTAACATAGCAGGGCAGTACAGGGAACTGTTAGCTCAAGCAGTGTAAGTTCTAACCTGTATCCTCAAACAATTGATGAGCTTACCAGAATCACTGGAAATCCATACTAATGTTTTTTAATATAGTAAGCTGTTATTACAAACAGACAATAGCAGTAAGTGCGCAGGGTAAAATACGTACTGTACGACGTACACTGGTAGTGTACAGGCAACCAAATCCATATTTGTTAGCATAAAACATACAGTACACTGTTATCACAAACAGTAAAGCAAAAACGCAGTAAAGGTTTTTAAGATAAAAATCTGTTATTACAAACAGACCAAAAGTAGGAATTGCGCACTGTAGAGTACGTACCACAACGTACTACTACACTGTTATCACAAACAGTAAAACAAAACCCTAATAGAGGGTTGTAAGAGAAACATCTGTTATTACAAACAGATAATAGGAATTGCGCACTGTAAAGGATGTACCACGACGTATAACACTGTTATTACAAACAGTAAATCAAAACCCTAGTATAGGGTTTTAAGATAAAAATTTGTTATTAGAAACAGACAATAGTAATTGCGCACTGTAAGTTACGTACCACGACCTACTACACTGTTATCACGAACAGTAAACCAAAACCCTAGTAGCGGTTTGTACGATAAGAATCTGTTATTACAAACAGACCAAAAGTAGGAATTGCGCACTGTAGAGTACGTACCACAACGTACTACTACACTGTTATCACAAACAGTAAAGCAAAACCCTAATAGAGGGTTTTAAGATAAACATCTGTTATTACAAACAGATAATAGTAATTGCGCACTGTAAAGTATGTACCACGACGTACTACACTGTTATCACAAACAGTAAATCAAAACCCTAGTATAGGGTTTTAAGATAAAATCTGTTATTAGAAACAGACAATAGGAATTGCGCACTGTAAGTTACGTACCACGACGTACTACACTGTTATCACGAACAGTAAACCCAAACCGTAGTAGAGGTTTGTACGATAAGAATCTGTTATTACAAACAGACCAAAAGTAGGAATTGCGCACTGTAGAGGACGTACCACAACGTACTACTACACTGTTATCACAAACAGTAAAGCAAAACCCTAATAGAGGGTTTTAAGATAAACATCTGTTAATACAAACAGATAATAGTAATTGCGCACTGTAAAGTATGTACCACGACGTACTACACTGGTATCACAAACAGGAAATCAAAACCCTAGTATAGGGTTTAAGAAAAAAAAATTCTGTTATTAGAAACAGACAATAGTAATTGCGCACTGGAAGGTACGTACCACGACGTCCTACACTGTTATCACGAACAGTAAACCAAAACCCTAGTAGAGGTTTGTATGATAAGCATCTGTTATTACAAACAGATCATAGTAATTGCGCACTGTAAAGTATGTACCACGACGTACTACACTGTTATCACGAACAGGAAATCAAAACCCTAGTATAGGGTTTAAGAAAAAAATTCTGTTATTAGAAACAGACAATAGTAATTGCGCACTGGAAGGTACGTACCACGACGTACTACACTGTTATCACGAACAGTAAATCAAAACCCTAGTAGAGGGTTGTATGATAAGAATCTGTTATTCCAAACAGATAATAGTAATTGCGCACTGTAGAGTACGTACCACAACGTACTACTACACTGTAACACAAACAGTAACCCAAAACCGTGGTAAAGGGTTTTTAGATAAAAATCTGTTAATTCAAAACAAACAAAGTTGCGCAAATTAAACAATGCACTTAAGACATTGTAAGGAACTGTTAGCTTCAGCGTCCATCATGCTGCGACTAAAAAAGTAAAACTTACGTTTACTATGTTAGCATGTACCTATAACCAGTGTGCACGTCTACCATAATATTGCCCCGCTCCCAACACGGGCCTCTCGGGATGATGCTGGTAGTCGATGATGTTTTACGACGTATAAAATGAAATTGTAGAACAACTAAATTTATAAGAAATTTTAGTCATTTTCATCACAAGTTTTCCAAAATTGTCTTCTAAGTGTCCAAAAAGGCCTAAGAACCTTTTGGAAACCATGTATTTGTAAAACACTATTTTAAAATAACAATGTAATTAAACGCGAACCTACTAGCGTCAGCGCTAAAGACACAATGAGGACTAAGTTTATGCGGGGTTGGGTGGGAGTCGACGGAGAGTTTTTATGCTTTAAACATAGCGAATATCGGTGCGAAGAGACACTACTACCTTGTAATTATTAAGTGATGTCTCGGACTGAAGGGAAATAAAATTAAATATTTTAAAGCAAACAAAAATTTAATTACATTTAAAAATTAAAAGTCAGCGCCAACATAAAAAAATCATAAACAATATAGAAAATTTAATGAAATTCTTTAAAATTACCATCAAGTTAATTAACAATACAGGGGTGGTGACCACAGTAGTCGGTCACGGATTTAACATGTAAAATCATATACTTTCGTAATTTTCCTGCTTCGCAAATTATTTTAGGCAAAAAAGCTTCGAATAAGAGTTGTAGGATATAAAATTCTGCATCTAAATTAATGAACAAAACTAACTTTGCATGCTGCTGTAAGGCCAGAAATTAGATATGAAAATATCTCAGAATAGCCATGGATTGGAACTTTAAAATTTTAATTTGGTTTTATTCAAATTCAATTTTCAATAGTCAATAGTTCCCAGTTTCTCGAAAGATAGTTATCGCTTCACCAATAGATATCTATTCCTAAATGTTGAAAAACTGGTTTTCAAACAATGTTTCGGTCCATCATAAAGTTATGGACTGTTATGGAACTATAACGTACCAAAAAGTCGCCCTAGATGAACTAATGAAACATTAGGGATTTTTTTTTATCAAAACAGGATCTCACCCTATGCACTATACTGACGAGGCTAAAGCCTAACGCGCCTTTTCCAGAGACGTAATCCGGCCCTGATTTCACCCTATACAACGATATTACTCTGTTGGTGGCATTAATTATTGACAATAAATAAAATAAGCCAAATTAATCAAAAATCTGACTCTGGGGTACGTTTGTACCCCTTTCAGCTCAGTAGCCAGTACATTTTTAAAGCTTTATTTTAATCAAAGCAATGTTTGCAGAAGCTTCCATTACTGTAAACAACTTTTTTTCTCACGCTTATCAATTTATAAACTATCATTATCTTAAGGGGTTAATATACTTTGAAATATTGCCAAGCAACCATCACACATCAATAAAATAGTCATTTCCTATAATTATTAAAATATTTATATTGTTGAAAATATCCGAGGACAACTTTTTAGTCAGACATTTCGTTTCTTTAAGAAACCTTCCTCTCAACATTCAACATTATCATGAAAAAGATAACTCACTTGGAATTTTTTAATGCGGTAATAAAGATATTTATTTATAACATAAACATAATGTTTATTTATAAATTATTTTATATTCTTTAAATCAATTAATTAATTAATTAAAGAAATAAAAAAGTAGCTAATGGTTTGATTGTTGAAAAAGTCAAGTATTGGGTTATGGAGTGTCCTTTTAATGCAACAGGTGGTTAGCCAAAATGTATATTTGCCAAATAAGTGGATTTTCTCAAGTTAAATTCAGAATTCCCTTAGAAATTGTGGACACTTCTCTTCAGTATCGATTACATTCCACTTTGTCAAATGGAAGGTTGTTGAGATAGTTATTGTTAGAAAACCACAAGCAATTTATTTAGAAATTCATAAATGCACCGTAAATCCTAATCATATAATTTATCATAGACTTAATAGTTTCTGCAGTTTTATTAATTAATTTATGATTACTTAAAAGGTATTGTGGATTTAATTCCGCATTTTTAACACTGGTGATTAATACTTGTACCATAGCTTATAGCAAAATGACAGGATATTTTAAAAATTCTTAGGTACGAACTCACGAACTGGCACAATTAGCAATGTTTTTATTTTTGTCACAAGTTTTCACCAAGAATGAGTACATTCCAAAAAATTACTATGAAATTTAGGATTAATTGTGTTATTCTACATTATTGAGGACATAACTGTCTATTAAATTATAATTCCGTTGTTGATTCAAAATAAAGATCTAAATTGGGAAGCTTTAGTGGAAAATTTTACTCTTGGTGGTTTGCCATTGCTTACGGTGAAGATTACAATTAATAATTTTTATCGTATTATTTACATCCCCGGGAATCAAACCCTAGGATTCTAGTTGATACGATCGCCTGGACCTGGGAACGCTGATGCTATTATCAATATCTAAACACGTCGAAAAGTAGCACAGGCGAGGATATGAAGTATTAAATAAAAGTATGCTTTATCTCTGTTAGCTAAAATGGAAATAAAATTCGATTGTTATCGATAACGAACAAGTTTTTAATATAAAAAATTTGTATGAAATATGAAACTCTCGAACGCTCTCTTGAAAATTTTCAATAAATTGCACAATTTCAATTTACGTATAATAAGACAAAAAATATATCATGTAATTCAACTTCATTCGATTGTTCTAAATTATACTTTCAAATCATTTATCATAAAATCCAAAATACGCGAGTTTAGAAAACGTGTCGATTCTAACGTCTCTTCTCAAAGTTGAACTGGTGTGGGATGTTCACTTTATCACCCACACCACATAACTAACGTTTTTCCCGTTATATTATACCCCAGAAACCAATCTTTATAATACAATAGAAAATCAATAAGGCTTAAAATTTAGATTACTACTTGTATTAAGTACATTATGTATCAAGTGGTTTATATTGCAGTAAATACAATTCGTTTAAACTGATATGACAGACACACAGTGCCATTCCATTAAATTAATCAGTCGGTATGCGCTTATTTGTTAACAGGTCCAATTATCCATTTAATAGAAATAGAACGATGTAATCAAAAACAAACTATAATGTTTAATTTTGTGCTAGTCCTCGTAGTAGTATCTAAATTACTTTGGAAAAACAGCATTTCTACTAATTGAAATTGGAAATGAAAATCGATATAACTTGAAATGTCTCTTTTACTCTTGGTCTTTGTAAAAACTCTTCTATCTCAAGGCTAATTTAACACGTGATGGCATGGTATTATAAACCTAATTTGCATTATATCTCGTGTTGTTGTTTTCAATACTAATGTATGTATACAGCGCAAAATTACAAAAATAATTAAGTAACATTTAATTATGACGCTTTTTTAAATAACTAAACTAAAGTAGAGCAAATTGTTTACATTTAATTACGGGGCTAATACAGGGACGAACTTAAGGAATAATTTTGGGGGGGGGGGAGCTATCTGAAATTTGCCAACTGTGAGCCCCTAAAATGCCAACTATTTTTTTAAAATGTTTTTACGCCCCCCCTCAAGCGCCGCAGGCAATTTTTTTTGAATTTTCAAGGTCAAAGGAGCTTAGATCAACTTTAGGAATTTTTTAAACATTTCTGTACTCTGAAAATAACCAATTTTTTATATCGTAAAAAAACTTATCTGACAATAATTTATTTATTTGATTATTTGATAATTGTTTTAGGCTCTTATTGTTCATAAAATCATAAAAATAAAATATTTGTAATTTTTACATGTTCACCTCATTAAAAAAGAGGGCATATTTTACAAGAGGCCGCTCGTCCGGGCCCCTGAAACTCACGGGCCTGGTTTTAGTTTTACTGAACCCTCGGAACCATTATATTATAGTTACACCACTGGGCCCCTTGTCTCCTTTACAAGCAAACTTTTCTGGATTTTTAATGTGAGCAAATTTAGAGCTAACAGATAACACTAGACTAATTAAGTGCGCGAGTTCCAACATCACTAGCTCATTTGTGCGCGGGATGTTTAAATTCTGAGACCCCGCGGGGCCCGTAGCATTTGCTACTTCTGCTACATGGTTAATCCGACACTGTTCTCTTCAGGCAGTGTTTCTCAAAAAACAAAAATTTTGTTTTGACTTTAAAATTTTTACAACTCAGGCAAATTTTTCCAACTGCTTCAAATATTGAGGAGGCAGCTTCCCGCCCCATGGGTTCGCTCCTGCTTAAAATACCTGTTCTTTCAAAAATGATTTCCTCGCGACGTCGTCCACTTTTAGGTTTTTTGAAGACTGAAATGGATTTAATGGTGCACCAACTGTTTTCACATGCACATATTTTCCACCATGCATTTTTCTTTCATGAGCTTGTTTTTGTTTATAATCATTATTATTACGTACTTCCAACACACACACACACACACATCACTCAAGTTTATAACGGCTTAACGACGCGAAGTCGGCTTCATATTAATTTAAAAAGAAATTAATTTAATTAATTAAACAAATATGGACAAAACAATTTAGCAACGCCGAGCTCAATTGAATTGAACACAAAATGTAAGATGTCACAAGAAACCACAAACTATTGGCCTGTATAAACATAAAAAGAAATTTAAGAACATTAAGTATTCCCTGTAAGCAAATTTTTATCAAGTCCAGACAAAATGCTAAAAGATTAATTATTAAGTTAAAGAAAGCCGGCCGCTGATAAAACTTCCTGAGCGATCCAGTTACCGTGAGGCGCCTGGTTATGTGTAAATAAAAATATCTCTTTTGTTGAATCAAATAACATTGTTTTCAATTTTAATTTTAAAAGTATTTAATGATTTTGTAACTAGACAGATTTTGTTTTGACTTTATAAATTTTGCCAACTCCGACAAATTTTTCCAACTGCTTCAAACATTGGGGGGGGAGCTTCCCCCCCCATCCCCCCCTATGGGTTCGTCCCTGGGCTAATAAGTTATTGATAAACTGGAAAAACTATTTCCACTGGCACAAGAAAAGTTTCAAATACTTACAACCTCGCTTACAACACCTATACAGCATATTTTACTCGACTATAATTTTGTTAATAATATTGTTGCTTCTTTTCAATATTTAACATACTTTAGAAAATTATTTTAGTTTTTCCCCAACATTTATTTCCCAATAAGTTCTTGGGAAAGAATAATCAATGAGTTCTGTGAATTCGGATCGCATACAAATTATTGTATGAATTTTAAATGTTTCTCTATGCTCCATATTGTGTCCCAGAACCAACACAATGTATGTAATTTAAAAGATGCTTTTGAAAACTATTTTAAACCACCAAGTACAATTTGTCTAAGAACATTATTTGAAAATGTAGTATTCCGACGATCATGTATTGTTGAACGATAAAATAATCATTTATCTGGACGGAAAATGTTTTAAAAAACATTCCTAAAGGTCACTATAAAATACTTGTTAAAACAATACTTTTAAGAAGTAATTTGGGTATTGAATCCCTGTACAGAGTTGCTCTCTGTATAAATTCGATGTGCAGTCAGCCTCACAATTAATGGCCACCCTGGCTATTACTTTTAGCACGAATTGTGTATGCAACCATCATAACACCCCCTACTTAAATAGAGGGGTAACTTTATTTTGCCAACAAGTAGTAAATCAATAACCCCCCTTCTGTTCTTTTGTTGTTGGCTAATAACCGCCCTGGCGTATAGCCAATGTGGCCAATAATTGTGAGACTGACTGCACATCGAATTTATACAGAGAGCAACTGGTTATAGAAACACACAAGCACGTAACTACGGAAAGGCCAGGGTGCGCTCAGGCCCACCTAAAATTTTGCTGGTCCACCCTAATAAAATGACAATAATAACCGAAAATTCAGATATTTACAGTGTAATCCATGCAAAATGTTTCATCTTTAAAAAGTTTTATGAGCTACAGATTGTGTATTTGGCCCACTCAAAATAATTGGTGGCCACCCAAAGAAATTTGGGTGATTTTAGGAAGCTAGTTACGTGCCTGGAAACGCAACTGCACCTGGAATCCCTATGTGATAGCGTTGAGTAATGAATGTCTGGCGAGCAACCAAAAACTGGAGTTTCTTTAGTCATCTCGTAACATCCTCTAAACTATAGTTCCACAACGTAACCTCAGTTCCTGTTAATATTTTGTTATCATCGATCGTATTTTTGCAAATGATGCTGTTAGAACAGGGACAAAATATTCTCTTCACATGCTTTTTAACAATGCACAATAAAACAGCGTTTTCCTTTCAGGATTAAATATTAAAAACTGAAGTAGAAACAGTGAGAAAACTGAAACATTGAATCTCTAAACTTTAGAATATAAAGATCCGGAAGGAAGGTTAGCAACCTTTGCCTATAAGAGAAAATGCGATGGAAACAATATTTTGGAAAACTATGGATGACTAATTCATTTCGTCGAGTTTACATTCTTACTGGCTGTCATGATCTTTCCTTAGTGGAAGAATAAGCAACCATTTCTATTGTAGAAATTGACCGGAAATCGCTATATTTAGAAAACCATTGCGATCCATATTATTAGCTAAATGGCTCTTTCCTGGTAAAGTAGGGGTAGGTATTTCTTTATTCAATGCTCTAGACACTATTCACCGACAAGATGCAGCTAAGCCACTCCCAAAAAAGCGCGCGATATTCGAACAGAACTTTTCTTTTGGTCGAATTTTGAAAATTCGGTTTGCAACACTCACACAAGAATTGACATGCGTCAACCTCATTTGACAGAAATTTGTAGGGAGTAGCTTAGCTGCATCTCGTCGGTGAATTATGTAGGGTCGGTAGGTACTGGGTTTTGAATAAACACAATCGTTGAGTAAACAGAGATAGAGAAGATTAAATAGAATATCTCACAAAATATCATGTAAATATAGAAATCGAATGTTCTGGAATGTAATACAATGAAAGTCGCGAATAAACAACAAGTCGCATATTACAACGGGGATTTGAAAGTTTGGTTGGATTTGTACTCTACTCAATGCAAAAAAATCTGGCTATAGCGACGTCTGGTCGTCAACTTACTATAGCGACGAAGTCGCTTTTAACGTCCGCAAAAAACAAAATTTTGATACGGCAGACCGAGTATAACGATGCGACCCGATATTTTAAAAACTAGCACGTGGTTTTCGGCCTCTCGTGGCGATGTTTGCAAACTATGGCTGCAAATAATTCTCAGAATATCACCCAAAGGCGGATGGGAAAAACCCTAACGCATTTTGTTCGCATTTATTGTCATAAATAGTCAGCATAGTCTCTTGACTATGTTCGATATAACGACGACTGGGTATAAAGCCTGAGTTACATTATACTTTTTTCAACTAGAAACTTTGACTATTTTCATACTAGATTAACAAACTAGATTTGACTTGAAGTAGCAGAAAGTTTTGCAGTGGGGATGTTTGTAGTTGTTTACATCAGCTGATTTAAGGATTGCCAACATCCAATTGTATTTTATTTTTTAAATAACCTTAAACCAACTGTCAACTTTCAAGCAAGAGGTTGGCAATGCAGAAAATTATCGTAAAGCGCAGGTCTAGTTTCAAACTTGTATTGAAAAGTATGTCCGGATCTAGTTTTGCAAACTTATTTCTAGCCGTTTCTAGTATAAAACTTGGATGAAAAATTTCTGATTTAGATTATCCAAGTCAGTCTAGTATGAAAATAGTCAAAGTTTCTAGTTGAAAAAAGTATAATGTAACTCAGGCTTAAGGCCCTTTTTAGTAGGTCCCTAGTAGGACTTTTACTGTATTTGTTGCTCTACTCCTACTCTACTCTCTAATACGACACGTTTTATATTTTCTCCTATTTGTACAAAAAAGAGGAATTAACAAAATTATAACTGCATTCGACAATTAGACTGCCTTCATTTAAAATTCATATGAAAGAGCTACATTCGTTAGCCAACTTTAATTCAACTCTTCCAACTTCCCAAGCATAATTTAAAACAATTTTTCCGTATAAATCTTCCGGTGCAAATGTTGAACTTTAGAACATCAATTTAAATATTAAACTATATTATCGGAACATTTATTTCAATTGTGGAACCAATTTAATTATAAAAATATTAAACTTTAATAAAATCACAAAATGTACGTGACCTAAAATTAAATTCGGAACTGTGACACAGAGTCAAGACTTGTAAATAATTTTTTTGAATTTTCAGTTGAATTTCCAATTTTTTGCTACGTGCAAAAACTTTGATTTTAGGTCTTCCGAAAATAACATTTCGGTTATCGAATGTCAAGAATTGATTTTTATTTCAATTAACCTACTTTCTAAAAAAATAAAATCCTTTAGGTCCATATTTGAAATTGGAAATAAAAACATTGTCATAAAAAATTTATAAATTTCGTTTATGTAATTGGCATTAACGTCAATATAATCGTCAATTCTAAACAACAAAAAAATCACAATAGTCTACAATAAAGATTTTCCATCAAAAGCAGGCGCCTTAATGTCTGCAAAGTTTCTAGCTCGTTTAGGTGAAAATTGTGCACAACAGTCCTATTTCGATTTAATTAAGAATGTAATTACAATGGACTGCTTCTAATTAATTAAAATGTTTGTTAATAGATACAATGAATAATCAATGTCAAGGATAATCAATTTTTTGTTACTTATGTAACTTAACTTTAGTATGAGTGTTTATGACATTCGAAACGATCGGCATTCCTTCCTTCTTTTTACCAAACATTTGTGTCAAACATTTATCATACCAAAAAAAACTGCCAAACGCTAAATGCTCTAATTTTAAAAGAATCGCCATTTAGACTTATTAATAGACGTGCAAATTAGAAAAATAAATAAAAATTATGTAATACGTCAATTTAATTCGTATCTAATCGCTAACCACAATTTAAGATGCCATTTGGCCATGACCCATTTTTTATGGGATTTTCTTCAGTAATGCAATTTTAATAAACTTCATATTTAAATGAACCCTTTATATACTAATCTCGTTAAACTTGAATTATTTGCATAACCACCTATGTGTAATTTCGAATTGTAAATTACATAGAAGATAATGCACAACCGTTATGCTGACCTTCTAAAAAGAAATGGGGAAATCTTTATAGTTGTCGTAGTAACCCTTTTTCCGAATCCCAATCAAAAATTGATTAATGTATAATTTGTTTACGGTTTTATTTGGGGTTTGGATATGTGGGTTGTAATAAAAAAACACAGAAATAATACCTGCGCTTTGTTTACCTGTGGTCTTATTAAAAAATTAATTGGAATTTCTGGAATAACAAAGAAAAAATGTTTTGATTAAACTTCCAAGCACGGTTCGTAACCAAAGTCAATTTATTGACAGGGAAACTTCACTGCCTCCAGCTTATTGTACAAAAAACATCAATCAAGGACAGTATTTATGTACCACAATACATTTAATATAAATTCCAACAAACAAATCGTACTAATTTCTTAAGTTCACTCAAGAATTGAATTAACGATATGATTAAATCGTTGACTTTCAGCCATTGTTAATTATATTAAAATGAAATTTGCACTTCAACGATAACAATTTTATTTTTGTTCGACTCCAGATATTAAAAATAACGTTATCACAAATCTAAACTTAATTATCTCATCGTAAGTAAGTCTAGATTTGAAATTGTTATTAAATGATAATGTTTATCTATCAAATAATCATCTTAAAATATTTGAATTGTATGGAGTTATATAACTATCAAAACTATTAATGGGATTTGTATGTAAAAAGTGTACGCGAGCTACGCACTTAAATTACATGAGTCATTGTATCGCAAAGGAACGAGGAATTTAGTAATGGTCAAAAGGTCAATAAGGCATTTACACAAGCAGTTAGCACTCGCAAAATAGTTTAAGTTTCCGTCACTTGCGCCAAAAACTTGCCGATGGTTTTTGAAATCCAAATTTTTGTTCAAAATTTTTAAGTATTTCATCCTCAATTCAAAATGCCTTCTAAACGGAGCTTTGAGGGGATATCAATCATTTCCCCTTTTATAATCTAAATTACCTCCATTGAGTACATAATCTTTCTAAAAGTATTTGATTAGTGATTTACGTATTACCTACTAAGTTGTCAAGTATTCGTGATAATTATATCTAAAACGATCAAAATTTATTATTTAAATAATGTGGATCTGTTGCTAACTTATGGCGTTCGCCCATTATTGCATTTACAGCAATTTTGTGAAAACTTCATTTTTGAACATTAGAAAATAGAAAATGTGATTATTTTGGTTTTCAGCTTTTCAATCATGAAAATCATATTGTGGTCGAATTTTACATAATATTTAAGAAATAAAGTTTAATTATTACTATTGGAATTACCTCCATGGGCAATATTTTCAAGAAATTTCCAAGCTCAAAGCTCACATGACCGGATGATTAATTAAGAAATGATATATGTACAGTAATACGGTAAACGACCTTTCATCCTGTTCTATTATAATCCAACAATTTAATATTTCAAAGTATAGTATAATACCCATGAATTTACCAGATAAAGTGCATAATTTAAGGACAGGAATTCCATTTGATCTGATACTCTAGTAACACTAGGTCAAAGTCATGTTGTAATATCTAACAACTTTCTCATCTTCATTACCATCTCAGATTAATGTTTATTCTACATTTCATCGTTTATTTATTAAATTACTTTTTCTTTTCTTTGTTCTTCCCACAGTCCCAACACATTGTTTTTGCTTATTGCAATCTACGATCTTTAATACTTCGCATCTCTCAAATACAATCTTTAATAATAATAAAATAGTTCATTTTTATTTGCTAATAATTCAAACGTGAGCCCGTCATTATGATGAAAGTAATGTGGCCAGCACCACACTTACTCCCACGTCTGTTATCGCCACTGGTTAAAGGTACTCACGTACTCGATTTCAAGATCGAAAAAATGCTAATTTGCTATGTCCGGAATTTGAATCTGGAACCATTCGCTCTCTGTAACGCACCACCATAACCATTGGCTCGCCATTGGCCCATCACGCCATTGCAAACTAATTTAACGGTGTTTATATCAAAAATAAATCAGTGGCTCACATATACTAATAATTATATGTTGGATCTTGTGCCAGATGAATTAAAGTAATTCCGATTGGATTTTTTTACAAGTAAAAGAGTCAGAGAGAAAATTAAATAACATATGACAATTTAAAAAGCGATAAGTATAAGTACACCGTCTAATGCCTTGTTTAAACATGTTGACAACTTGACGAGCAACACCCATAAACCACTCCTTAACAAGGTAGCGCCGGTTATTTGTAATGACTGAGCGGTAAAAAGTCATAGTCTTCTGAACTGTGTGCTATGGCTTAAGTCGAGCTCTTTGGAAGCAAGATATTAATCCTTATAAAAGATGGTAGGTGGTGTATACTTGAAGGAACCATAAATTAAAAAAGAGAATATCTACACTAAAGCTGGGTTTCAAAGGATACTAAGCACATCCTGAGCACTTGCATAACTTAAGTTCAAGTTCGCAATCGCGGACTTAAGTTCGTTTCATAATGCTTTCTTTTGCGATTGCGAACTTAAGTTAGTCTCAGCATATGCTTAGCACCCTTTATGAAACCCAACCTAAGTTATAATCAAAGACAATAGGTACTTGACTTCACGCGAGAAGCCAACTACAGACAGTCACAGCTTATGGGCGAAATGTGACCAGAAATCCCCGCTAAAGAAGATGTCGCTAGTCACCACAGGTATATTTCAGTGAATAAGATAGCTTGTCGAGGCGCGAAGCAACCAAGAAAGAGATAAAACAAGTTTACCCTTCGAGGGATTTTAAGCGATTTAGACCTCAAAAAAGCCTTTCACATTTTTTAATATGTACTTCGGTAGTCTCTTACTGTATGGTCTTTGATATAATGTAGACAGATACCTCATTAAGAGATGATTTACGGATGTGGTCTTGGAGTTACCAACACGACAAGAAATATCTCAAAGAAAAGTGCAGTAAGGCCAGAGTTGGGCAGTATCAATGATACATGTATCTTAGATACTTTTGTATCTTGTATCTTGTATCTAAGATACTCGAGGTAAAATTATCTTGTATCAAAGATACTGAAATTGAATTACCATGTATCTTGTATCAAAGATACTTATTAGCCTCAATGTGCCCAGATACTTTTTAACACTTTATTTCAAAAATTAATGAAAGTCAATAAAAAATCAAAAAATTAATAATATTTAAAAAGCTTAGACTTAAAATTAGCCAAGGAGCAGGTACAAAGGTATTGTTTGGTCTTGGTAAATATGGGACGTTCCTGACGCCATTCTAATGTTTGAAGATTTTAAATTCTTGAAAATTTTAGGCGATAAAGGTAATGACAGCGCACGTAAAATGGGGTAAATCCGGCCCCCGTGCTAATCTTTAAAAGAAGGACATTAGATTGTATAAGTACTTCCGTTTTTTGAAAAATAACAATTAAAACGTTAGTTGATCAAAGTATATTTTTATAAGTATTAAAACTAAACCTAAAAGTTAATTCTTTGTATTGCACTGAAAATATCGTTCATTAAAAAATTATTTTGAAACAAATTAATTAATGTCTAATTTGCGGAGATCAAGAACTACTCCAGTGAAATACACCAATTTAGGTAGTAAGTACGGATACGGACATTTAAAGTCTGCTATTAGGTGGTAAATTCAGGAAAAATAGAATGAATAAAAAAGTATCAAGTATCATGTATCAGTATCTTGTATCTTTCGAACAAAAATGAAAAGTATCTTGTATCTATGATACTTGAAGTGAAAGTATCTTGTATTTTGTATCAAAGATACTGAAACTGAATTATCTTGTATCAAAGATACACTTTTCAAACAATTTTCATTTGGAAAAGATGGTCTGTAGCCTGCCCTCTTCCTACTGAATAAGTATAAAAACGGTATGACTCGAGCTCTGACTGGATGGTCTTTTATATGCATAATGGAAGCAATAATGATACCCTGTTTGTGAAGATCGTATATCGACTTATGGAAACTGTTCTACTTTCAGAACAAAAATCGATACATTCTTTTGACTCGTCTTGGAACTTGAATCGTTGGGTAACAAAGGTCGTGATTGTTTGACTTTTCAATTTCAAGTCATAAACACAGCTGGTGGCACACTTAAAATTAAAATAATTGTATTTATAGCGTTAAGAAGTTGAAGGTCCAAGAGCAGGGTGGTGTTGAGTAGATTCTCGTGCCACAGATTTATTACATGCTATTTTTAAAATAAGACGTTCTACAAGTCGTTATAAAGGTAACAATAGCCTTTCAACAGTAAGCCTCATACCTATTTGTTAATTTTTCACTTAGAATAAAATACGTAATAAATATAATTATTATTTAATTCGATTGATCTTTATTTCGTGTGTGCATTCAAAAGACTTTATACTTTATACCTTCAAGACTTCAAGCATATATTTTATATTTTTATTAGTCGATCCACGAGAGAATTTTGAAGAAATTGAAAAATACACAGAGACGTACAAAATGTGTAATGATTGATAAAATGCAATATTTATAAATTTTTTATCATATCATCCAGAAATGTGATCTACTTAACGCCCAAGTGTGTTAAAACTGGCATTAATTAATTTGAACATTAAGCCAAATTTCTCATAAAAATCATAGTGAACAACAATCACATGATTTAACTTTGGCATAATTTGATGTCTTACAAAATTGCATTTAATTGTTGTAAAAAGCACTATTGTATAGCCTCTCGATCTATGTAAGTAGCTATATGCAACAGGTGATAATTTTCGTAAATTGAAAGCATCCATTTTTTCACCAATTTGTTGGCTAATCAAAATCAGATAAGGTACTTTAATTAAATTTATCTCGTAAAACTTAAATTATACTTGTGATTGCTACGTGCGTTCAATATTCAAATATTGATCGTGAAGGTTTATATTTGCTTTTCCCGGTAAGCTATATCTATATTTTAAAATGAATAAAATATTGAGGCTTATCAAAAAACCGCGATTTTTTTTTAATTATCAGTATCTCGTTCGAACAAAATGCTACAATTCAACAATAGTGAAATTATAAATAATACATAATTAAAATTTAAATCGCCCATTTTAGTGTTACGTACTTATACAACACTTTCATTTTAAAATTATAATTATTACAAAATTCATATTTACACCTACTGAACTGGTTGATATGAAATCATGAAATTGGTGTTAATGTTTTTAAAAATCACGTTTCTTAATTAAATTTTCTCGTAAAAATTAGACATTTTTTAACATTTTGTTTATTTTAATAATACCTATATTTAATCGCGAAAGCGAGTATAAACAAAAAGTTGAGTAATTTAAAAAAACTAAAAACAAAATATTTAATATTAGAACAAAAGAAAATATTTAAATAAAAGAAAACTTACCCTACTAATTTGTCTAGATCTCAATGAAGGTTTAGACATTATTCCAAAAAATTAAATTTTGACTAGATGGGCCACAATTTTAAATAAACGCGCGCTTTTACGGTATACGTTCTTTGTTCCACCAATAGGGATTAGATTAAGTTGCACTTTTTTGCTGTCGATCGAACATTGTAAACAAATTATAAAAAGCACTAATAACTAAAATTATTTTACCAGAATTTAATCATCGCTTACATTTAACTTAAGTACATCGCTAGATGTAACGAACAACTGTAGAAAAGTGTTGTTTGTCGTAAATATAAATTCACTAGATGGACAAGCAGTGCGCGTGACGTCATCGTTTGCAAATTATTGTGGTACCATCTCAATAAAATCGTATGGGTACAGAAAAAAATTACTAAAATTCCTTAGATTATCTTAAGAAATCATACAACGCTCCCGTACTTAAATTTTAATTTTATTCGAGTTTACGTATTCCATTGATTGCATTTTGGATTTTTTTCAAAATAATGTCTTACGAAAAGGAAACAATGTTTATTTTTGAAATTTTCCTATTTATATTAACTTTAGTAGATTGTAAGTTTGTGAAATATGATGAAATGCAAATATGAGAAAAATACTTCCCATTATACCAAACAATATAGATTATATTTTAAATATAAAAATTAAGTACATTGTAAATACTAACCCTACGTATTTTTCCATTATACATTGTCATTTGTATAAAAATATAACATTTTAGTATTTCATACAATTTTTTCACAAACGAAACTGTTATTCAATGCCTGATTCAGCGTCAGCCTGATTTCATTCATTTACAAATTCACCGTAGACAGTGTAGACCACAACTTTATCGATCTGGTAAAACCATATTACTTACAAATCAGCTGATGAAACGAGCAAACTAAACTATTGTTCGCTTCTTTGATGTGTGACGTCAAAACTATAACTAATTTTTTTATCAACAATTATCGAAGAAATTAATTTAATTCACGTTTTTTATTTTGTAAAGGTGTGGTATAGTTTGCAAAATTTAAGGTTAAGTATTGCGAGTTTCCCTTTCCATTTGTGGCCCTTATTTTGAATTTCTGGAAACTCAAAACGCCAAGAAAAATCCAATATCTTCAAAGTTCAAAATCGAGTTTTTCATCCATGCACAATCATTCACGTAGGGGGCCTTTAAAATTATTTGGTAATTTATTGATTTTTGTAGTGGTAAGGAAACTGCAATTATAGGATACAAGTAGATATACAGTGTGGTACAAAATTATATCAAAAAATTTCTTATAACTTCTAAACTATTTGGCCCAATTAAATGAAACTTGTAGGGGTTAAAAAATTTTCATTTTATGACAAACCCTTTATATTTTTAAATTTTCATTCATCGGACCTGTGAAGCTGTGAAGTGGTGGTCCTAGAAAAAGTTATTATAATCGACATAAAATTTAAAAAAATTTTTCATTGCATTTCTCGACGTTTCGAGTCCTTCTGATTCTTGTATGTGTGTACCCCCGCCCCCGAAGCAAAAACTACTTTATTTTAGCCACTTTAAAATTGTTTCATCGGCAAATTAAGCTTTTATAAGAAATCTCTACAGAGGGTGTCCTAAAATAAGGTGGTTATTTTGGGCGCATATTTGCAAATTTGGGCCTAATTTGATGAACAATGAACCCCCATTGTAAAAAAAATACAATTTTTCGAAATGGGGGCCAATAGCACGATTGTCCCATTTTGTGTTTTTCCCTTATTACTTGGCCGGTAATTATTATTATAAAAATTTGAAAATAGCATTGTACAGCCAAAATACAGGGCTTTCGTCCTAACTAAGTCGATTTTTTAAATCGTTTCAAAATTGCATACCTTTAAGGGACCAAAGTAAGTCAAAATTTCGAAATGGATTTTCTCAAAATTTCCTCTGCCATATTTTTTCTTTTTTGGATATGTTACAGACAACGTAATTCTCTACCGAAATTAATATTTTTATCACAATCGCTCGAACAGATTCGGAGTAATGGTTTTTTGAATGTCAAAACTTCAAAAATCTCTTGTTTCTTTTGTAATAAAAATGAAAACTTGAAAATAGATATATGTACCAATCCCATGAACATCTATTATTACTTGACACTATTTTCGGTTAACAAAACGCTTCCGGTTAAACCGGAAATTACAAAAATATCAAAATTTTTAGGAACACCCTATATATTTTTAATATTTTGAAAGCTTATAAAATTAGCTTTCTGAAGATATCAGATCAAATTTTAATTAATAAAAATTCAATATTACAAGATTTGACGTACTTACTGGAAAAAGTTTTATGGCCACATCCGTTGTTTTTAAACTGTGGCTATCTATATTATTTCTTATTTAATTTTTTAAAAGAGCTTTTTTCCCCCATAGATTGAAATAATAAAATTATCTAATGGTATTGAGTTAAACTAGTTCCATATCCGACTAATTTATATCGTGGGCGCATAGTTTCTAAATATTCTGATTGCCGATCAGGTAAATAATAGGCCCTAGACCAAGGCCTATATTAAGAAGATGTCAAAAAATAAAATATTTTGTCTTTATGTAACTCCTTAAAATTTCATTTCTTTTGATCAATTGGTGTAGAAGTAATAAGAACCGTCCAATAATTTTGGACCACACTGTAAAAGCGTTTACGTTGGGCTACGTTTCAATAGCTTTTGTTCATTTTTAAATTCTTTCATTTTGGAGAAAGACGGCAAAAACTTCACATTTAAAATTATAGCTATTTTATCCAATAGTTTTTCTAAATTCAAATAAAATTTTCAAATTCCTTTTACTATTCTTCCCGTAATCTTCCCTGTTCCACTATTTTTTCTTGCCTAGCTTTCCTAGTTTCAAAACTTGAAACTATCGTTTTTGAACTTAGTCAACAGTCAACAGTGCTGAAGAAAAACTATTGTTGCTTGTTGCTTTGTCCGAAAGTTTGGCTCTATCCATACAGTATGTGGGAGGAAGTAAAAGTAATGATTTATTTACAAAATAGTTCCTCTTGCCAAAAAAAATAGTGTAAAATTATAAATTCTTTTGAAATTCAAATGAACACAAAATTTTTATTTGCTCTACGTATATTTTTGATTAACCTTCTGTTGCTTTGAAAACGTAAGAATTTAAGATTTTGTATTCAATTTTTGATAAGATGAATAAAATTTTCCAATTGATGAAAGGCTTCTTTAAGTGTTCCGACAAGGATAGAATGGTTGCTTAACAACAACGAACGGCCCTGTACCTACCCTCTGCCCTTATTTGTTATTTTCCTTGATTTGCACCTTGTTTTTCAATTTTCGTTCTTATTAATTTCACTTCAACGTCAAAGACATTTTATAAAATCTTTCTTAATTAATTATTTTGAATATTTAACTACCTAATCAATTTATTGTTTTTTGAAAACTGTATTGTAAAAGTGATGCCCCTTGTCATTCTTTTTCCTTTATTGTACTTTGTACAAAAACCGATGACCAAGTGATTTAACAATTTTATGATTAATGATCGCAAAACTATGGGACTTGAAAAACTTTTTCCTTTGGTGTGACATTTAAATTTTGGAGTACTATCGAACTAATTGTTCAATGTTCAATTCTTTATGTTTCGAGTACGTATTCGTGCAAATCAAGAGTAAATTTAAACACTTTCGTATCGATTCTAAATTCGTTAAATGATTAAAATTTTTAAATTATAACAATTAAAGAACTTTTATATAATTTTTATTTAAAAATTTTACATTTTGCTCCAATACTTAATTGCAAATTTTAAAATTTTACATATTGCCGGTGTATTACAAAACATAAAACTTACCAAAAAAGATGGTGATTTAATATCTACAGTTTCATCGGTGTCATCTTCTGCATCTTCTCTGCTGATAGCAGGCCCCATAGCCCCTGAGGGGGGCTCTGTAACGAGGCCGGCCTGCAAGGCAAACCGTTCACGTCTTTCGCTGTACAGTGACTAACCAGTTCATGTATGTATTCTGTTGCGCGAAACGGAGGTGAATGATTTATTGACCATTTATTTATTATTGGTGTTATTGTCTACCAATTAACTAGACTCTCGGTTAGGTATACAAATTCATTAAAAATTCAAAACTAAATTAATCTATATTTTAAATTATATAAAATACTTGAAAGCAACATTTTTTACAAAATAGACCCTTTGGCTCCATCAAATGGGGTTCAACCGCAGTAGCGAAAATAACGGGTTCGCAGGGCCCGCGTTACGGGAGGGGCCCTGAATAAAAGGGGCCCTTGAAAAATTCCGTAGTTTTTACCATAAAGCTAGCCTTTCATCACAACTTCTAGAATCCAGCTTCTTTTTTACAAACCAATAGAAGATAAACTTGGCCCATGTTTTAGCGTCTGGCGCTTTAAACAATGTAAGGTATCTATTGACTTAGAAAAAGAAGCTAGCTTCTAGAAACTGTGGTGCAAGGTTAGCTTAAAAGAGGCAGTTTAAAATGTCTCTTTTTGTAATTATATGTACATGTGAGAATTTAAAAAAGAAATAGGTAAGTACTTTTCTTCCCTTGCAAAGTTACACAGATGTTTCGACAATAAGCAACTAATAGTCGGTCGGTTGTAAAAGTTTTAGAAATAGTCACAAATGAACCCTAAATTCAGTGGCGTAAATAAAGGGCCCGTATTGCAGGAGGGTCCCAGAATATATAGAAAAGGCCCTAGAAACATCGTTTAATATGAAATTTCGTTACAAAATCGAATAAAATTAAATTGTCTTTCTTCTTATAAACGTTAGTACGAAGTAAGCTAGCTTGCTCTTCCGGAACGAACGTATCGAAAGTCCTGTGAAGTCCTTGTGTACGCATTTGTATTTTTCGATCAACTATACTTTCAGAAGTCCTATATCTTCACATTGCATTTCAATGCTCAATTTTCTGGAATAAATGAATGTGCAGCAAATTAATTCAAAATCGAGGAGTCGCCCACTCTCGGCAGTCAATGTATAAAAATTGATCAGTCAACAGTATTCATCGGCAGTTTGTATACAAATTCAGAACAGTGGTTGACCCCTCGTTCAAAATTAAAAGTTTACACACTTTAGAGAATGCGTTTATAGATATTAAGTTCCCGTTACAGGGTTATTGGTATGCTGTGCAATATGCAAATTTTCAGCTCCTCATATGAACTTCATTTTGCTATTGTAAGCGCTACCACAACACCACACCACAAGCATCCTTGAAAAGGAAGGTCCGCCAAACTCGCTAAGAGCACTAGGTATACATAGTTTGTGTAGTTCGAGTAGAAATTCTCCGTCGATGAACTTTATTAATTATTCAGTTACCTATACAATTAATTTTCACATTTGAACATACCCAGCATAAGTCCCTATCTAGTTCTAGGTTCCTAAGACGACAATTCATTCAAGTCAGCCTGAATCAATGGAATATCTATAGTCGTACAATTTATGGACACTAACGGCTCCGTTGCATAAACGAAAATTATATTTTAATCAGAGAATTATACTTTAAATCCATAAATGTAGATAGTCGTGTCAATTATCAAATGAAGAATAGATTACATCGAGATTTTTCGGTACAGCATTATGGACAATCGTTCGTACTCGGATCCACTTCTATTACCAAGATTTGATCAAATTATAGTATGTTTTGCTATTAAAGCTGCACTATCTCTCTATAGTTTTCTTCATCTCTCTCAATAAGCGCTATAGTTAGCGAAAGCTTATGAACCTATATTAGGAATGAGTCACTATCTACAATTGTGGGTTTTGAGAATAGATTAATAATCTTTAGATATGGCAACATCACACAATAAAAGATTAATAAATGTCAAAGTTGACAAATTGTATCAAACGTCAAACTTGTTTAACGTTGCCATATCAAAGGATTGTAAATCTAATTCTCGGATTAAAACTTAATTTTCGTTTATCCAACCGGCCGTAAGGTATATTAGTACAAAACGGAATTTCTATTCAGTTCTCACTTCTCAACTATTAATTTTCAAAAGCTTGTATAAGAAATGGCCGGCTCTTCTCACTTCTGAATGTTATAAAAAGCTTTATTCTTCTTAAGCCTATGTTTAAAACATTTGACTGTTTAACTCAAATTATTATTAAAAATCAGAAAAAATGTAGGTGATTCCAATTTAAATTCTTATTTATGGAGGATCACGTCAATATTAAATTTGAATTAAAAACCCAAGCAATCAATCAATGTCAGAATATACATTTAGTTTTTCAGAAGAAATTTTTATGTATAACAACTTTCGATTAGTTAGAAGTACCCTAAGAATTACCTATCAAAAATTAAAGAAAAGCTGCTAAATTTTCATTAGTCGTTTTTCAATATAGGAAAATATATGAATTATTTTATATTCTATTTGAGACCTGAGACGAGACGTCAATTCAATAATGAGTGATTGAATTTTTGCACTCGTTTTTAATTAAAAGAATTGCGCATCTTTTGGATGTCATAATATCAAAACAAATTTATGTAACAGATTTGTAATAATTCAATTGTTTAAGAACAAAAACAAAACAATTTAAAAGAGCAAAAACAAAATTTTGCAAAATCGCACCGTGATAAACTCATTTGGAACAAGTTTCTGCGCGCTATTGGAAGCGCATCCTTAATACTTATGTGAGCTAGTGGCGGTCATGGTCAATAGCAACAAATTTTTGGGGTCGATACAGGTGGCATGCAACAACCTTTATGTGCTGCATAATTATGTAACAAAGAAAATCATTTATCACATGCAATATCTGATAACACAATGTAGAATGGACATGCACTTTTTTGTAATGTTTCCCAATTGGCAAGTTAAATACGTGACTGGAAGAAGAAGTTATAGAGGAACATCGAAGAGTAATTGCATGCTCAGTTCTATGGTTTTAGCAATCAATCAAAGTTTGAAATTGAGCTGTTCATGATATAGAGCGATCAAAACTCCGATAATGTAAAGAAAATGAGAGAGTAAACATGACTGCTTCTAATAAAACAATTAATCTTTTAATTAATCATTCTGTGAGCTTCCTTCAGCTTGTTACAATCTTTAGAAGTCAATTGTAGTGTAAGGTAGACTACTTGGGATGGGAGCACTTCAAACTTTAGTAGTTTCAAAAAGTTTATTATTCTTTTGTCATTTAATTTTATAATATTATATCATCAGATTATTACTCATGATTACTATATTCTCAAATATCTCAAACTGATTGGAAGGATTTTTGGGTGTTCATGAGGGAAACTTGCAAGTAGAAGACACATTGCTGTCGCTTTTCATTTTATAGTCGTAATTTTTAAAATGAAGTTATAGAATTGATTCAGAAACATATAATTTTATTATGACCGTTATTTGGTACTACGGGTATTACCATACCGAAAAATTACCTAGACATTATCTTACTGAAGCACCCTGTAGCTTTCATACCAAATGACATTGAGAACTGCTCGACCAATCACAACCCGAGTAGAAATTTGTTTATATTTTTGGAGGTTATGTTCATTACAACTCTTTCCTAAAAGAAAAATAAAGTTTTTCATCATTGCAGATTGCGTTAAACATGTCTGATGGTAAATTTTTGTAAATAAAAAAACAAATTAAAATTAATCATTTCAATTTTAGAAGAAGTAATTAGAAGACGTTTGGTAATTGATGGTGATGGAACAGGTGATGATCGACGTCTCAATGTTCTATTAAAAAGTTTAATTAAATGGGCTAACTACACAGATAGTTCTTCTCCTGAACATCTACAACTTTACGACCGATTGCTGTCACAAATTTCCCAGTGTGAATTTGCCGTTAAACGTTCGCAATTATTATCTAAAACGAATAACAAACAACTTGCAAATTATCAGGGTTTACAAAAGAAACTAGAAAAACAAATTGACGAAGTGAAAAGCACAATAGAAGTAAGTAAACAAAACTTATCACAAGCTAAGATTCTTAAGCAAAATCGTATGATGTACGATTTATTGGCACAAAGTATAAAACAACAACCTGCTAGAAAAGATACTGATAAACGATTAGCCGACTTAAAATCTGAACTTAATAATCTACACGAACAGAAGAAAAATTTAGAAAACAAGCTTGAGATGAGGCGCAAACAGTTTCACGTCTTGGTTTCTAGTGCTAATCAATTACGTTCAATGTTAGAAGACACGGCAGATGATGATTTAAATACATCTTTAGATGATATTACTAATAGTCCTGGGCCAGAACCTATGTCAGAATAATTTTAATATAAGTATGTAAATGTGATTTATATTTAATAAAAAAAATAATAAATCTTTCATTTAATAAACATTTTTAACTTGGATACTTTTGGTACATTTCTAATAGTTAAAGATACACGAGTATCACGAAGTAAATATTGTCCAACTTCATATTTCGAAGAACAAGAGCTTAAATTTACACAAGAGTTGGAAATTAAGTCTTCTTTCGTTTCACTTATGGAATGTAAGTATTTGCTATACATGTCATCTTTCACTATTATTAAACTTCTAGGTTCTAGTAAAATATCACATATTTTTTTTCTATCATCATCACAAAATTCCAAAAGTGTATGAGATCCACAACTTATTGTAGTTACAGTAGGGTAAAATAAAGGTCCATCGCTGTGAGGCATTATTCCTTGCCCGGGTAAATACTCGTTAATAAGAACATGATTGGCATTTTTACCTTCGAAAACTTTTAAACTATTAACTTTCTGCATACAAGATTCAAGCCAAGTAGGTATCTTTTCAATTATCATTCCATTTTTATGAGGAACACCTCCGTAATCTTGTAATCGGCGATTTGATAAGCAAGTCCATTTAGGCTTTGGAACACTGTACACTTTATTTAAAATGTAAGATTCTTCTTCAATGGTTATAAAATTAGGAATATAATAAATACTGGGTGGTGCACATTGAACTCGATAATTGTCGATATGTTCCATAACGAGCACAAAATGTAAGTTACTATATCGGAAAAATATATAAAACTTGTTTTGATTTTTATCGGAGTTTGAAAATAAAATATCATTGAAGTGTATAAATATAATAAAGTACGTAAAAGTATGCTACCTGATGCTACTGAGCTTCTTTCATTTTTGTAATTTATAATTTTATAAAAACATGATTCGTCAAAACAAAAATCATAACCTCAAATTTTTAAACTTGAGTTAACCTAACCTCACTTTGTGGTCATTAATTTATTTTTAAAGAAATGTCATTATCGTCAATAAATCTGTGATAAATCTTTAATAATGTTGGTTATAAGAAGTACATTAAGATGTATAAAAATCAAAAAAGACATTCAACACTCTTTAAATACTTTGAAATGTATCAGGACTATTTCGACGAGCACACACAGCCAGCAAATTAAGGGTGAAAATAGCCCTGTTAATATATTTGATCGAAGAACAAAATTGCTGCAACGACAAAGAGCAGCTCTAGCTCCAGATGTAAACGTTTACGACTATTTAAAAGATGAAATTGGTTATAGATTAGCTGATCGCGTATTTGATATTAAGCGAAAGTTTAAATTAGCCGCCGATATAGGTATTTCTTATTTAATTTCTATTTGTTATTTAATGAAAACTTAAAGGTTGTAGCAGAGGCTATGTATCAAAACACATTACACCAGATTCTGTAGAAGAATTAATTTTGTGCGATACAAATGAAGCCAATATTAATGTAATTGAAGTTCAAGATGGTATAAGAACTCACAAAAAAATTTTAGACGAAGAAAATATAAACGTTTGTAAATCATTCGATTTATCTGCTTTTTTCTAAAGTAAATAATTTTGCAGTTTGACCCTGATTCATTAGATCTAGTCATTTCAAGTTTGAATTTGCATTGGGTAAACGATTTACCTGGTGTTTTTAAGAATATTCTAAGCAGTTTGAAACAGGATGGCGTTTTCTTAGCATCTGTTTTTGGAGGTGATACTCTTTATGAATTAAGATCATCTTTACAATTAGCAGAAATTGAAAGGCGAGGAGGACTTGCACCTCATATTTCTCCGTTTGCAGAAGTCAGAGATATAGGTAGTCTGCTTACTAGAGCAGGATTTACAATGCTTACCATTGATACTGACGAAATTGTTGTTAATTACCCAACTATGTTTGAGCTAATGTGGGATTTGAAAGGTGAAACAATCTACCATACGTTGTAGCATTTTACTGAGTAGTAAATTTTAGGTATGGCAGAAAGCAATGCTGCTTATAATCGCATTATTCATTTACATCGAGATACACAATTTGCTGCAGCAGCTATATATCAAGAACTTTATGGAAAACTTGATCAAGAATCAGGAAAAATTTCTGTACCAGCAACATTTCAAGTTATAAATATGCTAGGGTGGAAACCTCATCCGAAACAACCAAAACCACTTGAAAGGGGTACAGGAGATTATTCGTTAAAGGATTTGTACCAATTAGATAAAATTATAAAGGATGTTAAAACAATTAAAACAGACGATGAGAAAAACTCATAGCTACACTTTATTGTTAATTGTAAATAAATAATGTAATATTCTATATTTTTTATTTTGATCCAGTTGATAGTAAAGCTAATAGACCAGCGGTAGTACCGACAGACAAAATGTAATTAACTGCAGGAGTGAAACTACGTAACAAATAAAAACTAGCAAAGATAACGATAGCTAAATATAAGGCATTGTTGTAAAAAATTGAAAACGTAGTTGCTTCAAAATCTGCCACTTCGTTCTTTTTCCATAAGATTCTTTCGTCCTTTTCTTTCTTGCTCATTTTCTTATCATCTGCCAACTTCTTGCTCAATTCCCATGTTACAGCGTCTTCGCGTTTCACAGCAATTTTATGCTTCAGACTGAACTTTGTGTTGCGATAAGCAACTGCTATTAAATAAGTGGATACTAAAGTTACCAAAACCAAAAGGATTAACGAAGCATAAACATCCATCATGTGAATTCTCCAAAATAACCATATTGGAATAGCTGATACAATAAATGCATTACCATAGAACAAAGCCGAAGATTTGGTTGTAACGTTTCTACTAAAATCCTGAAGTAGCAATTCTTCTTCTTTTGTAAATGGTTTTCCTGATTTTGGAGCCATAATTAAAAATTTAGCTTAATTTTCAAGAAGATTTAAGGTTATTACAATAACCTACTAAATTTTACAGTTCAAATGTCGCCAAGTTTGGCACGTTTGCTCCAATTTTCAAAAAATAGTGTTTTTGGTTTTTAGAAATTTTTTTAACCTTTTGACTTTTGACAGTGAACTTCTAACCTCAAATTATTGCAGTAATAACTTTGACAATATAATTTTTAAAACTAATAATATTTTGATTCTTTGTAGTAGAATAATAGTTGTAAAAATGACGATCTGGAGTTCTTTACGACCCTTGCTTTCCAAGAGCCCCAAAAATGCAATTGTCAAACCAAATTGTGAGTTTTTAATTACATAATCACAACACGATATTAATTCGTTAACATTTTAGTTTTTAAACGAAACATGTCAGGTGATCACCATAGAGAATTTCCTTATGAACCATCTCGCTTTCAATGGCAAAAGTTTAAAAATTTTGCCAACATGTATATTTTAATTGGTGTTATCCCGTTAGCTGTAATAACAACCTGGGCGAATGTTTTTGTAGGTCCAGCTACTCTTTCGGAAATACCACCAGATTATAGACCTAAACATTGGGAATACTATAGGGTAATTAAAACAAATTACACTACTCGGCTCGCTCTAAGTGTTTTACATTTTTAGCATCCTATTTCACGATTTTTTGCACGCTATTTTATAGCTGATCCACAACAAGAATATGAAAAATACTGTCATTTTGTATTTGAAGAAGATGAAAAAATTCGCCTTAGGTAATTATTAAAATTGTTTAAAAAAGGTTTTGTACTCTTTTTTTTTGCAGAAAACTGGAACGCGCAATAAAAGCTAAAATGGCCGAAAGAAACGATTATCAAGCATATTATTATAAACCTGTAATGGCTAAATATCACAGAGTAACTAGAGAAGCTGCAGATTACATCGAATCTATTCGAGGTGATTGAAGAGAATGTAAAATAATTTTAGTATGTTAAATATGTAGAAATAAAATGTTTGAATATAGAATTGTTTGCTATTTATAAGTAAATATATTTTTACGCCCTTTACTAGGTCGCAGAATAGGGAGTAAAATTCTGCTACCATGACTGATGCAAGACAGAAGTCTCGCACAATAGTTAAATAAAACAACAGATGTGACCATACGAGGAACTTTTTCCGTCCGTCAAATCTTGGACTTGTGTGTAAGCAGAATTTTTAGGTATAAAGTTGTTTCAAAAATTTCATTATTTTATAATTTTGGCATAAACTAAAATTGAAAATATACAGGGTGTTCCATTTAAATTAATAAGCTAGATCCCATTTCCGGTTAAACCGGAAGTCAAAATATAAAGTGTTTGGTATCGTGTAATAGCCAATTTTACGAATTTTCAAAATATTATAAAATATAGGTCTTTTTGAATTAAAAAATTGTATTGATTAATTGGGGCTTAGATGTACTATCTTATAGCCAAGTAAAATTGAATTTGGCCCAAGTTTGCAAATATGCGCCCAAAATAACCACCTTATTTTTGGACACCTTATATAGATTTCTTATAAAAGCTTAGTTTGCCAATGAAATAATTTTAAAGTGTTAAAACGAAATGTCATCAAAATCGGTTCAGTAGTTTTTGCCCCACAACTGTAAGACAGACGGACATTTCAGTTCAAAATTTTTTTTTGTATTTTTGGAATCAGGGGGACTCAAAACGTCGAGAAATGCAAAAAAAAATTATTTTTTCTCTCTCGATTATAACCACTTTTTCTTGGATTGGAAAAGTTAAAAAATCGCTCCCGCAATTACAGATCAATAGTTTGTTGTATCATGTACATTAACATGATAGTAGCAATTCGATTATCAAATTTATTTTGAGGAACAAATAAGAACATGTCAAAAAGAAATTGTTTATTAGTCACTTATCCGCTACATAGCATTATTGGAAATACGTTCTTGGTTTGCGGACAGAGAATCGATTCAAACTACGTGCTCCTTGAAGTCTCTTGGGTAATGGGAAACGAATCTTTGAATCATGGAACTGTTTAACTTGTGGTCTTCTGCAAGCAGAAGCTTTCACGGCTTCAACTTTAATAATCTACAAAATGATGTTAATGGTTAAAATCATAGATAATTAATAATTTTTACCTGTATTGCGTGAGCTCGAGCACGATGACGAGCTCCCATATCCCTATAGCATAAGGTTACTGCTCCAGATACACTTAAATCTCTATATTCTCTGTACATGTTGTGAGTACCAGAACGGGAATCATAACGTAACCAAATACCATAATTCTTAATTTTAGTTGGTGTTCTTTCGGGAATTTGTTTTATGGATACAATTTCTCCCGTTGATTTCTTAAACTTCTTAAGCTGACGTAAGAAATACCAGAACCGAGACTTTGCCACAATACGATCGGGTGCAAATATTCTCATCTTATATAAAGGTGTATTCTTTTCCTTTTCACCGGGGAGCTTACGCCCGATTACTTCGAATTCTTTAAACTGTAATCATAAGCGCCATTAAAATGACAGGTTATACGGTAAACCACGTGTATACAGTTTCTTTATTTGAACAAACAGTCCAACATACTCTAAAACTCTGATAACATTCTACTCTAGAGGATATTAATTATTACTTTTAAATTACAATTTGTTTCAAAAAGGAGTAAATAATACAATAAATAAATTACCTGCCCCTTGGCTTTCATTTTGTATCCAAATCACTACAAAAAGAGCTAACTTTGCGTTGGTGAATACGGAAAAGTGACGAACTAAAAGTTGTGTGAAGTTTGCAACTCAAATTAGTGGTGAAATTTGTACCAACATTTGGTGATTTTTGATGGCCATGATACATAACCTCACTATTTTCATACATTATTTTTACATAGCGGAAAATTTTCAATGTTTTTAAAGTTATTAAATCGTGTCACTTATTTACGCTTAAGGTCAACATTTAGCATAAAAGAAGCTACCACTTCCAAAAGGTTATTCCATGTAACAAATAGTGAGTACCTTATTTTTCTATGATCTTATTTCAAATTACTCTCCATATAGCTTAACTCCTAATTCAAAAGACATTAACACATTACCAGTAGTAAATTCTTTAATCGAGTCTTGTATAACGTTTCATATAAGTTTAATGAATGGTTTTAATTTTAGAGTTAAGTCATGGAGAGTACGAATGGCAAGATCCCAAATCGGAGGATGAAATGTAAGTAAATGCAAGATGATAAGAAACATAATTTGTAACATTAATTACATTTGAAGAGTTAATATAACATTCTTAACCAAAGATGGCAAATCAATTCCTGTAAAAGGCAAAGTCGGTGATAACATACTATATCTTGCACATCGTTACCAAATCCCAATGGAAGGGGCATGTGAAGCATCATTGGCCTGTACTACATGTCACGTTTATGTTCAAGAAACGTATGGTGAAAAATTACCGGAAGCTTTAGAGAAAGAAGAAGATTTATTAGATATGGCTCCATTTTTAAAAGAAAATTCACGTTTAGGTTGTCAGATAGTTTTAACTAAAGAATTAGATGGAATATCAGTGCAATTGCCTAAAGCAACTCGGAACTTTTATGTTGATGGACATGTTCCAAAACCACATTAGTTCAAAATAGTGTTATCAAAACCCGATGTGATCTTATATGTATAGTTTTTAAAATAAATGACAAAGTTCCTAACACTATTTTATTTAAAAATACATTAGAAGATATCGAATAGAATTTTATTAATTTTTTTAAATTACACGAAAAATCTTACTTAAAAATAGTTCATGCTAAAATAAAATATTTCGAGTATTATCAATTTAAAACACACACATATATAATATTTGAAATAAAACAAGAAATAAAAAATAATGGTAACGAGTTAAAGCTTTTTAAGAGTTGCAAAAAGTACTTTTTTGTTTTTTGTCATTTTTTACTAAAATAAATGTTACGTTTTGTCATGGCAGTACTGTTAGCATTACATTAAACCGTTACAGACATTTAAGAAGTATTTAACAATAGAAAAATGTTTTATGTAAATCTATCCTATTTGGCAATCTTGACTATGTCTAAGTGCAACGTTTATTATTATACATAAACTTTACCTAATAATGCACACAATTAAATCAAAAACTTATTAATTAAAAAAGATTAATATCTGTTCCCTATCTCTAGTTAAGTGAATAAAATAATTATCATTTTGGCACAGTTTAGTCGTTAATAAAAATTTAAAAAAAAACCTGCATAGTAATAAATTTAGATCTTCAATATAAAATCAGTGATTTATGAAATTATCGCTTAAAAATTAACGTTTGTAGTGACGAGAGTTGCTTACTGCAAATGCTAAAATCAAAGCAAAAATAAGACCAATAAATTCGACTACAATTAATATGATGGCAATTATAGATGCAGTAAACATATTATCATGTACAACATTAACAACTTTACTAACGCAACCTTTTCTATAAATGGTATCAAAATCAATTCCTCCGCCTAATTTTAAATTTTGTGTCGCTTTAATGCACTGAGTCGAATCTGGTTCAACTCTACAACAGCTTTTTGGTATGCTAAACGTTTTTTCTTCAAGACTAGCTCCAACTTCAATATTGTTACTTTCATTCCAATCTGATGGATATTCGGCACCACAACATTCCAACTGTTAAAATAAATTTTAATTAAAAATAATTTTATTAAAAGAAATATTTCTTACCCCTTTTTGAATTGTATCAAATATTTCTTTCAGACGCTTATCTTTATGATATTCTTCTTGAACAGTGGATTTCACGTTGTAACGGATCATTGCTTCTAGTTTGTCGCTATTAGAATACATCCATATAGCGGATGCTATTTGTGCAACGACAATAATTAGAAGAATGCAGAAGAACTAAAATTGAACTGTAGTCTTCAATACATTAATTGAAATTGTTTACTTACTGAAATAAGCATACATTGAGATTCTCTTGATGATCCACAACATCCCAAAAATGAAACAAGAAATAGAAGAAGGCCGCAAAATAATAAAATACACACTGAGATTGTGTAATTGCTGCTATCAACTGCCATTGAAACATAAAATGTGTAATCGTATAACATCCATGAGGCTAATCCAATTATACACAGGCTTATAATCTGGAAAATATAAATAATGAAACAAAAATTTGCTAATGATGGAAGAACAGAAAGGTATTCTTCATTTCGAGCGTTTAGAAAAAATTTCAATTATTTTTCAGTTTCTCATCTTTGTTCAGTTTTATGATCAAGAAACATACAAATAATCACACAGGTAATATTTAAACATTTATGTATATTTTTTCAAACTATTAATAAATATGATAAACTTTGATGAGATCTTTCATTCTTCTTACTACTAATTTTTTTATAAATACATTTCAACAATTTTTTTTAGATTGATTATATTTATAAATTATTACAAAATTGAAACATTAAAACTAGAAATTACAGTAATTAAATGCAATAATCTCGGCTTTTCAATAATAATTGTTGCAGATGGTTATGTCAAAGAAGGGTTGGGTGGAATAGCAGAAATAGATTTTATAAGAAAATACTTACGAAAAAGAGGAAATTCATAAATACCATAAGGTATTTAATAAAACTGTAACATCCACCTAATCCCATTTTGTTATTTCACTTTACCACTTAATTTAAAACACAATTTTATTTTAAATCTGCAAATGCTCATAAATGGGAAATGAAATTGGTAAACCTCGACCTCCTATCCTTCTTTTCTTATTTCTATCTCACCTCCACACATACAATAACAAGGAAGTAACTTTCGTTTGTTTACGACGAATACCAAACTAACCGTTCGTGTACATTCGTGTATGGCGCCATTGTAGAAATAAATTAACTAATATTTTTAATCAATTTATTTAAATAATCAAAATATTTGTTTTTGTTAAATTTTGGGTAAAAAATAAGTTTATTCTATTGTAGGGTAAATGTTAAATATACTAATAAATCATAACTAGAAACATTTGTTTTGTAACTTTCGAAATTGGTGTCACTTACTTGCGTGTTTACAAGTAACAAAATGGTGCCTTTCCATTTCTGTGTGTGTTGTGTGTGGTTAGACAAAACATAGAAAACGTTTAATCTTGTTTATTGTGTAAGATAATATAAGTTTTAAATTGATTTGAACTAACTTTTTAGTAAATAATAATTAATGTTAGTATTGAAAGTGTTTCAAAATAGTTATGGCCTCGGATGGCATAGATAATATTGCTCTGTGCGGTAAAATTGGACAATTAATAAGAAAAACTGAAATATTATTGAAAAAACCTACGATAAATATGGAGTTAAATGAGGTAAGTAGAGTTATTTTCTTCTTTGGTTTTGTAAAAATATTGAACGATTGTTTGAACAGGTGTTGGACAACTACCTTGGCGAACTCAGTGAAAAACAACTGTATTTGGCTAATGGTATTGCTAATGTAGACTTTCCGCAGGCCGGTATCTTCATTCAAAATGCAGTTAATTTACTTTCAAAAGAAATTGATATTCTCTGGGATGAAAATTTACAATTCCACATGAAATTATGTGCACATAGCAAGTAAGTTATTCTTTTGAAACCACATTTTTATACAAAGAGACTAATGTTTTAAATTTATTTTAGATCAACAGAAGAAAAGCAATTGGAAGAATCTAAAATTTTGGAAAGAATAGATCAGAAAAGAAGAAAAAAGCTATTAACTCAAACTAAAGATATTAATTCGCATTTAAATCACGATATAAGTAGTGTTATAGCTAAAGCTGATGACATTTTAAAAAAGTGTTCGCAAGTGCAAACTAATAACAATTTACAAGATGTATGGAAATCTGCAGTTGCGGCAAATGAAAATTTGAGTACCTCAAATGTGCAATTAAAAAGTGTAGCTACTACACCTATAAGTGAATATAATTTCACCATAAATTCAACAGTATGTGATATACAAACAAAAGAAAAAATATGTAATTATAACGATTTATATAATAATTTGGCAACTTTTTCTAACTGTGATGAAAAATTTTCTAATAACGATGATCTTTTACAAAAGTATTTAAGGAAAAAGCATTTAACCTATGCAGAATTTAGCAAGAAAAAACTTGCAAGCGATTTTGAGTGTTGGAAGGAAAGTATTCAACAACAACAAGAGTTTAACAAATTAAATGTTAACGAAGACCTTCAAAGATTGTGTTCTAAAACATCTGTAGTGCATTTATCGAGGATTCCTGATGCTTTAATGAACAAATTCCTTCGTCGCTCTCTTTCTGTTGTAGATGAATGTAATAATTCATTATCACAAGATACTAATAAACCTACTCGTTTAAAAGCGACATCGGAATGTGTTAGTGATGCAGATTCATTATTTCATGATGGACCCTTTGAAGGTTCAGACGATGAACAACCACAAAATATTTCAAGCAAACGTTGTAGTGTGGCCGATTCGGGGATTTACAGTAATAGCGAAGACATTCTACTAGAAGAAGACCATGGGCAAAGTGGTTATTTGGGTCTTTCTCCAATTCAAGAAACTTGTGAGGAATCTTCTACTTCATTACAAACATCTGAGACACAAGTGATTTCAAATGAAGATAATATTCCTGTTTCTTCTGATGAAACAGTTGAAGTGACACCTGCAAATGATAAACAGCAAGCGAAGAAAACAGTTACAGATGACACTCCAGCTTTTTTTCAAGATAGAAAAACAAAAGTAAGTTCATTTTAACTTTTTCCAATCCAAGAAAAAGTTGTTATAATCGAGAAAAAATTTTTTTTTACATTTCTCGGCGTTTTGAGTCACACATTCTAAAAATGCAAAAAAAGTTTTCGATTTTTTTGAACCAAAAATGTATGAATGGATGTCCCCCCCTCCTTAGAGCAAAAACTATTGAAGTAATGATGAAATTTGATTTTAGCCACTTTAAAATTATTTCATCGACGTAATAAGCTTTTATAAGCAATTTACACAGGGTGTCCAAAAATAAGGTGGTTATTTTGGGTGCGTATTTGCAAATTTGGGCCAAATTCAATTTTACTTGGCTATAAGATAATACATCTGAGCCTCATTAGAAAAAAAAAATTTTTAATTTTTTAATTCAAAATGGCGGCCAATAGAACGATTGTCCCATTTTGTGGTGTTTCCATTATAACTTGGCCGGTAATTATTATAAAGATTTCCAAATGGCATTGTACAGCTAAAATATAAGGCTTTCGTCCTAAAAAAGTCGATTTCAAAAAGTGTTTCAAAATTGCCTACATTTAAGGGGCCAAAGTAGGTCAAAATCTTTAAATGGATTTTCTCAAAATTTCCTTTGCCATATTTTTTCTTTTTTTGGATATGTTACAGACAACGTAATTGTCTATCGAAATATAAATTTTTATCAAAATCTCTCGAGCCGTTTTGGAGTAATGATTTTTTGAATGTGAAAATTTCAAAAATCTCTAATTTCTTTTATAATAAAAATGAAAACTTGAAAATGGGTATATTTATCAATCCCATTAAAATCTATTATTTTACATTATTTTCGATTAACAAAACGCTTTCGGTTAAAGCGGAAATTACAAAAATATCAAAATTTTTAGGGACACCCTGTATAATTTTTCAATATTTTGAAAGCTCGTAAAATTAGCTATTATAAATCTCAATTTAAATGAAACGCCCTGTATATTTTTTAATATTTTGTAAGCTCGTAAAATTAGCTTTCTGAACATAGAAAATAATTAAATAATGTATATTTTGAACTTCAATTTATGCCTAGTGCCAAATTAAAAAAAAAAAAATTAGTATTTTAGACATTTACGAGGGGTCAACCACTGTTCTAAATTTGTACATTGACTGCAGTTGATTGCCCATGACTGTGTATGGTATGGCTGCCATTGACTGCAGATAACTACCGTTGAGAGAGTGGATAACCCCTCGGACATTTATTTATACCTAAAAATTCTGCTTACACGCAGAAGTTCTAGGTTCGATACCGGACGAAAGCAACTTAAAAAAAAAATATTTTTTTTTTTATTTTTTTATGATTTTTTTTTAACTTTTTAAAGTTTTTTTTTATATTTTATTTATAAGATTATGAAATGAAAATGAAATTGTAATTAAAAAAAAAAATTTTACGGACGGAAAAAGTTCCTCGTATGGCCACATTCGTTGTTTTTTCACTTATGTTTTGCAACCTAATTTGTTGTCCATAAAATATGCAAAGTGTTTTAATTATCCATGTTTTCTAGAGAGGACTAAGAGATGAAGAAGAGGAAGATGAACCTAAAATAAAACGAAGAAAAATTCGTTTTCGTTGGTTAAAAACAATAACGACAAACTTGAAAACATATGAAAAGTTCTATAAAAAACATTATCAACCAGAAGTTGGCGAAGGTGAGTTACAATATTAATTAATTTTTATTAGGATTCAGTTTAATAGACATCAAATTTGTAGACGATTTTTTTACGTATGAAGAATCAGATGAAGAAACTACTGTATGTTCTGAAGATGAAGATTCTGGTACATGTCAAATGGATGCATTTGATTGTTTAAGTGTCGATGTAACAAATATTGAAAATGGAAATGTAACGGAACTTCCAAGTCCTCCTACTGAAGTATCAACGCATTTTCCAGTTAGTTGTAGCACTCCAGTACCTGAAGAACCGGAAACTTTTTCATCCAACCCGGTGCTTGCGCAGATTTCAAACTGTGAACAAGAAAGTAGCAGTCGAATTAAAGCAGTTTCAGATTGGAAAAAATTTATCGAGCCTAAATTAATTGAAGCTGAAAAAACATTGGATTTTGACATTCATAAGTATGGAAGTAATATCATGAATTCGATGAATTTATCAGAAAAGACTTCGTTTAAAAATATAGTTCAAGGTAAAGAAGCTACGGAGGTAACAAGACATTTTTTAGCAACATTACAATTAGCTAATACTGCTAATATAGAGCTCATAACTCAAAATCCTGGAAAGTTAGCAAATGATACAATGGAATTAAAGTTGTTAACTCGAGAACGTTACCACGAACATTTAAATGAATTTGAAGCACCTTCAGAAAATTCGTTCAAAGAGAAGTTAGCAAAAATTCAGGCTCTTCGTCCACACTTTGTAAAGCATTCCACAATAAAAAATAATTTTCATAGAAAAAGAAAAAGATTTTAGTTTTGGTATCGAATATTTTTGTTAAGATATTTATAGGCTATTTTAAAATTTTTATTAACGTAATTAATTTAAAAATACGTGTTTCTGGTATTTCACATTTTATGGCAGCTTCCGGGATTAGTTACCTAACTTAAAAGTAATTTGTTTTGAGGGAAAGTGTTTTTAGTTAAGTACTTAAGTGTTTTTAAAACTTAAACATGTCGCTGAGTTTCGAACAAAACAAGCAATAGTTTAATAAAAAAATGTCTGAAGCAAATCAAACTAAAATCTTATTTACCATTACAATTACTTATTTAATGTTAATTAATATCTGAATTCTAGGAACTCTGTGGCATGTTGCAATTTTTAAAAAGTAGTAAAATTTTCTTAATTTAATAAATGCAGAACTTCCATTACAAACAAACGGGTTACAAAACATTTTTCGTATTGCATAAATATTTTAATGGAAGATTTGCATTAATTTTATTTATTTTGTTATATATTTTATTATAAGGGATAAAAAAGCTTCTAGAAAAAATTGTGTTTTTTCTTAAATGATAAGAAATGGGTAGCCAAAAATTATCAGAGATGTACCATATTTTTAAAAAACCTAATTAATAATTTGAAATTCTATTTTACAATGACATACCTTATCTATGATTAAAGCAAGAATTGAGTAAGTAAAAACTTTTTATCGACGTAAAAATGAAATAGAACTATTCTATGAGATCTATCTATCCTGGCTCACGTAAATTAACTGAAGTCTTCTCTGAATTTTTACCGTTTTTTTTTGTAATTTTAAAGATGCAAATATCGTCATTGTTACTAGAATTTCTTCTAGTTTTAATGGTATTAAATAATTCCAAAGAGTTTTTATATTTAGTTATCAGAAGTAATCAAATAACAAATTAACAGAAGAGTACAAGTACAAGCTATTCTGTTAATTTGGATCTTCCCGATTTTTTTATATAATTTTAAATGCTAATAATTTAAAAAATACACTTGTAAAATTTGAAATTTTATTTTTGAAACTATTTATTTGTATATATTGTACATTATGTAAATGTGTAAAGACATACATTAAATTTTTTAAAGATATATTCTCATTTAATACATAAATTACAGCTAGAATTAACTATTACATGTAAGAGATGCACAATTTTAATTTTTAAGTTAGATTTGATGTATTCATTTCATTCTTATATACGAATACATCACAAAAGGTTTTTAGTTAACTTCAAAATCGTTAAATTAACAATCAAATTATCTAGTACCATTTCATGTTTGTATAATGAAAATTAAGATATTGTTACAGGCACTTTTGATTTCCATTGAGGTGGCATAAGTTCATCAATACGCCGATCCAAGAATGCAACTCGATTACTCATGTTTTGAACAGTTTGCTCCATGTGATTTTGTCTTCTTAATTTAATCTGGGGTATTGAAGATTCCATTTGAGCTGCACGAGTCTCCAAGTTTTGTATCTTTTGGCAAACTGCATCTAAATACGCATCTTGAAGATTTACTGCTAGTTTAGCTACAAATTAAAATTTTATACGATTAACTAACAATACAATATACTCACCTGCACGTTGTATTTTAGCTACATCAAGAACGAGGTAACTAAAATTCATAATCAAACTTTTACAGTAAAAAAATTAAATGGACACCTACCTTTCGTGTGTATTTGAGGTAAGTAAGTTTACAAGAGGTATTAAAACTAAATTTTGATTACGAAGCTTTATGACTTTGTCGTCTTCTTCACTAAGCTGAAACCAATTTCTTACTTCTCGTTTTAACGACTTGTAATCTAAAGTTCTAATTAAATTAAATTGTAATTCTTCAGCTGTCGGGTTATCTAAAATCAATAGAACAGTGCATTTTTCCTTTAACATCATCCCAACTTACCATAAAGATCAAATCTTCGAACTCTCAAGTGAATTGTAATTGTATTAGTATCAGCCATATTATACTTACAACTTAGTAAGTGTTTAAACTCACAATCACTTACAATTTACTCGTTTTTAAATTAAATTAGAGTACTGAATGACGTCTCTTTAGAGCCCTTTTTGAAATCTTTAGCACTTTTGACAGCTGTCTAAACAAATGTCAAAATCTGAGTACCGACAACCGACATAACCTAAAAGTAACAAGCAATAATTTGTAAGTTAATTAAATAATGTAGTTTGTACTTTGTAAGTCTTTTTAAACCATGACAATTCCGTTAAAGACATCGAAATTTTCCAATTCGAAGTTAACAAATTTTAAAAACTTTTTTATTGCCTTATTTGTGATTCTTTTGATATCTATCATAACCGCCCTTTTTGTACACAACTGGTCTTATTCGACTAGTACATCGAAACATTATGACAAAATAAGTTTAAGTAACTTAAATAATTTACCACAAGTTCAACTAAATGACAAAGACAATGAGTCTCAACCTCGTAATTCCAAGTGTACGTATTGGGATTGTTTTAACATTTATCGATGTGGCCGTACCGGACACGATAGGATAGCAATTTATGTTTATCCTTTGAAGAAGTATGTGGACGCTAAAGGATCATCTGCAGTGGGAACGATATCGAAGGAATTCTACATGATTCTCGATAGTATACGAAACTCTAAATATTATACCGCTAATCCTCACGAAGCTTGCTTATTTGTACCTTCAATCGATACTTTAAATCAAGAGAGAATTAAATCCAATATAACTTCCAAAGCTTTGCAACTTTTACCTTAGTAAGTTTTTCATTTAAATAACTATCAAAGTAAAAAGAATTATTTTAGCTGGAACAATGGAGAAAATCATCTTATTTTTAATATGATATCTGGAACGGCACCAGATTTTTCAACTGTATTAGAATTAAATGTTGGAAATGCTCTAATCGCTGGTGCCGGATTTAACACACACAGTTATAGAGTGGGTTTTGATATTTCACTACCAATTTACAGCCCAATAGCTAAATTGGCCGAAACTAACGTTATTCATAACAAAAGACGTTTCTTTTTGACTTCATCTCAAATTAATATTGACTCGTACTTCTTAGATGAATTACAAGATCTTCAATCTCATCATAACGATATGTTAATATTAGATGCGTGTCGTATACACAATTATACTAAACGTTGTGAATTTGGATCACATAAACAATACAAATATCCTAAAATTCTACAAAGTAGTACGTTTTGTTTGGTGTTTAGAGGAGAGCGTATGAGCCAGCTGGTTTTATTAGAAGCACTGGCTGCAAATTGTATTCCTGTTATTGTAATGGATGGCGTTGTAATGCCATTTAGTAATGTTATCGATTGGAAACGAGCTGTTGTTTTTGTTATGGAAGATTATTTAAACACTGCTATGGAAGTTTTGAAACGAATATCTGATGAGCGTATATATGAAATGCAAGAACAAGTTAAGTTTTTATATGAGAGATATTTTAAAAGCATGAGGGAAATAGTTGAAACCACCTTTGATATTCTACAAGATCGGGTTTATCCACAATGGGGTAGAACCTATGATGACTGGAATCACCGAATTGAAGAGGTAAATTTGTTTACTTATTTAGGTACAAAATTGAAACATTAATCGTTTTATTTTAGAGGGGTTCTAATCCGTTGTTTTTACCAATAACTGTTTCACGATCTCAAGGATTTACAGCAGCTATATTAACTTATGATAGGGTAGAGAGTTTGTTTACTCTCATTGAGAAGCTATCAAAGGTTCCTAGTATGTCTAAAATTTTAGTAATTTGGAATAATCAAAAGAAAAACCCTCCTTCGCGTATGTATTTTAAAAAAATTATATTTTAAAAGATTTTATCAAATTTTATTTAGTTCTAGCATTTCCACAAATAGCAAAACCTATAAAAATTATTAAAACTCACGCCAATAAACTTTCAAATAGGTTTTACCCTTATGAGGAAATTGAAACTGAAGCTATATTAACTATTGATGATGACATAATTATGTTGACTGCCGATGAATTGGAATTTGGATATGAAGTGTGGAGAGAATTTCCAGATAGAATCGTTGGTTTGTTTTACAAGAAGAATAGTCTAGCGAATTATTATATTCATGTATGATCTTAGGCTTCCCATCACGAACTCACGTTTGGGATAACATTACAATGAGTTGGAAATATGAGTCTGAGTGGACAAATGAAATTTCAATGGTTTTAACCGGTGCTGCTTTTCATCATAAGTATTGGAGTTACATGTATACAAGTACCATGCCTGCTGAAATTAGAGATTGGGTGGATGAACACATGAATTGTGAAGATATAGCGATGAATTTTTTAGTAGCAAATGTTACAAATAAACCACCAATTAAGGTAACTTTTACTGGCGAGTTTTTGCATTTTATGTAAAGATTTTTGTTTATAATAGGTTGCTCCAAGGAAGAAGTTTAAATGTCCCGAATGCATTAACAATGAAATGTTATCAGCAGACATAGGTCATATGGTCGAACGTTCTCAGTGTGTAGATAAATTTACTAAAGCATTTGGTAGAATGCCTTTAAAATCTGTCGAATTTCGTGCGGATCCTGTTTTGTATAAAGATCCATTTCCAGAGAAGCTCAAACGTTTTAATGATATTGGCAGTTTGTAATTTTAGGTAAATGATTTAGAAAAATTTGTGATATAGTTTTAACCAAAATTATTAGACTTATTAAAAAAATTTAATAAGAAAAATTAGTATTTTAACATTTGAAATCCCAATTTACCAATTCCTCAACAAGCAAAAGAAATTCTGTTGTGGGCAAAAATTGTTAAACAATTTAAGCTGCATTTTATATAACGCTTTTAAATAAAATGCATAGCAAAATATAGAAAAACAACGGATGTGGCCATACTAGGAACTTTTTCCTGTTGTATTGTTCTTGTATACTTCTTTAAAAGTTTATAGTTTATTTCATTTATAAGATATCCAAATTAAATTTTAATAAAAAATAATATACACTAGAATTTTTAAAAGACTACCGACACGTGACTTAAAATATTGAATAAATAATTAATTTAATGATAAATTTTTTAAATAAATATTTAATAATCACTAGCAATACATGTATTAACTAAATTAACTAATTAAACTCACGAAATAAGTCGTTTTCATCTTTATTTATACATATAAAGGTGGTCACGTGTCGGTAGTCTTTAAAAAATTTGACTATACATATAATTATAATATTTGACGGACAGGAAAAAGTTCTTCGTATGGCCACATCCGTTGTTTCTACGTTATTTTAACACTAATATATATTATAATATAGTCATGCTTATTTTTTTGTGCTACGTCCATATAAAATACTTAAAAAAATTTAGCAATTTCCTATTCTTATAAATAATTAAAAAAATTTTTTTTATGTAAAAGCATGCAATGTCATATGTTTTTACTAACGTTGATCGTGGCGCCCTCTACTTGTAAATAATCTATTTAATATCTTAGGAAAAGCTAATTTTCCAAGCTTTCAAAATATTGAAAAATATACAGGGTGTTCCATTTAAATTAAGTAATTTGATCCCATTTCCTGTTAAATCGGAAGTCAAAATATAAAGTTTTCGGTATCGTGTAACAGTTAATTTTACGAGCTTTCAAAATAGTTAAAAAAAGACAGGGTAGGGTGTTCCTAACAATTTTGATATTTTTATAATTTCCGGTTTAACCGGACGCGTTTTGTTACGAAAATAGTTCAAATAATAGTTCAATCATGGGATTGATAAATATGTCCATTTTAAAGTTTTCATTTTTATTACAAAAGAAATTAGGGATTTTTAAAGTTTTGACCTTCCAAAAATCATTACTCCAAAACGACCCGAGCGATTTTGGTAAAAATTTATATTTTGATAGAGAATTACGTTGTTTGTAACATATCCAAAAAAGAAAAAATATGGCTGAGGAAATTTTGAGAAAATCCATTTCAAAATTTTGACCTACTTTGATCCCTTAAAGATAGGCAATTTTAAAACAATTTTGAAAATCGACTTTCTTCGGATGAAAGCCCTATATTTTGGCTGTACAATGCCGTTTTGAAATTTTTATAATAATAATTACCGGTCAAGTTAAAAGGGAAAACCACAAAATAGGACAATCGTTCTATTGGCCGCCATTTTTAATAAAAAAGTTTGAAATTTTTTTTCCATTGAAGTTCACGTATATTATCTTATAGCCAAGTACAAATGAATTTGTTTTGTGGCTTATTTAAAGTGGCTGAAACCAAATTTCATCACAATCTTTTCAGTAGTTTTTGCTCGGGGGGGGGGGGACATCCATCCATACATACATAGACATTCAAAAAATTGAAAAATAATTTTTTTGCATCTTTGGAATCAGGAGGACTCAATACGTCGAGAAATGCAAAAAAAATTTTTTATTATTATTTTTTTTTCTCAATTATAACAACTTTTTCTTGGTTGGAAAAAGTTAAAATGGAGTAATTATGGTGATAAAAACAGGGAGACAAGGGTAAGACGTTGTAGTGTAGATTTATAATATTCTATCATCTAATTTGTTTTATAAATGTAGGGCAGTAATAAGGTGATATGATGGAACAATCGAAGAAAGGGAGGATCTTAACTTGAAGCTTTAGCAATAAAAAGCTTTTTATTTGGGATTTTTGACTGATGTAGAGAAAGCTTGATTTTCGCCTCTTGGCTCTAAAGCGATAATCTTCTTGCATGAAATACTTTTACGTTGTTTCACTGTTAGATTTATATCAGGTGAAGGTATAATGTGATTCATCCCTTAGAAACGGTTTAAGATAAGACAAATAAAATTTTTAAAGCTTAATAGTAAGATAGGTGAGTTTGAAAACTTGTAAAGTTTCCCCAAATGTGAAAATATTTAATTTTGTGTTACATGTTGCATTTGGAATTGTTAAAAGAGCGAATAACCAAGTAGACTTTAGTTATTAAGCATCTTGGTTTATTTATATCCGTCAAGTTTTAAACAACTCGCCAACTGATAGACAAAAAATCGATCAGATCAGTTGTGAGTCATATAAACAGGTTACAATTATTTATGCGACAAATAAAAGTAAACAATAGTAGTAAGTACTGGTTGTAGAGAGTCCTTTGACCGCTGGACATTGTTTAATCCATACGTGGTTGTTGTTTCCCGCGGAAAAAGTAGTCTACACCACCCGGTCACTTTTATAGACTATTTTCTATGCTAATTAATATAAGTTGTATTTATTTCCTATATTAAATTTCTCTGAAATGAACAAACAAATACACTCTTATGGTGTGGAGAAAACTGAAGTTTAGGAAATAACCATTTTTTACCTTTTTCAAAGTTGTAGATTGATCTAGCAGTAGTACTAGCGTAAAAAGACTATTACTTTGAAAAACCCAACAATGCAATTATTTTGAAAAAAATGCAAAAATCGTCAATAGATTTTTGACTGTTGTAAACTTATCTGCAACTGTATTTCAATTATGTTAAATATCTTCGTACATTCTTTGTATTAAGTTTTTCTATAAATTTTGTTTGTCATGTGTTTCTTTATATGTTCTTTATATTATAATTTATGTATTTTATATTATTGTTTTTTTTTCAGTTGTACCTATAGCTAAGTACCCTTTAGCTTGAGTTAATTATATCTACATTCTTGTAGCTTTTAGTAATTTAAACACTAATTACAAATAAAAAGTACGTGACTTGTGTTTTATATTTAATTACTGCATCATGCACTTTAAACAAACAACTAGTATTCAATATACAATCGATAGTATTTTTTATATGAAAGCTCAACTTTTTGTATTGGTGAATTTAACAAATTGTTTATAATTAAAGGTTTATAAAATGCAATTATGGTCATAAAGTCAAAGTAATAGTTATTTTGAACTAAAAAAGTTAAACAAATAAACCAAAAAAATATTTTAAAGAAAATAAATGTGCAGATAATAGTATAGATGTGTCGGAAATAAAATTTATTATAAAAGAAGGAAAAATTAAATTTAATTTCTATGTATTTACTAAAAAATTGCTAATAAATTGTACGACAAGAAACTATTTAGTGTAAAAATATGCCTTTTTTTGACTTAACCATGTTAATATTTATACTCATACTGTTTTTAAGATAAAAAAATTCAAATACTCATTGCTAAATGATTTTCAATTAATTAAGGATGAACAAGCATCTGATGATGTCTGATGGGTTTCTAAAAATTAATAAAGAGAAATAAATGTATTATTATTGGACATTCGTGAGAATATTGATAATATTGAATTTCTCCATTTATTATTAATTTTTTATACTTTTTTAATTAGGTACACAAGACTAAAGAATATTAACTGTTATTGGTAGTTAATTGTATTGGTAAGAGTTTCCAACAAGTTTTGAAAAGTTCAAGTTGTATAAACTTGTTGAAGTTCTCACAATAATATCAAAAGTAATAAAGTACGTACTTGTTTCATATGCACACCACATCTCTTATAGAATCCTCTTTTACTGAAATAATGGCCGTACAAACTCTCACAGTAGAGCCATGCAGTCTGGACGAGCTACAAACTAACTCCTCTTATGGTCTTCCTAGGATATACAAGAAAATAGTTACAACTTACATGAGTTTTTATAAACAAGAATGTTGACTTTTTTTACAATAAAGTTATAATTAAGTTAAGTTTACGTTTTTATTATTAAAATAAATTATAATTTAATATGTATTTGTTAATTAATTACTTTATTATTAGATGATGTAGGTATGTTCTAAAATTAACAATTTTAAATTCTTTATAAATAATGCAGTACGAGTAAGTAAATATGAAAATAAAATAAAGTTTTTTGAAATGCCATCTTGCCATTAGAATATAAATTTTAACATTAATTCAATATGCTTTTCCACATTTTTCTTTTGAAAATTTCTTTGCTGATTACTTTTTATACGTATGAAAATGTATGCATTTAATAAAATTGGGCATAACTGTATAGAAAAACCGCCCTAAAATGTCTTAGAACTTCTAATCAATTTATAACTATTTCTAATAACTTGACAAATTATTCAAATATGCCGCATTAAAAATAGTGCATTTTGATTGGTTCATAGAAATCGTTCGTTTATTTCATTAAACGTCACAATTAAAACAAAAAATTTCAGTTTAAAGCGTCGCGTCGGTGACGTCGATTTATTGCTGTTTTTCGAAAATTAGTTAGCTCAAGTTTATATTGTAATAAATTATTACAATAGTTTTATTATATTTATAATATTTAAATTAACAATTTTGTATAAACTTTGTTTTAAATTTTTGGTGAGAAATTTGTGTTGGTACCCATTTCTTTAAAATTTTGTTCAGAGATTTTTGTTCATTATTTTTGTTAATTTTGGTCATTGAGAAATTCAATGTTTAATTAATTATTTAAATGTTGTTAATTAGGTTAAATTTAAAATTCTTGTTGTTCTCAAGATCTCAAGTTAAAGTAAGTTTCATTCAATTATTCCCTCTGTTAAGTGTTCGGTAAGACTCTATCGAAGAACTTTTTAAACGATCATAAATTGTTTATTTTGGGATTTTATTTACTACATAGTTGAAAATTTAGCTATTACGGGTAGAAACTAAAGTGAAGTGCATTGTAGGGAATTATAACCATTGCAATAAGAGTAAGCTTTTAAAAATTTCTTTTTCGAAGCCAGCTATCGGTGAGTTTTTTTATGAAAAATTTTTATACTAAAATAGTTACTTACCGACATTTTACTACTAACTAAAATTGTTCTTCATATTATATTATTTTGTACTGCATTGTCTTTTAGTAATTGAACATGCAGCTTTGCATAGTTTAAATCTAAAAGATTCATTGTTGTTAATATGTACAGTCAGCCTCGCAGTTATTGGCCACCCTGCTATAATTCTAGCACAAATTGTGGATGCAACCTTCATAAAACCTCCTACCTAAATTGAGGGGTAACTTTATTTTGCCAAGAAGTAGTAAATCAGCAACCTCCCCTTCTGTCCCTTTGCCGTTGTTGGCTAATAACCACCCTGTCGTATAGCCACAGTGGCCAATAATTGTGAGGCTGAAATCGGGTGAAACTTGAAAAAGAATCGTTACTATTAATAAGTATTTTTATTTTAGAATAATTTAGTTTTAATGATAATTAAATAAGTTAATCATAGGATTATTAATTAGTAAATCTTTTCTGGATGTTTATCACTTCTATTAACAATAATTAATTTCATATCTTTTGAACGGAACAATGATGAACAAGTTTGTTCTTTTAGTACTATACTACTTCAAGACATATTTTAATGGCTCTGTTTTTGCTTTCCTTAAAAACGATTAATAACAAATTAATAAAATAATAATAATTATTCTATTTTACTCAAAAACAACGAAGGAACTTTTTCCATACGTCAAATTTTGTATTAAATTTTTTTTATGTTAATGTAAATAATATGATATAAACAAATTTTTTAAAAAACGTAAAAAAAAATTTTGTTTTTAAATTGCTTCCGTCAAGGATTGAACCTGGAACTTCTGTGTGTAAGCAGAATTTTTAGGTATAAAAAATGAAGTTCAAAACAGAAATTTGATATAAAGTGTTTGGTATCGTGTAATAGGTAATTTTACGAGCTTTCAAAATATTTAAAAATACACAGGGTGTCCCTAAAAATTTTGATATTTTTGTAATTTCCGCTTTAACCGGAAGCGTTTTGTTAACCGAAAATAGTGTCAAATAATAAATATTCATGGGATTGATAAATCCATTTTCAAGTTTTCATTTTTATTACAAAAGAAATTAGAGAACTTTGAAGTTTTCACATTCAAAAAGTCATTACTCCAAAACGGCTCGAGAGATTTTGATAAAAATTTATATTTCGATAGAGAATTACGTTTTCTGTAACGTATCCAAAAAAGAAAAAATATGGCAGAGGAAATATTGAGAAAATCTATTTCAAAATTTTGACCTACTTTGGTCTCTTAAAGGTAGGCAATTTTGAAATACTTATGAAAATCGACTTGTTTAGGACCAAAGCCCTATATTTTGACTGTACAATGCCGTTTTTAAATTTTTATAATAATAATTACCGGCCAAGTTATAAGGGAAAAACTACAAAATGGGACAATCGTTCTATTGAGTGGCATTTAGAATAAATAAATTTTTTTTTTCTCCTGGGTCCATCATGTACTATCTCATAGCCAAGTAGAAATGAATTTGGATCTTATTTTTGGACACCCTGTATATGTATATATCTTATTACAGTTATTTTGCCGATAAAATAATTTTAAAGTGGTTAAAATCAAATCAAAATCGCTTCAGTAGTTTCTGCTCTAGTGCTCCATCCATACATACACATTTCAGTTCAAAAAATCGAAATTTTTTTTGCATATTTGCAATCAGGGGGGACTCAAAATTTCGAGAAATGGAAAAAAGAAATTTTATTATTAATATGTATTATTATTTCTTTTCTCGATTATAACAACTTTTTCTTGGATTGGAAAAAGTTAAAAATTACAACTACAACTGTCCCTTGCACCAAAAGTGTGACTTTTAAAATTTCCTCTCCGAAGTCATTAGCTACTGATGATATGAGCCATTCTATGTACCTACAGTTCTTATACTAAGATAGTTACTATAATGTTTTATTTTGTAACTAAAAATTGTTACATTTGAGTTGTTTACGGTATAGTGCATGCAAATAAAACTATTTTGCTCCATTGGTGCAATTAATTAGGGGAAAGGTAAATTTTTCAACGATAAATTGTTAGGCCATATATACTTGAAAACGGACGACCCCCCCCGCGCACCCACTTGCGTTGTCTACAATTTGAAATTAAAGATGGAGAAAGAAATTAAAGAAATTAAATTAAGAAATTAAAGATGAAATTAAGAATTGGTTACTGAGTAAATCGCCAAAATTGCACTCACTTATAGCGTCCCAATTTATATGGTTTTATGTGAAAGTGAAAAATAAGGAAAATTAGAGGAAATAATTAGGGGTAAACTGAATTTTTTAGGGACCAATTCATAGGTCATATACACTTAAAACTGCCAAGTTCCGTTGCTCCACCGCTTGCGTTGTCTATAATTTGGAATTAAAGATGGCAGATTTCTCTAAAGTTGATTACGCAGTATCTCACCAAGTAGCAATTCGAATGACCTTTTTTTAATTAGATAGATAATGTAAGGAGTAAGTTTTTTTTATCTTTGTATTTTTTCGAAAATATACAGAGAATAAAGTTAGAGACCGATTTAAATCTACTGTAAAAGAGTTTGGAATACATACAATTTAAATTTACTTTATTAGAAGTTTCTTGAAGTTTTTGCTTGCCAATTTCGGTACTGTTCTTGTTCTTAAACCGTAGTAGTTTAGAAAATGTTCTCCCTGCAATCATTTATAATTAATGCAACTTCTTATATCATTCAAATTTTTAAATTAAACAAAATTCAAATGTCTTTGTGAAGTAAATCAAAAAACACATTTTTAACTCCATAATTATATTTTACACGAGGTTTTTCTCCAAAGTTATCTTTATTTACAACTTGAATCCTAGAACTTGAAAATTTTGTGTGTAGATAGATGGTAGAAGTTGTTAGGAATTGAAAATAGTTTAAATAATTAAATTAAAAGGGAGGGATGTATTAAGTTTTTAATTCATAAATTATACGATTTGAATTAATTTTACAAAAATTTCTAAACTGTTGTATTGAAATTTTCAAGTTGGTCAAAATTCAAATTTTTTTGAAAAAAATCAAGAAACGAATTAATAATTTTTCACGCGGTTTTACTCCAAACTTATCTTCATTAATTTACAACTTAAATTTTATAACTTAGAAATTTTGTGCGTAGATGGTGCAAGTTGCTTAAAATTGAAAATAAATTAAAAATTCTTAAACTTTATCAGCTGAAACAGATGGACAATTTGAATTGATTTTATTTTATATTATTTAGGTAAATATATTTTAATTTTTTGTAGACGTATTTTGAAAAAACTATTTTTTTAAATTTCTCGACGCTTGCAGTTCCTTTGAGTCCAAAAGTGTAATAAAAGACCTTTTGAAAAACTCGGTTTGTTATCAGGTAATGAATAAAATTGAAATTAATTAATAGCCTATCTATCTACGAGAAAAATTAACAAATTAATTTGTTACAATGTAGCTAAAGCTTCTCGAAGTTTTTCTCACGTTTAGCAACTTAAATTGACACTATAATTTGTTGCGGTTGCACTTTCACAGTCATTAAAAGATGAACCGATCAATAATTGCAAATATCAGCTAATAAGCCATTCTAAAAGTGGCCAATTTAAAAGGTAATAATTAGTAACGTATACCTACCTTAACTCATTTATATATTTTTAATTGCTTACCCTAAAGCGTTTCTTTATTATTATTTCAAATTTGCTTGTTATTTAATATTTATTTATCTATTTAATTAGCTTCTTGTTTCGAAAGTGTAAATAGATATAAAGTTAATTTGTTAAAGATCAGCTCAAATTGCATTCTTTTTGAAATTAAAAATATAAATTTTCTTAATTGTAATGTAACTCCTATGCTGATACTGTTCAATAGACAATAATTCAAATTCAATGTATTATATGTTGTAATAAATAAATAAACTGGTAAATTGGTCGTTAGTTGGTAATTACACAACTGATTTAGTAAGTCCATTGTCGGAGCCATGCCGTCTACTAAACCGCTACTTCTTGCAATTTACCACAAAAGGAGTTTCTCATAGTCTTTGTAGATATCACAAGTAATAGATTTTCAAATGTATTTTCTGCGTGGATGGTGTACAAGTAGTTTAAGTTGAATTTTTAAATTTTATTCTATTGTTTCTAGTTAGCTACTTAATAGCTAATGTAGATTATGTTAAACTATTCTTATTTATGTTTGAAGATAGGATGTAGGTGTCTTTATTGTTTTAATCAAATTTTTAATTAATTAAATAAGAGAATATGCATAAATAATAGACGCAGAATAAGAACAATAAGCAGGGGGTGTATTATTTAACGTTTTCTTTCTTCTGTTGAAATAACGAGTTTTATAAGTAAGTAGATAGAATTTTCTTTCTTAAACTAATAAAACCAATAAGAAGCAAGAGGCTCTACATCTATAGTAAATTTGGTAACTTTTATAGTTGTAAAGAAAGACAGTTAAAAAAGGAAATAGGTATTTATTTGCAATCTGCTAACTTTATAGTACACATGTGAAAATAATCCCTGGACCAGGGTCTTTACCTACAGCCAAGATTAAAGGCCAGATTAAGGTTATTAAAGGCTCTAAGCACTTAAGATTTTGATGCCCTCTTTTGGTGTTGATGTAGATCATGCTTTAGGGTTCCTAAAAGTCTGAATTTTCTGAAAAATGTCCCGAAGTTGAGTGGAGGGAGGCTCACACTCCGGGGGTGCTTTCCAGGAAATTTCAGACTATTTAGGAGTCTTATGGAGAACTTTTGGATGATGATAATAAACCACTGGATTGGCTCGGTTTTGTTTACAAATATAAAATATACATTATCTATTTAATTTGATTTTGAAATCTCAAATTATGTTTGCGGGTTCCGTCAGTTTTTTAAGTACTTGTGGCATCTCGTGAAGTTCTAATCACAAGCTTATTTTCTTAAATGTTAAACCACAGTTTTGTGTCGCTAACTACGTAGGTTTATCTGGAAAATTATCCCCGGACCAGGATCTTTAACGAACCTTTAGCTACCGCTAAGATTAAAGGCCGGTTAAGGCTAGCAAAGGCTCTAAGCACTTGAAGCCCGCTTATGGTATATATGTAGATCATACTGTAGGATTCCTAAAAGTTTGAATTTTCTGAAAAATGTTCTAAAGCCGCGAGTAGGGAGGCTCACAGTCCGGGGGTGTTTTCCAGGAAATTTCAGACTGTTTAGGAGTCTTATGGAGAATTTTTGGATGATGATATGATGAGCCTCTGGATTGGCTCGGTTTTGTTTATAAATATATCATATTGCATGATATAAATGAACGCCGCTTTTTAAAAAAATTCTACCGCGCAGGACCGGAGTAAATATTTTTTGAATGTCAAAAGGTAAAAAATATTTCATTATTAGGGAAATTTAAAATACCTATGCGTTTTATAGCTAAAATAAAGGGATTTCGTTCTAACACAATCGGTTTTAAAATTTTTTCAAAACTGCCTACTTTCAAGGAGTCCAAAATTTTGAAATGAATTTTCTCAAAATTTCCTCTGGCACATTTTTTCATTTTTGATATGTTACAGGTAACGCAATTATCTATTCTCGCCGCTCTTTAAAAAAAATTCAATCGCGCAGGACCGGAGTAAAGATTTCTTAAATGTCAAAAGTTAAAAAATATTTCACTATTACAGAAATTTAAAATATGCGTTTTATAGCTAAAATAAAGGGATTTCGTTCTAACACAATCGATTTTAAAATTTTTACAAAATTGCCTACTTTCAAGGAGGCAAAATTTTGAAATGAATTTTCTCAAAACTTCCTCTGGCAAATTTTTTCATTTTTTGATATTTTATAGACAACGTAATTATCTATCGAGTGCCGCTTTTTAGTTATGATTTATGGAGTTATGATTTTTTTTAATATTAAAAGTAAAAAAAAATAATCCGATTTCGCCAGAAATGAAGTTAACTTTTGCAGGGCTGAATTCCAGAACATCAAAATGAAATTCCGAAATTTTTTGTCAATTACACCTATAGTGAACTCAATCCGGGGACACACTGTATAATAGATAAAGTATACTATTCTACTCGCGGGTAATGAGCTTTATTACATTACCCTCTCGTTGGATAATATACTAATACTATAATTGTTTTATTTTCAAAATTATTTGAGGTGGGCAGACGGGTGGGCAGAGCGAGTCTCACCTCTAGATACGTCCCTGTTATAACGTGAGACCTTTATCTGAAATAAAATTCTTCAATAATAGATTCTATAGGACGATCTAAGTACCTACCTACTAAATACTACTAGCCTCTAAGTTAAAAATTTTAGCAAAATCGATTACTACTTGAAGCAATATTTTACACAAAATCCAGGGGCGGATTCGATATTCTACAATATTTAAGAATTTTTACATCTTTCTTGGTCGTCTCTTTCATGTCGCACCTCTTCTCCAATCCTCAATCCATTAATCCATTACGGCCTTATTTCTTTTGGTTGCTAGTTTATTATTTTTTTGGCCATCTTGTTTGGTTCACTCGCTTAACACCGTCAATCCATTTCAATTGTTTTTCTTCTACTATCTCCACCATAGCATTTTCTATCTCATTCTCTCTTTATATTTCATCGTTCCGAGCTCGTTCTATATTCTTGACACTCTGATGCAACTCCCTTTAGTAGAGTAGCTCGACACGGAGATAAAAAATATACGTAAACGGAAAAATATATTTGGATATTTTATTCTGCATAAACTCCAGAGATGAAAAGGTTTTTGTAGTTTGTTTACAGCGCGCTTTCGTTTCATATATGTATACTGGAGTTTCTAAAGGGTTTATGGTAATTAATTTTTTTGACAAAGAAGAGAGTTTTATGAAAATTCATGATTATGTATTTATCTAAACAGTTAATAAAGTGGAAATGTCTTTATTTAGAAAATTTTTGTAAATTGAATGTCTGCTTTAGTTCTATCTTTGGGGGGTTTTCTAGGTTTATAAGTATTTTCTAATGAGTCCATGAATAATTTTGGCAGTATCATTCATATATTATCCAAAATAAAATAGATATACGAACGATTAAAATTCGTTAAAATTAAAATGAATTACATTAGTTCATGTTTTCGTCGCCTACACTTAGCAATAATAATACTAAAATGCGCCATTTATTGAGGTTGCTCTTAAAATTTCTATTGAAAAGGTTCAATTTAATTCAAGTAAAAAGTTGTTATTATTAATTTATTTCCACTTTTTAATGCTTCAATATTACCGTTTTATTAGGTAAATATTATTATTTAAAACAAGGTTTGATTGAAAATTACTTTCTTACGTGTAGGAAAAATAATTTCTTTTTATTCTGAATAATCGAATACGTTCCTGTAAATAGGTAGATTTATAACAGAAAATCATCCCACATGTAAAAAGATGACTTAAAACATTTAATTAATCTATTAAATTTACATATTAGAATCGTATAAATAAATATAGCACAAGATAAAATGAAGCGCAATGGCCATGAAAGGATAAGAAGCAAGTTGTCGCGTTTGATACCAAATGAGGCATCAGTGTCTGCTCCCGCATCTCGCCCGGGAGCTTCGTACATCAATCTTGACAGCTTTTTACTATTTGTAAAACAAAATTTTACTACTAAAATCTTTTTTTGCTTTCTTGTATTTATTTTTATTCGGACACGTAATTAGACCTTAAATATTGGAAGAGGAACAGTTTTTGATTGTCACAAGTTGATTTTTGAAATTTTTAAGGGTTATTTCTACTGAATCAGTGTTAATTTACTACTACAATTAAAACAAATTTATCTATCAATCAGTCTACAGCAATGATATTTATCCCACTGCAGAAGTATATCGATTTCTTCTTTGCTACATATTTTTCCTCAGAGCTAAGTTGGAAACTATAAACTTATGGATCTACAGTTAACGTCGATTTCGAAGGACACAACATCGGAAAGAAGGTGCAGGTTCAGGAGACATAACTCCATGATTGCAAAAGTCGGATAGTGAATGGTGAGGAGTGTTGTAGCTTGTAGCAACTCAACTAAGGTACCTGAGTGTTGATGCAGGTTGCAATTTCTGATAACTCTCGTCAGAGGTGTGCCTGATACATCATTTTAGCACATTTTTAGCGCGAAAAAGGGGTTACAAAGGGATAAATTCAAAAGTGAGCCTTATTTAGGGCTGGGCCTTATTCGGCTCTGGTACCTTATTACTAGGTATAATAGGAATATACCTCAGCTGGAGAATCAGGAGAGGTAACACCGACCCAGCACTTTCGTATCTGAAGACGAGCTTTATAGCTTGAGCCATACAGAGACAAAAAAGTGTTTATATTGTTTTAAAAGAGTTGCTTTTTTATCGTGGCTCGTCTCTGAGAAACAAGAAGGCTCTTTAAAGATATTTGAGATATTTTTGAAATTGATTTTCAATTATTTTGATGGTCACCCTACTCTTTAAATTAGGACTTTAGTTTTGAAAATTTAAAAAAATTATGTAAAATATAAGATGTATTATGCATGCAATAGATGGCAGTAGTGGTAGAAGTCTAAGTATTTATTTTTCTTAGTATTTACTATTACTCTGCTATTACTTAATCGTTAAGATGTATTTTGCCTCCAAAAAACCGTCTTCTAAGCATTGTGAAAGCATGCAATAGTCAGTAATTTGAACAGTATCCATCTAGAAAGGAGTTTTCTTCCCAGTACCTATATATCCCTAATAGAATTTTTTCAGACGTGGTGTTCAAAACTTCAATTTCTTATGGACTTCTTTTAATAATTAATATCTATGAATATTTTCTATTTTAACATTTGCAGTTAACAAGGTTTATAAATTTGGGTTTCCAAACAACAAATGTATACTAGAACAGAAGGATTTTTAGGAAAGTGATTTTTTCATACTTGATAAAAACTTGAGAATTCTTAATAATATAATGATTTTAATTAACTTACTCATTAGAAAATAATAAGCTAGTCCAAAAATGGTAATTAACAAATAAGGAACGTTTTATTATGTTTATCTGTGTCGTTGCTTTTGATTATTCTTTTTTTCAAGTAAATTAGAAAGGGATTTTGAACAAACTGCATATTATTTCACTTTTATAAATTTTTTGTTGTTAATATTTCTGATTTATTCTTGTTTATCTATATTTTTGGAAAAGGTAACACTACATGAGGTAGTTGCAGATATTCTGGTGGCTACCAGTATTCAAAATATTATGCAAGGGCTCACTGGGATTAAAGAACTGTCCCGGGACTATACTAACCATTGACCTACTATATTCATACTAACTTACAATACGCTTTACTGTGATTTACTATCAAAAAATAGTTATTTGTTTTATAAAGAGACAAAGTGACGTTTTGTGTGACAAGACTATGTTTGGCTGAAGAGCGAGCGTAGCGAGCGAGTCCGGCAATAAAGGCGAGTCACACAAAACTACTTTGACTCCGTATAAAACATTTAATTTTTTCTGCAAACGTAAAGCGTAAAACTAAAAATTCTTATTTTTGAAAGAGCGCCATCTCTTGTCAAGAAGCTAATTAATAAACGCAACGAACTAATTATAAACGAAAATTTAAAAATTATTAAATTTTGTACATTACAAATGCTTTTTTAGAAAACATTTTTTACGTTAAAAAATAAAAATTATGTTGGGTTAAGATTTTACTTGCTCTGTCTAGACAGAGAAGAGTACTTTGCTGACAATTTTTCCTGCCTCGGAAAGTTAAACTTCACCGTTATCTATTGAAGTTTCGACTGCGCACAGTCAAAACGCCGACGCCAAAACGTTGGTATGGGAACTTACCATTAAAGAGCTTAAAACACAAATGTATTGCAGTTCTCGATGTACAAATGTGACTTTTTGTTATTTTACTATAAAAAGGCGAAATTTTAATTAGTGGTCCGCAGATTTCAGATTTTTTAGTTGGTGGTCTGCTCAGTAAAAAGTTTAAGAACCGCAGGCGATGGCATAAGGAATACGAATTATTATTGCAATTATCTACCATAACACTTTTTGTATACTTCAGCGCTTCAGCCAGTTTTTTAAGTATGTACATGTACAAGTAAAATAGCACTGGCATGTTTCTTGGTTAATTTGAAGTCAAAAAGTTTCTATTAAAATGTGTCCTAAAAAGTCCTTGTAATAAAAAGTTTTTGATGATGAAGTTGAGATAGCAAAATAGTAAAATTTTTTTCAATTTTGATAAATTTATTGAATTCATCGATTAAAACTCGACAAAAAATGTATATTGGGTGTTTTTGTTACAATGAGCCATTTTAGCTCAAAATCAAACAAACCAGATAGTCCTGGAGCTATAGTGCATATTTACTAAACCATTTTTACAAAATTTTAACCTTTACAGGTCGAAAGTACATAAAAAATGAGTAATAGAACCGCCCGTCTGCCTGTCGAAAGTGGCCGCTTTAACTCAGGAGGGGCGCTAGAAAATCGTTTTTTTTGTTTTAATTACACCATAAGATATATACACAGATCAAAAAATTACATATCAAACGCTTCCCTTTTTAACGAAGTTTTCGGATATGAATCGGCCGACGGTTTTAAATGTAGCCTTCATGGTGGTAGACGCTCTTGAAAATAAATGAAGAAAGAATCATCAACAAAACCAAAAGACACATGAACAGATTACACATCAAAAGATTCCATTTTCTACGTAGAATTCAAAAATGCCGCGACAGACGGTTTTAACTGTAGCCCTCATGGTGGCCGACGCACTTCAAGAAAGAGTCATCAACTAAACCACAAGAACCATGAACAAATTTCATATCAAAAGATTCCATTTTCTACGTAGTATTCAAAAATGCCGCGACAGACGGTTTTAAGTGTAGCCCTCATGGTGGCAGACGCTCTTCAAGAAAGAGTCGTCAACTAAACCACAAGAACCATGAACAAATTTCATATCAAAAGATTCTATTTTCTACGAAGTATTCAAAAATGCCGCGACAGACGGTTTTAAGTGTAGCCCTCATGGTGGCAGACGCTCTTCAAGAAAGAGTCATCAACTAAACCACAAGAACCATGAACAAATTTCATATCAAAGGATTCCATTTTCTACGTAGTATTCAAAAATGCCGCGACAGACGGTTTTAAGTGTAGCCCTCATGGTGGCAGACGCTCTTCAAGAAAGAGTCGTCAACTAAACCACAAGAACCATGAACAAATTTCATATCAAAAGATTCCATTTTCTACGTAGTATTCAAAAATGCCGCGACAGACGGTTTTAAGTGTAGCCCTCATGGTGGCAGACGCTCTTCAAGAAAAATCGCGAAAGACTCATCAACTAAACCACAAGAACCATGAACAAATTTCATATCAAAAGATTCCATTTTCTACGTAGTATTCAAAAATGCCGCGACAGAAGGTTTTAGGCGTAGCCTTCCTGGTGGCAGACGCTCTTGAAAATAAGTCAAAAGAGTCATCTACAAAACCTTGAAGGCTACACTTAAAACCGTCTGTCATGGCATATTTCAAAACGACGTAAAAAACGTAATCATTTGATATGAAGTTTGTTCATGTATCTTGTGGTTTAGTTGATGACTCGTTCTTTATTTTTCTTGAAGAGCGTCTGCCACCATGAGGGCTAAAACCGTCTGTCGCGGCATTTTTGAACACTACGTAGAAAATGGAATCTTTTGATATGAAATTTGTTCATGGTTCTTGTGGTTTAGTTGATGACTCTTTCTTGAAGAGCGTCTGCCACCATGAGGGCTACAGTTAAAACCGCCTGTCGCGGAATTTTTGAAAAGTACGTCGAAAATGAAATATTTTGATATGAAATTTGTTCATGGATCTTTTGGTTTAGTTGATGACTCTTTCTTGAAGAGCGTCTTCCACCATGAGGGCTACAGTTAAAACCGTCTGTCGCGGCATTTTTTAATACTAAGTATAAAACGGAATATTTTGATATGAAATTTGTTCATGGATCTTTTGGTTTAGTTGATGACTCTTTCTTGATTTTTCTTGAAGTGCGTCTACCACCATGAAGGCTACACTTAAAACCGTCTGTCGCGGCATTTTCAAAACCTACGTGAAAAACGGAATCTTTAGATATAAAATTTGTTCATGTATCTTGTGGTTTAGTTGAAGACTCTTTAGGCTTAGTTTCAAGAGCGTCTGTTACCATGAAGGCTACATTTAAAACCGTCTGCCGCGGCATTTTTGAAAACTACGTAAAAAATGAATTTTTTGATATGAAATTTGTTCATATATCTTGTGGTTTAGTTGAAGCGTAAATGTCTCTTGTTACTTGGGAAAAGCGTTAGAAAATTAGTCTTTTTGAGTGTTTAACAACACCTACATACATATGAACATATGAACAAATTACATATCAAAAGATTCCATTTTTTATGTAGTTTTTGAATATGGTACGGCAGACAATGTTTAATGTAGCCTTCGTGTCGGCAGACGCCTTCCTAGTTAACGTCTTTTTAAGTAAAAGAGGTTAGAGAATGACTTCATAGCTACTTTACGGTTGTTGATACGACAAAATTTTATGAATGTAATTTATTTTTGAAAACAGTATCTAAAATTTATATTAACAATTATTGTTAATCCTATGTACGGTTATCACATAGTTTTGACTCAAACTGTGCACTTTTTTGGTAAACGTCGGTGAAGAATAGCTTTATAACTAGTTTAGGGTTGATGATATGAAAAATAGTTATTGGGGTAATTTCTTTATTATTACAGTATCTATAACTTCTAATAATAAAATTTTTCAATTGTATGGACGGTTTTCCCTGTATTTGTACTCAAATATCGCTTTTTTTGCTATAAACACGTTATTTTTCTTTTTCTTCGAAGGCGTCTACCGCTATAAGGGTACACTTAAAACGTCCTGCCATGGTATATTGTAAAACTAAATAGAAAAATGAAATTTTTTGATGTACAACTTGTTCATGTAGCTTGTGGTTTAGTTAAACCACAAAGAAACTCAACCTTCTAGCGCCCCTCCTGAGTTAAAGCGGCCACTTTCGACAGGCAGACGGGCGGTTCTATTACTCATTTTTTATGTACTTTCGACCTGTAAAGGTTAAAATTTTGGTTCTTATGGTTTAGTAAATATACACGGTAGCTCCAGGACTAAGACTATACGTATAGATTGTTACTATTAATAGTACAGTAGAATTAATAAAAGAGGTGAAGATAATTCCCACAGAAATGATTTTTGTGGCAAACTGAAGGTAACATACTTCTATTTAATATACTAAAAATATACATTCGTACTCTGGTGCGAAATACGTTTTTCGGCCTCTATCTTGAAAATAAAGTTTCCCAAATACATAGACTCGGATTTAAAAAAAATTTGTGCCATTTTGTTTGGCCTCCCGTTCACAAACTTTTAGCTAAAGAGACATTTTTTTGGGACCACCGTTAGGGCGCTAGGTGGCGAAGAACTAAAAAATCTGTAATTTTTCAATGCCGCCAACACAAAAGTCAAAAAGGTCGGGATTTTTGAATCGAGGGGGTGTCCTAAACCTCCCCCTTTAGATAACGCCTTTCGAAACCACTACCGTTTCTATAGGAGAGGCGCAAAAAATTATTTTTTAAGGTCGTGTTTGTTTAAATTGCAATACTTTACGTATAAATAACACGTACGAAACTGTGATAATATTGCCAAAATTCGAGGAGTTGGAAAGCCCTTAAAAAAATTTTTTTTTACAATTTTTTCTTATTTTCCGGGTTATTATACCCGGTTTTAATTGTTTTAAGCGATTTTAAAATTTAAAAAATATAATTTTGTATTTTGTAATTTTAAGATTTTCGTCTAATTTCGAGGGGTCGTGATGCCTTTACAAAAAAACGTTTTAACCAATTTGGTTTTTATTTAATATTTTGCGGATTATATCCTATATACTTCATGTGACAATTTACCTGGTTGTAATTTTTTAAGCGTTTTTAACTCTTTTCAAAATTTAACTCTTTTTATTTTTAAGCTTTTTGGCATTTAGTTTTTTTCCAGAACTCAAAGTCTATACAGAACTGTGAATGCATTACTAAAGTCCAAAAGTGTCAGTACCGTCACTATCTGTCTGTCTGTCTGTTTATGTCAGATGTCGTTTGTTACTTTTAGTCTCAGTGAAGGACAGATAACAGGAAAGATAGAGAACAGGAAGAATAGAGAACAGGAAGAATAGAAAATTATTTTTTCATTTTTCCCACGAGTTATTAGTGCCTGTAGCTTATACTTATACTAAACCTACTACTTATTGTCAGATTAAAATTATTTCTTATAAAATGGCTTTCCTTGTATTCTTTTTTACTGATATTTATTTTCCAATTCAGGAGTCGATTTTCAAACATTTATACTACTTTTAGAGTCTTATGTCTTATTTTTTCCAATTTTTAACTAGGCAAGTAATGTTTCCAGTCAATAAGTTTACAAATATACATGTTAAGTAGTAATTACTCGTAAGTGTGATGTGTGAAACGTTTTTTCCGCTCCACCTCATTTATCCAATAATTGGCTATGCCTTTATTTGGTGATTTTGATCCGCTTTTGATGTATTAAAAATATTCCGATGCATACATTTATTTAAACCAATTATCATTATTACCCACTGGAAGAGATCAATTAAAAATAATATATGTTCATATAAATTGATTTTGCGTTAATTATTATTAATATAGTGTTTGTGTGTAAATTTATTATATTAAAACTAGTTTTTTTAACTTACAATTTAATATGAAAAAATATTCTTAAATACAACAATCAGTACACAGAGACAAGTAATATATTTTATTTTCTAATTATCTATGGGCAAGTACTAACTAATTATAAATTTATGCAATCTTCTTGTCAGCGTATATTTTTCCGTAAAATTTTTCACCGCAAAATGTTTATTTGTACTGCATCATACGTGTATAAGTAGGTAATTATTACGATTTTAATGGTATTCTTTATGGTAGATACAAACAAGATTTTAAATTTACATCTAAATATGTGCATACCCATTTTGTAATTAATGCCTACAAATGTAACGTACTTTTTGATTACATTCTATTCTTCTTGAACTGAATGCATATAGCTGCCCATTTTTCCCACTGTTTTCGAAAATTAAGAACTGCGTTTTTATTAAAAGATGCTAAAAATTATGACGCTGCATAGTATAGATATAGCTGTGAAACAAGTAGCACTTCATTACTAGATGATACATTTAAATAAAAGTGAGAAAGTTCTTTCTCCTTAGAACAGCAGAATAGTGAACCAGAGCTAAGTGTTCTAAGCTCTAAGGCTTAGAGCCACAGACTTCAGGTGAGCTTATTCGTTAGCAAGATTGTGGAAACGATAACTTCAGGTGCTCTCTTCTAAAGCACCAGTTCGGATAAATTATTGGAGAATCTGCAGGAATTGTAGCTCTGACATTCTACGAACGAGTGCATTCGATGTGCTCAGTGACGACGCCAGCATATATTTTCTGGGGTGGGGCACAATTTCAAAAGTTTCAAGAGGTGCGACAGCTTTTTACGAACAACAATAATTGTTTTCCTTGGCAAAAGGAAAATTAAATTTTAAATTTCTTAAAATTAAACTGTCAGTGTAAAGGGCAAATATTGTGCACATTTTGAAGTCATAATTTTATAGTATATCCAAATCATCAAAGAAAATATGAGGTTGCAAGTATACCGTGTGTTGATTGATGTAGCGGGTAATAGGAGTTTAACATGTAAAAACAGTCTTTATGATTTTCTTGCTTCCCTGAAAACTTTAGAGTAAAAACATCAAGAATAAAATGTCTTTAGAATTAAAAAATCTAGATGATAGGTATCTTTTTAATTTACCATTAAGCGCCGTTTAATAAAAAAAAATAATTTGTAAATACAAAATACAAACGTCAGATTTGACATATCTACTAAAATAATTTTAATTTGCTTTTAGTCTTGGGTAAACAGATGTGATTTAAATTTATTGTTTAATTATTATTTCTTTCTTATAATTTTGGTGACTTCTAGTAGATAACCAAAAACATTTATTTTGCTATATTCATCAGTCTAAAACTTTTGTGCAAAAATAAAAAACACAAAAAACAAAAAGAGATTTTTTATTTTAGGAATAACTTAAGACTTAAGTCTTTTTTAAAATGGCTCGCTGTAGCTCTAGCAAATAAGAAAATTAAAGAACCATTAAACGTACAAGAAAACTTAAATTAAGAAATTAAATAATACGTAAGTACATTTTTTAAATGAGCTTATAGCAGATGCTCGAATAAATCTCCGTTTGCCGCTAAACAGAATCCTAATCTATCGTAAAAATTTCTTCGTACGTTTGCTAATTGCACAGGAGTTATTTTTGCGCATTCTTCCAAAATTTTATTCTTTAACGAGTCTAAATTTTCATGTTGTGTTCCATAAATTTTGGATTTCAAGTATCCCCACAAAAAGAAATCATTTGGAGCAAGATCGGGTGATCTTGCTGGCCAATTTACCGTTCCATCTCGACCTATCCAACTATTTAGAAAACAGTCGTTCAAATGCTCTTTAACGTCTCTTCCAAAATGGGCTGGACAGCCATCTTGCTGAAACCAAACGACATCTTCTCCAGCAACGGCATCTATTGCAGGTAAAATTTTTGTTTGGAACAGTTCTAAGTACTTTTCAGAATTCAGACACCCATCAATGAAGAAGGGGCCAATTATATGGCATCCAAATATTCCTGCCCAAACATTTACTTTTTGCGGATATTGCGTATGATTATTTAACACTAAGTGAGGATTCTGTGTGTCCCAATAACGAAAATTTTGTACGTTTGGCTCACCGTTCAAAGTAAATGTTGATTCGTCGTTGAAAACAACATTCTTTAAAAAATCCCGACTGTGGTTTGCCTTTTCCAAAATAGATTCACAAAAAACCATTCTCGAATATTTATCGCCTTCTAAAATTTCTTGATGGTTTGCATATTTATAGGATATGAATTTGTGCTTTTTCAAAATTTTGAAAGCGGTGGTGTGATGTATATCTAAATTTGATCCAATTTGCCGACATAATATTAGGATTATTTACTGCTTCTCCAATTGTATTGATTTCATTTTCAGTATAATTTTGTTGAAGAGGAGCTTCATCAACTACAGCATTTAAGGTTTTTGTTATGCAAGTCTTGCATGGCTTATTCACGCTTCCATATTTTTCTTGGTTTACAATTACCCGCTGAATTGTTGATATGGAGGGTATAGGCTTCTCGGGATAAAAAACGCTAAATAAATCTCGAACTTGATGCACACTGCTTCCAGCATAATACCACTTTAATAATTGGTTCTTTTCCATAACATTATAATTAAGAGCCATTGTTAAAAAAACAAAATTTCAATTATGAATACAAATGTCAAATTTGACGTATCTAATAAAACAATTATAATTTGCTTTAAGTCATGGGTAAACAGATGTAATTTAAATTCAATGCTTAATTATTAATTTTTTCTTATCATTTTTTTAATAAATGGTGCATATTGGTAAATTAAAAAGGTAGCTGTCAGCTAGATTTTTAAATTCTAAAGACATTTTATTCTTGATGTTTTTACTCTAAAGTTTTCAGGGAAGCAAGAAAATCATAAAGACTGTTTTTACATGTTAAACTCCTATTACCCGCTACATCAATCAACACACGGTATATTCTCATCTAAAAGAATATTCAATGACGTAACTGCACCACAGGGTGCTGGTGATAGAAAAATGAAAATCTTTGTTTTTAAAACAATTATAATTTGATGTGTCCACCGTTTTTTGATATTCCTATCGGAAAAGAAATAATTCCATTCTTCCACATACTTTTGGCGCTCACTATGTATGTACTAGTTATGAATGTCGCATTTTTTCAAGAAGCATGAGCTTCTTTTGCTTATCGGAGTCTATTCATTTCAGAAGTAAAGCATTATGCAATTCTTAAAAGCTGAGACTGCTGTCTGCACTTTTAAGTTTCAACAGGTACTATAATTAACATTTTACCGAATTATGTATCAGGTCAACATATTATTGAGGGGGCAGACAGTGTTTTCAAGGGGGGCTAGCGCCCCCTTGTTCCCCACGTGGCGTCGTCACTGGATGTACTCTATGCCATCTACCATGTTCAATTTTTCTTTTGCTTCGGAAAACATCTACTTATCCGTCTGATAATCAAACTATAATTTAATTGTAGCTTGTAGCTAAAACTAAAAACGTATTTTTGCAGCCAATTTTGTCGGTTGGTGTATTAGCTTTGACAGACGTGATTTGTCACTGCCCTGCGTTAACGCTAATTCGAGGATCCATGTTAGAGGAATATTGGTCTAACATGGCCAGTATCAGCGACACTTCGCCCTCCAGTATCCTTGAGTTCATCCAAAGGTTGGGATGGATCAAGGACTGAAGATTCAGAAGGGGTTGCTAAAGGGAGGCAGCACAATGGGCCCGATTAAGCGGCCTAAGTGCGCGTAAACCTCTGTTTACGCTCCACCCTAATAATCCTAATTAGGGCTTCACGCGAGAGTCTCGCATGCCTATCTCCCACTTGCAACTTTGTGCGAGAAAATGCTAGGAGAGATTTGCGAGAGTTAAGGTTTCTTAAGGGATGCGAGACTCTCGCGTGAAGCCCTAAGCCTAATCCTAACTCAAGGAGCAAAAGCACGGGAAACGTCGTGCACGACCGAAATTTCTACGAAATTTCTACGCATTTCGAAGCATGACCGTTAAGGATTAGACGTTAAAGATTAGATTCCCTTGCTTTTGCTCCTTGAGTTGATTCAGTTACTAACAGTTAGTATGATATTTAGTCCATGTCAAATAGCCCTAAAGCTTAGTACTAAATTCTAATTCTAGTACTAATTTTTACTACTTAGTAAAAAGTCATGAGTAGATAATCTGCGCCGATTTAGTACTAAATTAAGTAAGAAATTTAGCAAGATGTAATAACTAATAATGCATAGGTTTTGTTTAAAAGGATGCACCGACACATAGGTAATAAACGTTAGAGTGTAAATGTAGTGATACTGTTATAAACAATTTGCTGTTTAATTTATTGCTTTTTGATTATACTCTTGTAAAATTTTAAGATTTATGATTCCATGCTTAAAGTAATGTGTAAATCTTGATAGGTAACTAGGCAGGTACTTTAAAAAAAGTAATTCATGCAATTCACTTAAATTTTTAATAATTGCACTATTATAATATTCGATCGATTTTTATAAAAACGCGTTTTCAACGCTCTACTTAATAATTTCATAATCTGTTGAAAAACTGTTGCATAATCAATATTGGAATGCAACAAATGCAGCTAAGTGACTCCCCGCAATCTCTGTCAAATGTGTTGTGTGATTGTTAAAAACCGTATTTTCAAAGCTCTTCCTATAATAAAAGAAAAATTCTCGAAGACTAAAAGCCAAGCTTTAACTTCAAAAAATGATTATCTTCTAAATCGCCGGTGAAATGGTTTTGGAAACATTTCAAAACAACATTTAATCCATTAGTAATTCGTATTAGATGGCATAACTCTTCGTTTATCTTTATCTAATTTTTTATTTACAAATTAAAAAAAATGGTTTTGATTCTTATACGGCTGTTATTATCAACCATATTAAATGCTCTTTTAGTTAAAGGGCCTTTAGTCGAACTTTTATTTTCGTATTACTGGAGTGTTTTATGAATTAAACTAAAGGGGAAGTAGCTAACTGCCAAATTATTTAATATTGCACATTCTACCGAATTTTAGACTATAGCTTAGAAAAAGATTTTGTTAAAATCAGTTCTATCATTGCTCTTCCAACGTTTAAGACGTTATCATTAGAGTACGTATTTATAAGCATTTATTATTTCAAAATAAGCGTATTAAAGAGCTTAAAAAAAGTCTAAAAAAAGCTTTTAAAAAATCAAAAAACGCTCTTAAAAAGCACTAAAAAATTAAAAATTGAGCATCAAAATTTAATTTTTATTCAAAATTTGAATTATCATTTTCAAAGAAAATGAATTATCCTGTAAATTCGTTGAAAAAGATTGTAGTCTGTTGTAAGCGTATTTTTAAACCGAAAATCTTCTTTCTACCTCAACCGATATAAGGGGAGTTCTGGTTAGGTGTGCAAGGGAGAGGGCTAGAGATTTAACGTTGAAGAAAACACTAATTATCCAAATTTATACAAATTATTCAAAATTTAAAAAAATAAATATAAAAATCACCAAACTATTCAAACAAAATATTCGAAAAAAAGTAAAATAAGCGTTATCAACATTAGCCTAAATCACTTAAATTTTTGAGAAACGTAAAGATCCAAAAGGAATTTGTTCTGATGCTTATGATAAAGCCATGCCATAAGCGAAAAGCTTAGAATCCGGGCTCTAGTTATCCTATCATGCACTCATGATAACAGGGTCTACAGGCGTCTTATAAGCATTACATAGGGCTTTAGAAAAGGTTCGCATCAGCCGTTACCGTTCTCGTGAGAGAAGGTAGGAGAAGGAGATTGTTATTTTCCTAATCTACATCTTATGTTTCGTTGAGATTTTAACAAAATCTTTTCCTCACTTAACACGGTAGAGTGTGCCACAAGAGACCACGACCACGAGGATACTCTCTTAGCTGCTGCTCTTAAATCGTGATGACTAAGTATTTCCTGTGATGAATTTTTCTTACAATGAACTTTATTCTGATCAATTTTCCCTACGGTTAATTTTTTGTCCTCTTGCTTAGCCTTTTCGATCTCAAAATTCTCTTGTGAAGAGCTATTACCATAAACACATAAATGCCAAATTATGAATTTGGCTTATGTCTCTCTTCAACGAACAGCTCATGCATCATAATTAAAGATGAACTTTATAAAGAAAAGTCCAGAAATTGAATGGTTCAATTTCTTTAGTTGGATTTATATTCTAGTTTGTCGTTTCTGATTTCTGTTTTATTTTGTATGTCCGGTGTCCTGCACATGAGTATTTTTGTCAAAAACGTGTCCCTAAAATGAACTTAGTCTAGCCTAGTTAAGCCTCTTTACTCAATGCTCTAGCTGTTGGTTTTTGCTGGCATCGTGGCATTGCATGACTTTCTATCATTTTGGGAAATAAAGTAATAATTTTGTATAAAATATACAGTTTCAACAAAGGATTTGACATCAACAATTTAATTAAGCATAAACAAATGTAAATATTAAGTGTTAACGCCTAAACAAAATGACGTATTCTATAAATTAATCATAAATTTTATTAACTTCCGCATATTATAATTAGCAGTTTTAAAAAAATAAGTAATATTTTCCAAAAACGTATTAAACTGTTTACATTGAATGTATAATTTGTACTTTATTTAATATTCCGCGTGTAAACTTTGACGGATCTCTTTGGACAGTTTGCTACTGTATGATAAAAGGAGGGATTTTGGTTTTCCATAAATGGACATGTTGGCCTTAAAAGGCATGGCTCGCTTCTAAATAAGGCACTGGGCAGTGCTTAAAGTGCGTGTTTACATCCCACTTTGTACATTTGCGAGAATTCTGTGTGGTTTTCTAAAATCGACTTGGAGGCATATTTTCGTACGTTCCCAACGATCATTTTATTTATGTAACAATGAAAAGAAAACGATTTTATTCCTATTTTTAATAACGAGTTTATTTGGAGCTATTTCAAATTTGGCAAACGTAATTTTGTATACTTGTGTCAAATTACTTAGATAGACTTGTCTGTTTAGAATTGGTTATTGTTGGCGCGTGTGTTAGAAGGAGATGGTGTTATTGTCGGTTGTCTGTGCTGGGCGTTTGCGCGGTGAGGTAGTGTAAAGATTGGCCGTTAGTGGCGCATAGGGCGGTGCAGCGCGTTGCACGACATTATTGTGCGCTCAGCTGTGTTTGTGTGTACACAAGGTGTGACGCAGTGTTTAGTGTCTTCTTAAAACTGTCAAACTGTGGTGCACTATGGAACCGCCAGGCGGGAGAGATTCCCGATTTAACCTGGGTTACAGTATGAATTTGTTAAGTGGCGAATCACCCCCCGAAATATATGGAAATCCAAATCTTGGTAGACCTAGTAGCAGTCTGCAACAATTGTCACCTAGACATACGATGGTATCTAGTGCTTGTGGCACACAAAATCTTAAAGGACGTGATGTGTGTTACGACGACCGTGGTATGCCATCGCAAGGGTTAGGTCTCGACAGTTGTGTAGTGAACGAAGTAAGCGACGAAACTTACACATCTCTACAAGCAAAAAAATCACCCCCTAGTAATGGAAAGAAAACTAAAGGAAGGGTTAAGATTAAAATGGAATACATCGAAAATAAATTGCGACGATATACGACTTTCTCAAAGCGGAAGACTGGTATTATGAAGAAGGTGAGATAACCTCTTTATGTGATTTGCAGGTTTAAGATTAGCGCATGCACGTGAAGAAATGCGTGCGCATTCGCGACGTAGACGTTCTTTTAGTTGGGATGAGTATAAAAAATAATACGAGATACACATCTGCCAACAAATACTCTAATTTTTGACTCTTTACCTTAGGTACGAATGTAAATTTTGCGGAATTAAGTAATCTTTGCAGCAATAAGGAAATATTTTTCTTTTACGTTGTCGCAAGTTGATTTGTTGATCCACAATAGTGCAAGATAGTAACACGTGACTATGATAATTAAGGAATTACGTTGCTGTTATAACTATGTACAATGCTCAAGATATCGGTATTCCTTTTAACATTTGACAGCAAGATTTTAGGTATTTTAATTGAGAATAAATTACTACAGATGGTTCACTGTCAATTTTAGAAAGTTATTAAATATTGGGTCCAATTCTCTTTTGATGTTTTAATTGTTAAGCCTTCCTAGTTATTGATTTTCCAACCAAAGATTATCTACTTTTTCATTAATAGCCTATTAATCTATTTTATCGATTAATTTTAAATTATACCGTGACGTTCTTAATATCTTCTTCCTACATACTTGTTGAACCAGACACCTACTGTTTTCAAGTGCAAAAGTTTTTATTCATCCATCATTTGCATTCGTATTTACGTAATTATTTTATAATCGAAAACAAACAAAAGATAACTTAAAGATAGGTAATTCCGAATTAAATCGCCCTAATAAATCAATCTCTGAATTGACAGATTTCTTGTGCTGAATTTTATGCTTCACAACGCACCCTTAATCCTTAATTTAATTAGTTTTGAGCTATTTCTTCTATAGGTGTACGCATGTGAGAGAAATGCGAATTAAAATTTTTTTTTTCAAATGGTCAATTTGTAAATTAAAGTACCTAATCAATAATAATAGGTGTACGCATCTTACATAAAAGAAAATTATATTTTAATCCCAGAATAAAATTTATAATCTTTAGATAGGAAACCGTAGTTTTTGAAAAATTTCCAAGTACCAATTTGTAAACTGTAAATCAACATTACATGATGTGTTGTTACAGGTACTGGGGTACTTAGGATAATGTGTTAAAGAAAATAGGCTCGAAGGACCATTATGTAAATTGTAACGAATGATGTAACAAAGTGAATATCAAACTTAAACAATTGAATTCAGTAAACAAACAAAAGAATATCGATTATATTAATTTTTGTTTTTTCAAAATTTTGAAATTGAAACCAAAAATTAAGAAATTAAGTTAAAAATTAATCGAAGCAATTATTTAGTTTTTATAGAAATATTTCAATTAGGTAAACTATGAAGAGTACGAAATAATAAAAAATTAGAGAAAATTACAAAAATTTAATCCTAAATTTTTTCCTAAAACGCTTAAAATATGAATGCTAAATTAGTACTTAACTGTTAAAAGCTAATATTTTATTTATAAAAACTTGTAAAAATCTCAAAATTTATTAAAAATCCTACACTAAAAAAAACCTGCAAAACTAAATGATAGTGTAGGAGTAAAATTATAATTATAAAAACAAAAACTTAAAAACAGTTGATTAAAATTAAAAATGGGGCCTTTTTGAGGTGTATTAAAAATAATATTTTTTTTCATTAATAAAAGTGTTTCTTTTTCTAAAGCGGAAATAGTATTTAAAGGCAGTGCCAGAGTGCTGTATTAAGTTTAAAAATAATACTAAACTGGGATAGCTCCAATTAAACTTTCGTTCAGATTGGTCGGTCAATGATTCAAAATTTATTTTAGGATTAGTAAATAGATATTTCAAGTTGTCTCATGTAACTCACAAAACGACGTTAATTTTTAGCTATTATAAGAAAATTTTTAATATTATCCAACACATGGGGTTTTATCAAATATTTTAATTATTAGCAATTTCGTAATAAGTAGTTCATCAATTAAGGATCTGTTTAATTTAGTGCAAAGTTGATGCCCTTTTTATTATAAAAACACTTAAAATTACTACAAGTTGAAAATTCTTAATTTAGAAGTATTATGCACACTCATGATACAAGCTTGAGGAAGCAAATTCTAAACTTCAAACTTTTTTGAGTCAGATTTTAAATTAATTAATGATTTAAATCTAAAGCCGAGTTTAGACTTCTTGCCTTCAGCGTATCTCATCACGGCTGTGTTACAGTTTGGACGGAACCCAATTTCATCGTTCTGTATCGAAATTTAATACAATAGGTGCATTCACCGGACGCAACAGTTGTGGAGCACCTACCAAATCGTTCGGTGACTTACGCCTGCTTTGGGAACGTGAGCGGAGCAGTTGTCATTTTATCCAGCGCATTTTATTTACGCGATGTCGAACCATCTCGATACTTGTCCACTTAACCAAATGACCGCACGATAGTAGCGCTAGTGATGTAGTAGTTGGTAGCTGCTTCACAACTGTTACGTCCAGTGAATGTACCCATTTGATATGCTTGATCGCTCCCTCGACGGCTTTTATTTGCTATCACATCAAAGGAATGATAAACAACGCAGGTGAACCATCCTGGACTGGCGATGTACAGGTATCATTGGGCGCATTCACCGGACGTAACAGTTGTAGAGCAGCTATCAACTGCGATAATTTTATTAAGCGAGGTATCGAGATAGTTCAACATAAAGCAAATGAAATGCGCTAGATAAAATGGCGACCGCTTTGCACACGTTCCCAAAGCAGGGAAAAGGGTGTAGTTATGTTGGAGCTGCGCTTAAGAGCGACGATTACAACGAAATAGATAAAATAAAACATTTCAACAAGGCCTTTATTTTATCTGTTTCTCTCTATTCGTCGCTCTTAGCGCTCATCGCAGCTCCAACATAAACGTAGCCTTATGGCCGTTTTACATGTACTAAATGTCGTACTAATTTGTTAGTACTGAATCAACTCGAGGAGCAATAGCCCGGGACTAAGCTTTAACGCTTAAATTCCAACGCTTGACCGTGCATGACGTTAAGCCTTTGCTCCTTGAGTTGATTCAGAACTAGCAATTTAGTACGACATTTAGTCCATATAAAACCACCCTTAGTCACCGAACGATTTGGTAGCTGCTTCACTACTGTTACGTCCGGTGACTGCACCCATTGGTTTCATTTCAAGTTTTTGTGAAGTCTTTTATCAAATATAAAAAAATTGAGACTGAATACACTATCAAAAGACAGACCAACCCACATTTAAGATGTGGAGGGTGTGTAGAGGTTCTAAGGGTGACGTTAGTTTATGGTAGGAGCTTCAAAAGTTTGGGCACTTCTTACATTTTTGGAAAATTATTGAATGTTGAGGGAAAGGAAACTTTCAGATTTTCTTCAATTTAATGTCTTCTATAAAAGCCTATAATTATTAACACCACACGCATTAGTTTCATGATTGCGATCATGGTTCGTTGCATCACTAGGTGTCTTGATCTGTCCATCGTCGCCTCCAAACGTTATGGACTCCTCTAGGTGCCTAGGATTGTTTCTACGCATTTTATTCTGATTCTGGAGTCTGGTGATATTTTTTCTGAAGAAATTTGACTCATTTTAAACGGTATGATGTTTTTTATGCTTTATATCAACTATTTGAGTTCATTGCGTACTTATGTCTGGTGTTTCGCCTTCGGAGCCATCGTGTATTCGACCATGGATCTTAAAAAATTTATTTATGAGCTTTGAATTCCACTTTCTGCTGCCTTTTTTGCTTAACGTACTTCGACGTACCTATATGCTTATGGTACTTGCATTTAAATTTTCTTTCTAATTTATTCGAAAACCCGACATAAAATTTTGAAAATGTTACATCTAAGTAAAATTCCTACACAAACAAAATTATATTGCGTAAATTTTTTTAAGTAATAAGTGATTAGGTGGGTGAAAGACATTTATTTAGTTGTACCTATAATTTTAATAAAGTTACTCGATGATGTACCAACAGTTTAAGTTGGTGGTAAACGTCATATTTAAATTATAATTTCAAATTTACTCAATATTTTGGAATTTTATTTATTTTTGATAAGTTTCTTATTTATTTACACTTTACAGTTATCGTAATTTATTTTAAAACAATTCCAAATTTAGAATTACTCGATAAGATCGTTTTTAGTAACAATCGTTTTTAAGTAGGTATCTATTTATAAAGGTAAATAAATTGAAAATCAAAAATTGAAATTCGGTGACACATAGGTGATTGCCACAGCTCGGTTACAACCACGCGGTTTTGTGAATTACAAAATGTCACATTAGCGACGATTGCTGCAAGTGCGTGCGGTTGGCCGCTGAAAATTCGCTGAAAGTGTGGTGATACATTTATCAACCGCTCATGCGATTGCGATACTATAAAATACGCACTTTTATGAATGGACGTACGTGTTTTACTTATCAAATTACCCGCAGTGTTGAATAATTTGTTTCAGCAATTTGCTTTTATTTTTGCGACAAATCAGTTACCACGCGATTGGCAGCGGTAACTTTAGATGTGTCCTGTGACTGCACGGTTATCATCGCTGCATCAGCCGCAGAAGTATCCTCAAAATAATTCTTTGTTTTTTGCATGGGTTGATGATTGTCAAATTAGCGGTGTATTTGAAAAATTCTTCAGCATTTCAGTTGTAGACATGGCGTTTCAACCACAATTTTGTCACCTTGCTGGGGCACCTGCAACCGTTGCGCTGCAGCTACCATAGATGTGTCCTCAAACTTGTTTACATGTGTTGATAATTGTCTAATCAACTGCGCGTTTGAATCAGCAATTCAGTTGTAGACACGGTGTTTCAACTTCAACCACAGATTTATCGCCTGACTATAGGCTGCTGCAACCACTGCAGCAACTGCAGATTTGTCCTCAAAGTAATTTTATGCATTTTTTTGCAAGTGTTGATAATTATTTTCAAATCAACCACGCAGTTAAATAATTTTTCAGCGATTCATTTGTAGACACGGCGTTGTAACTTCAGCCACGGATTTAACTTCTGCAACCGCTGCAGCAATTAACGCTTTAAAACAGCCGACGTGTCGCCTGAAATCGCTGCAGCAACCGCAGATAATATGTCCTAAAACTACATATTTTCTAGTTTTTTACCTGGTGCTGATAATTGTCAAATCATCAACCACGTTTTGAATAATTTTTCAACAATTTAGTTGCACATATTTTTGCTACATATAAGTAGGTAATAACCCTGTTGTAATCTTGTAATAGCAGTCGCAGCTGTTTCCCTGAACGTCGATCATTTGCCTGGAAAATGTCCAGAAAATTTGGTTTTTCGATCTTATTAAACGTTTAGTTCAAAACTTCAACTAAATATTCCGTTAGGAAAACACTAGAAGCAATAGTCTAATTTTAATGAAGTTTTACCTCGAGTTTTATGATGTTCTCAGAGTGGTCTTTAATACTTTGTTGGTAGTGATGTGCATTTAAGTTCTTATACGTAAATTTCAAAAAACTGTAATTTTACTTTTAATACGTTAATTATTGTAAATTTAATAGGCGTTCTATACTAATAATAATTAACCTCACTCATTTAGGTATCTGGACACCATTCATTGTGTTAAGTTTTAACCAAAAAATGTATTTCTATTGAAGAAGATTTATACTTTTGGTCATTCAAATTAGCTCTTTATTTTATTCATTCTTCCTAGATTTATTTAATCGTTTAAATCCGTTCTTGATTACCCATTCTGAATTCCAAATCTATTGTAAATCATTTACATCGTAAATTGTGACACATTTATATGCTAAAATGCAGTTAATTTTAATCTTCTCGTGGTTAGATTAACTCCTATATCTATAGTATCTTCTTTTCTTTAAGAAGAAGAAGGAAATAGTTTTTTAAACACTTTCCACGCTAATATAATACAATTATTTGATATTATTTCCGGCAGCATTTATATTTAAATTCTAATCGTAAACATAATTCAATAATTTTCTCCATGAACGAAGAAAATCGCACCTTTAGTTTCAATTGCTAAAAAATAATGGAACTAATAATTTTGATTATAAGTAAATTGACCTCTCAAGCATTTTAATTATTATACGATGTTTATCACCATACTAACGTTATTTTAAGACGATTTGGCTACTCGAATGACTTGGTCGAATGATCCTTAATACGTCGGTTTTAATTTAATTCTCTGTCTAGTGGCTTTTCATAAATTAAATAATTTTTTTGTACATAGCCCAAGTTTATGGTTATTATTAATTTAAATTTAAATTCATTAAAGAAATGAAGATACAATCTTAAAGGATTTCCCTACTTATACATCTGATCTGATGCCGAAGAGAAAAATTCTTTCAAATACTTGTAACGTGGTAAGTGATGGCGAATCCGTGTTGAACAACCCTTCGTAGCCTTCATTAATTATTGTTACTGTCAGTATACCACAATTACAATTTACATTCTTTTAACAATGAAATATTCCTGTGAGTATAGTTTTTAGAATTTCTTGTAGGAAGTGTACGTTTTAACCACCTGTTGTCAAGGTTTACATTTTTGCAACTGTGAATTACAATTAAAGATCAATTACAATCATTAAACGATGACAAATTGCTTTAGTCTCGTTAAGTTTCATTAACGTGAAATTTAGCCACCTGTATTTGTAATTTTGTTCAACCCTTTTATATTCAAGGTATCACATGTAGGTGCTCGCCTATTTTTCCGAGCTTCTCTGTATGCCTTCTTTTCTTTTATGTTGTTTCTTATTTGAACTGGACAATACGTTAATACGTGGAAAATGAATTTGAACTTTCAGCTCGTGCTTTACATTATTATTTTAATTTTGATATTTTATTGAATTTTTGTAGGTATTTAAACGCGAGGGATGAAATAAATGCAGTCCACAAATGCAACAACATTTCTTCGAACTCTAGTAGTCGGCTAAGCGTTGCAGATAGCGCAATTTATATCTGTCCATGTTACAAACTCGTTCTTTTCTGTTTCTCTGATGAGGTATTTAAAGACCTATGTTATTCTTTAAGTCATTTTTACAGTTCTCGTGATCATAAAGTTTCAATGTGTTGTAGTTCAAAAACCTTTTGAACTTCTGGAGTATTTTGATTTTCGGGAACGGGATTTTTTCGGCATGCATAACGGGCAGGAGGTTTATTTAAAGTAGTTCGCCAGGAACTCAGGACGGAATGTCAAGTTCTCTTATTCCAACTTTGGTTTAATTGTCTTCAATAGTTGTACCATGGTTAGTCTCTTTGATTGTATTGTAATTTAAAGACTCATGTTTGATTTTTGTATGAAGCTTGTTGAAGGATGTCGACAAACGAGAACTTTCAGTTGATTTTAAGATGCGCAGTATCAAAAGTGTGTTATCATTACCTAAACTACGCAAATTTGCACTATGCACATCTCTGTTACTTCGAATGTTGTCTCTTTTCCCGTTGTGCTGGGCATTTCAACTGAAAGTTCTCGTTTGTCGACCTGTACCATAGATATTTCTTGCTACCGTAGTAATAGCACAGTTTTACATGATTTGCCTTATAAGTCCTCAGACAAATGGGAGTAAAAATGTGCAATAAAATCTGCTGGTTGAACAAGCATGCAAGAAGTGGAATCGCCGCAAATTTGAACCCATTAGAGAACATTGTATTATCTCTGTGATGCACGGGCCGCATTTTCTTAAATTTGATTTTTTGATTTAGACAAATTATTCCTGGTTCCCGAGGCGATTTACACAATGAAATCGCGGGACACAGGTTGCACATGACAATTATTGCAGTTAGAGATGTAGTACTAAATAATGACTTAGAGAGAGGTTTGTTTGTCCACTATGGGATGACAAAGTTACCTTTTCAATCCTTAATTCCTTATTAAAACCTATTATCATCTTGCTAGGGTGGGTAACAATAACAGATAATTTACAGCTATAGGAGAAGAAGCTAAAAATGCACATTTTCAGACCATATTAAGAAATTCAAGTACAAATTCTTTTAATATTCCTTGTGAAAGATATAATTTAATTATTTTGAGAGTTTTTTACAAAGGTCCTCGTACAATCCTTATAGAAAATGGTCCTCGGTGAATTTTCAAAAAATTTAGTATGCTGTAGTTTTTGAGTTACTGAACAAAAGTCTCCATTATCATCAAGCCTAAAAGTTAATATTAGCTAACTTTGTCTTCCCAATAGTGAACGAACTAAACCATAAGGAATTTGTCGGTGACCGGATGGTTCCTTCCATTTTGAAAGTGAATATCGAATATTGTTGTTTTAGGTATCTTATTGTTTTTTTAATCAAGTTCTATACTAATATGCAGAATTTTAATGTTTGGATGTGCGTTTTGTTTAGTGAACTATTAGGGTGGTGACTTGATTCACGGAGCATAGGGATTTCAATGGTAAATTCTTAATTTTTCATTATTTTAGAGCATTAGTGTGTAGAGGTTTTTTATACAGGAAAAAATACTAAATCTACACAAATTACCTACTGACTACAATTTTTCATTTTTCAGAACCCTAAAAATAGAGGAAATTAAAAATTCAGCAAATAAAACAACAAATAATTCAACATTATGAATTTACCATTGAAATCTCTATGAGCATAGGTATATTGGAAAAAAGAGGTTAGAGGTGTAGTAAAAATAAAAGATTTTATTTCAATTTTGGAACAAGATCAAAGGAGTAGAATTTTTGAGCAATTCATACCTCTGTATGAATGAGTGGACGATTACCTACACTAATTCTTACATTTTGAGCAAAAAAAAATGTTGTGAATGTGGGAAACATTTTTCTTCTAAAGATTTGTTGCAGAAGAGGTTTGACATTTTATCTCGAAAATAGCATGCTTGTTGCTTGTAATTACAAATTTGTTCTTGCACGATACACGTATACTCAGTTAACTTTAGCTCCAGTCATATTTTCATTTCCCATGAGCTTCCTACGTGCTCTATTCGTACCATCACTTGAAATATTCTTGATTTTTTTGACATTACAAGGTATGAGAAGTTTGATCAACTACAGATTTTTGACTTATTAAAGCTCTTTAATTCCGTGGAATAGACGCTTTGATGACTTTTTCAGAGTATTTTCCGATTTTTGTTCTTCATTATTCATATTAAATTAAATTCATTATTTTGTAAATATTTACTAAAGTAGTCAATGCATATTTAAATCTGGTTAATTATTTAAATTAAATATACCAATTAAAACACCAGTTTTCTTTAAACTTTTTTATTTGTTAATTTTCATTAAGTTTAAATCAAATTTTCTTGTCTTTCTCTTACAAGTGCGGCATAATTTAGTAACTCAAACCGCAATCAAAATAAAGTATCTGATTCAAATCTATCTCATTTAAAAGGTACATGTATGTAAATTACCCTTATCAACTACATAAGTCATACGTTGATAATTTAATGTTAATCCGAATATTGACAAGAGATGAATTTTCACGTCATAATCGTAAAGAGGTTTGTTGAAAGGGGCGGCTCAAATTAAATTACACAGAAGCGCGTTTTTAGTTTCTTTTTTCATTTGACCATTTGGCAACTGGTTCAAAAAATTTTATTTAAATTTATATTTTAATTAAATGTAGATATTAATTTATGAAACCTGTTTTGGACTTGTTAAAACAAGATTAATTAGACGATTATTAATTAAAAAAATAAATAAATATCTACTAATCGTCCTGTGCATTTTTGTGTGTAAATATTATATTTGTTTATATTCAAATAAATAACAGTTTTGGCTTACTGTTTGATTAAATACAAATTTTAAATTTTTGATTGGTTAATTTCCCTTCAAACATTGGCTTTTACTCTACCTGGAAGCTAAACGCTACCTGTAGTATTTTAATCATTAATTTGATGCACAAGAAGATGAAATCAAACTTTTAGTACTTTTTTTTCGATTTTTTAAATGCTGCTTACCAACAAGATGGGTTTTTGACACCTTGATTTTAAACAGCGGGTAGCTTTTTTTATTGATGGGCAATTGATGAGATCGTACCATGACTAAGACAAATGAAACACTAAAAACGACCACATGTTCTTATATTATAATTATGCCGAATCGATTAATAGAAAATTGTTTAGGTAATTTAAATATTTAATCGATTTGATCGAGCTGTTTTAAGTACTCCGTTTAATATAAATAAGATATTAGTCAATGCTAATTGGTTTTTAAGAAAAATTGGATCTTCAATACTCTTTTAACCCATGCAAATTAAAAGAATGAGGCTTACAGTGTCCTCAACACCCATATTTTGCTATTATTGGATGTTCGTTGAAAGCTCTAATGATTGTTAGACACAATAGATTATGGACGTTTTGTTTAGTATAAGCATCACGAATAATATTTTTAAATGAATCCGCAAGTTCTTCATTTTATATGTTTTCTGTTATCTGAATTGAATATATTTTCCCATTTTAATTTATAATTCAATAGCTCGGATGATATCCTGTAGTGTGCATTGAGCACATTTATTGTTCTTGATCCTTCAAGATTAGCTAGACATCAAACATCAAAATGAGTTATGTTAGTTATTCCAATTGATGAATCCTCATCTATGATATGAATGAATATATTTTTTATACGTTATAGGCACGGTGTATATTTTGATGTTTTTTTGAATGTCTTAAAAGCAATTTAAATTTCAATTTATTAATGGGTTTTATTTTTTCTAGGCATACGAGTTATCGACTTTAACAGGAACACAAGTGATGCTTCTGGTAGCGTCGGAGACAGGTCACGTGTATACATTTGCAACTCGCAAATTACAACCGATGATAACGAGCGAAGCTGGTAAAGCACTAATTCAGACGTGTTTAAATTCGCCCGATCCACCTGCAGGCTCTTCGGCCGGTGATCAACGTATGTCGGCTACGGGATTTGAAGAAACCGAACTCACCTACAACATTAGCGATGAGGATTCTAAAGTAAGACAAATGGTATATGGGTCGCCACATACACATTCGCACGCACATTCGTTAGGTGGTCAGTCTCATTATTCGCACCTAGAGCAAAGTCACTTAGGTTTAGGAGGTTCGCCTCAACACGGTTATGCACAAGCTTGTCCTAGTCCTTTGCCACCTCCGCATCAGAGTTATGGTCATCCGTCGCATCCTCATACACATACACACATGTCTCATTCGCATCCACAACGATAGGATACGTAGAATTTTGTAATTAATAAATTAACAATTTTGATACGTAAGTGTAGGTCTTAACGATCTTTTAGTAGGAAGGAGACGAATTTAGGAAATTAATGAATGCGAGTTGAAGTAGGTATGTTAGTTGATGGACAGAAGAGATTACGGAAGGAATTTAAAATATCAATTATGCGATAAATAACATAATGTTCGAGTGCCTTATGTCATTATTTATTTCGAAACGGTAATTAAGCGTTTCGCAAAATTAAAAAAGAGGCGATTAATAAGTGTCAAAAAATTAATTAGTTGATGCCAGCAATTTAATTAGAATTAAATGTGATCAACTAGCTTTACATTTATATTATTTAAATTATTTTCGCGACTTGTCTATATTTATTAAAAATTATTTAACGAAAAAGTCGTATACGTATCGTTTAATTGGGATTTACTTTTCTCATGTAAGCAAGTCGATTTCAAATTAGCAGTCCGTGTACGCGATAATCGTAATGCGGAACAGAATCTTGCACTCAACGCGTCGGAAGAACTTAAGCCTAATTTAAAAACTCAACGATGACCGACTTACTTGAATAATTCATCTTTGGTGAGACCTCACGCATTGGAACACGCGATTTATTTGGTTTCCCACCGTGCGTATTTGGTAAAATATGTTCAATAAGACGTTGTCGATATTTTTGCTAACTTTTTTTCGTCGTTAAATGAATTTGTTAAATAACTTTTGTGCTTGATTAAAATTCGTTACGCAATAATGGCGATTTTATTGAATGTATACGGTACTTTATTATTGTATTGAAATTACTTCCGTTGTTGCGGAAACGGAAATTCATTTCGTGGACTGCGTGATGGGTACGAAGATGCGTTATATTCATACTCTGATTACACCTAATCTACACGCATAATGTGACTTTTCGAAAGGTGAACTCGAGAATTCTTTAAGCTTATAGTTTTCAAAATTTTTCCCAAAATTCGTTAGGAACTTGTTTAGAAAGCCTAAGGGATTCTCCGGGTTGCTTAAGCCAACTTTTGACCAAAATAAGCTGTGTATGTGTCGACAATTTTGTGCTGTAGCTATGTACCTTGTATTTTGTTGTTTTTTCATTATTATAATTAAGTTTTGCATGTTGTTTACTTAATTATTGTGGCGTACAAAATAATATCAAAGCGGATGGTTCAATTTTGCACTAATTAATCGATATTGAACCTTCTATTATTGATCACTCGATTTCAAGTTACGAGATGAAATTAGGAGCTGCACGCCAGCATTCGAATTTTTAAGCACTTTTTCTCAAATTTGGAATACGTTTTCTTGTATTTGTTGAATTTCTGGTATCCAAAGGGGTCCATTATTTGAGAAAAATTGCTTTATTATTTAAAATCATTAATAAGACTTTAGCACGAGCTCGATAAAATGCCTATTTCCATTTAAATTATGTATAGTGCAGCCATTACGAAAAGACATGGTTGACTTTTAGGTTATTATTAGTCATGCATCTATTGAGCTGAAACCTAATATTAAACTTCAAAGTTTTTTCTAATTTCTCTTCATTTGCAATTATGTTCTCTCTAGACTAATAATTGTAGGTTAAAAGTCAACTTTGTTTCTTTTAAAACCACACCATCCTAATATTCGGTGCAACTTCAATTTTCATCTCAAAACCTCCCTTATCTTAATTAAAACCCAAAACAAGTAAAACAACAACTTAGGACCTTTAAAAGAAGTAAGTAAAAGTTTTAATATTTTTGTGAAAATTGGATTTTCTGATTAAGTTAGTTGAAGCAATTTCTTCCTACTTAATTGTTGTTTGTGATCTTTACGAAATCTCAGTTTTATTAGTCAGGTAAAACTCGGGTGTCTCCGATGTAGGAGTTTCTATATGCGTTGGTGTTACACTTCTATTTAGGTCGTTGATCTTAAAATTTCTAATTTGGTCCGACATTTTCGTAAAACACATCATGGGGGATATATACAGAAAATGAAATTCTTCTGCATACACACAACACCATGTGCATTTATTTAAAATTAACTTTTCAAAAAAAAAAAAATTAAAAATTGCATTATTTACATAATGTTGAGGAAGAATTTTTTTGCACAAATTATGATGCAAGGTTAATTACAAATTAACATCAACACACCTACGTTTTGTCTCAGGAATATGTCAGTGGTGTAACCAGAGGGTTGAAAATTTAGGACCTCACATTAATTTCTAACAATTTCTAAATCTAATTTAATTTTTGTGTAATTTTTTGGCTCTCTTCAGACGAAAGCCCCTCTTCGTTGTTGTTTTTTTGGGGGCACATCTTACGCTTCTGAAGACGGTTTGTTAAAAACCTACAGTGTAAATACACTTTAATCGTAATATTATTAGTTTAAAATAATTTTTGTACAAAGTTTTTAATTTTTAATTATTAATATTGTCAAGTATTACATTATATTACACATCGTGAACTGGGTTAATTCTAAGTCGAACTAGTACTGGATACGAAGGATACGAAACAAAATGTGCGCTATTTTTTCTAATTAATTAATTTAATTTTTCTTAAGTTAAATATTATAGAAATTAGTGCACTTAAAGTCGTTTAAATAGTTTTTGTAGCCGTTAATTTATTTAATTATGTTTGAACGTCGATATTTATGATTTGTTATTTATTTTTCTAATTTTTATGTTGTTTATTTGCACCTACTTATGGTATTTTACGGTGTTACACGTTGTTTATATGCCCTAATTAAGAAAGAAGCTTTCATTAAAAGCTTATAAAATATGGACAATGTGTAACCGTATTTTGTAGTGCCGACTTGTGGCACTTTGTTTTTGCTTCTTTTGAATTTCTTAAAAATATATATTCAAAAGGAACATTTTGAGAGTGTAATTGTCCGTTTTTTTTAATTATTGTAAATTTATTTTTAAGACTATAGTTGAAAACTGACTGTTGCGCTTTTTCATCGTTCATTTTGTGAATTTTTTAAATATCGTACGATGCCAGTGCTCGATTCGATAAGGTTTCGATCGATATTGTTCCGTAATTGTGATAATAAATATGTTTTTATTGATTATGTTTTATCCCTAAGTTACTATGCCTTTTAACAATTTCAACATTAATTAACATTAAAAAATTAATTAATGGTCATTTTTAAAATGAACCAATTTATGAGTGTTAACGGGAGTATTTAAAATCAGTGGGTTGGAAATTAAAAAAACGCAAGAAATTACATAGTTTGAAAATAGTATTAGGTGTAAAATGTGAAAAAATTCGTACATTACCTTTACAAAACACCCACTTGTGCTCCATTTCTTTTTTGCTTTTTGGCACGATAACGTAGAGCAGAGCTTTTCAAACTTTGCGACCTCTCGACGAAAATCCCAGATGGATATTAATACCTCTATTATTGAACTTCAATTTCGATGTAATGCTCATTTTTATTAAAGAAAAGAATTTGAAACAAGTGAATTGAAGTGAGAGCTTTTTAATGCTTGGGGGGCCACAAAGTTTGAGAACTTCTGCTACGGAGATGGCTGTAAATAATGCACAGCTTTCGATGTGATTAGTCCAATTGACAAATTTTATTAAGGAAACTCAAAAATTAAAAAAAATAATTTTATTTACATTTTTATTACATTCAATTACATACAACGATTTAAAGCTAATCAGCTAATTGCATATACTTAAAAACTATTTGGCACATTGTAAACTTACAGAAGACTATACATTATACAATACATATTTATAATAACTATGGCACTGTAAATAAATATAAACCATACGTGATGTTATAAAACTTACCATATTGCACTAAGTTAGCATAAATGCGAGTATAAATTTACAAAAATTCCTCTTATAACTGTTGAATTTAAAAATTGAAGTGAAATATGTACAAAAATCTGAAAATTTCGTTCCTCTACATTTCTCCTAAATTTTTGCGTTGACATAACTCGGCTCCTTGTACGTCGGTGGACCGGTTCTGCACTTGTCTCTCCACCCACGTCTGTAACAAAGTATACCCATCAACTTGTTATTAGAGCATCTTCCCATATAATTGTATTGCTACTGGTATTTCGAGTACCACGTGCCTTTAATATCGTGTCCTTATTATTTAAAAGTAAACCGCTTTTAAAATTTTATATGAAAAAGTTGGAAAATTTTCAATAAGACACATAAAAACCATTACCTTTTATTGTTTTTTAATAGGGACACATGTAGGATGGTTAATTTCATGTATTTGTGGGTGTAATGAATTCTTGTGTAAAAAATATTGCTTTATAATCGTAATGACTCATAGTATTTATTTTATTTTGATGGCGTTTTACGATTGGAGATAAAAATTCCAAAATTTTGGACTTCTGGAAGGAGGACCAGCCGTTATTATAACTGTGAAAAATTCGAATATGGTTAGTCGTATTTATGACCAAAAGCAGTTTTCAAAATTTAGCTAAATTTAAACCGCCCTCCTCGTTTAAAAAATTACAAAATTTTGAGTTTTTTTCAAAAATACTTTTTCATCCCTCAACTTTAACGTTTTCAAAACTAAAATAAAGCTTTTGAATTGCTTCTTATAGCAGCATTTTGTTACATTTTTAATGGAGGTCCGTATATCCATTCCTGAAATTTTTACAACGGTATTTCGTTTAATTTGAATCTTGATTATTTTTGATGGGCCTTTTTGTTTATATGACAAATATTTTCAACACTAAATATCAAAGTTGTGTGAAATAAATAAAAAACAGGTTTTTTTATTGTTATTTATTTAAATTTTGGTGATTTTTATGAACATATGCTGGTTTTGATGTAAATTGTAATGGAGTGTCCCAAGATATAAATTGTATTATGTAAATAAAAAAAATTGAGAATTGATGAGATTAACGCAATAATACAATTTTTCATTATTAGGTAGTTGAGGGAGGCAATTACCAAAACATTTACATCAAAGCTCCACATGTGAAAATCAGCAGCAGCGTAGCGAGACCCTCCCCAGTAGATCCTAAATGTAAACCCCTCGTTCATATTTAATGATCAATAAGTCCCCTTCCGCCCCTGGAATATTCAAAATCAAAATACACCTAGGATACTTTTTACGGTTTTTGCATTTACATGAAGTCAGAATCCAAAAGCAAGTCAAGTGCATATGACTTGGGTTTCCACTTTGACTTTCCTGTCGAATTCTCGTTACAATTACAGTTACTGTATCTGTGTGGGATGTCTGATTTGGGAGGAGTGGGACTCAGGTTTAAAGGGGCCCGCAGGGGAGCCTTGCAAACTTCCTCTTTTTGACTCCAGTTAATTGAGATTCTTCATTTCTCTTATCTTTCTTCTTAAATTTTCGAGAACCAAAATATTCAAAAATTGATAATAAATAAAAAAAATTAAAAATCAAATAGAAAATGCGGTGATACGTGTTAGAAGCCATTTCTGCCCTTTTGTTCCCTTCAAAAGTCACGCTTTTTAATTTAAAATAAAATAATTTTTTTATAGAAAAAAATTGCGATTTATAGCAAATTTAGTGCAAATTGGGAGTGTCTTTTTAAATTAATATATTTCAATAAAATTTAATTGCCATTCTGTAAGGTTATTAATTAATTATAAAGCCATACATATTATTTTTTAATTATTAATAAAAATGACTAATTGTCTTCTGCATAAAACAGATATGACTAGGTGTAAGTAAATTATACGTGCCTGGGATTTGATGAACATCGTGCCTACTTGCAGAAATTTAACGCAAATGAGAATAACAATAGACGTATAATAAACAATTTATATGTTTCTTGATAAATTTTTTAATCAAAGTCATGAATATATAAATATTATTGCAATTTTATAATATTTAATATTGACGAGATGTCAAATTTTGAAACAATGACGAAAAAGGAACCGCCATTTAACGAATATGGCGCCTTAGAGAGCTGTTAAAATAATACTGTATCGAGAAGGCTTAGAAATATTTGTGACTGCACGGATAGTAACTGAAACTGAAAGGCCTTCTGGGTGCGTTTTTATTTTGATCGCTCGTTATTTTACTGTTATACCAAAGGGAAAAGTAATAAAAATCCGATTTTTAATGCTAAATAAAAATTTTGAGTGGAATTTTATTGCTGAATGCAACGAGTTAAAACTTAAAAAAAGAAGTATTTAAATTAAAAATTGAATTAATTTTTTAAAACATTTTAATAAAAAATAACACGATGTCTTAATTAAGTCGCATACAAAATTAACTTGTTATAAAATGATCAAAATTATTAATTTTATTACTTCCAATAAAATCCACGATGGTTAATATTAATCTTTTTAAATTAAATCAAATCAAAAAAATTTAAAACTCTATTTAATTATATTGGAATTTAATTTATGCCAAATTAATAAAATTAAGTTCCATAATCAGTTTGTAAGAATCGCTTAAATTATAAAAAATGTCATTAAAATAATGATTAGAATTTTTTGATAAAATACCTTTAATACCTTGTTAAAGTGAAAAAGAAAATTACCTTTTTTAAAATAAATTCCTAAATCAAAAAGGCATAGTAATGATTATCATAATGATCAAAATGAGATAGATACCTTTGAAAGCGTCCACTGGTGATTTGCGACATCGTCTTTGGTGCTGACCGAGTTGTAGTAGCTAAGGTGGGGAGTACACGAGATCACACCTGTTCACCTTTCGTACCCTCCTGGGGTCAAAATTAACCCTTTTGGGGTGGCAACCATCCAAAATGTTTTTTTAAACATCATTTCATGATTTGGCTGAATAATTTTCCCCTTAGACGTTTTCTTCCGGAATCATAGCGACATTTTCATTACAGGTGTCTTGTGGTCTCCTAACAGAACCGCACACTTGGCTGCAACTGTGAATCACATGTGGTTAATTTTTGGGTTTTTATTAATTTTTGGGACATTTTTGATTATTTTTAGCTATTTATTAATTAAAAAGGGGGTAAAAATTAGTATTTTTCTAAAAATTAAATTATTATTTTTTTCGTTTTGATCGCAATTGTTAATTTGCGCTTGAATTATATTAATAATTATTGTACTTGTGCACTAAAAAATTTGCACCCTTATTTATTTATCGAAAATCAATATAAAAACAATTATTAGGGTAATAAAAACGAAAACAAAAAAATGAAAATATGAAAAGCACTGGCATCAATATTAATTCAGTTACCAATTAATTGGTTAATACTAGCAAATTATTAGATAATTAATAGAAAAAACTATAAAACTCACATTTTTCATCGGAAATCTTGAACTCTTCTTGTTGATATTGGAAGGATTCGGTTCATCGAGAGTCGATTATAAACTGTCGCGGGTTTGACTTACCTTTGAATCCGTGGCGGATTAAAGCGATTGAAGCCGATGCAACACTTGTCCATACATGGGTGCCATTCCCATATATGGTTTTGGTATTGTTGCGAACTACGACTACTGGGCATGGGTCTACAAGTTTTCTGTAGAACAAAAAATAGGGTTGCGGCACGTGCTCTTGTATTCTTTAAGCTCGTTTCGAAGATGATTAGGAATTACAATTATGCGAATTGGTGGATGCTTTTTAAAATAATTAATCGATTTTTTAGGTAGAATTCAATTTATAAAATAATATTGGAGTCGTTTAAAATATTTTCGTATCAATTGACATCGTTATAAGAAGGAATTAGTATAGGCACGCGACTTTGATAGCATGTTGCTTTCAACTAATTTTCTACGGATGTTGTAAGAATGCTATTAAAACAACTTTTAAATACGAGAAGTTTGTTTAAAGGTGTAACTTGAAGTGAAATTAATTTTTAATAAATGTAATTTTAAATTAATTGTTTTGATAGCTTTAAATGCCAAAATAAGATGTGGGAATAATGTGAACAAGTGTTTAATGTCACATTATAAATTTTACATTATTCAAGGTGTTACAATTATTAATCTACTTATTTTTTTTTCTTATAAATTTACATTTATTCATAGAAGTGATGTCATAATTACTACTTTTCTAATCTGAAGTGCAATAGGATCTACATCTACACACAAAAGTCTGGACTGGAATAATGGAAATAGTTTCTTTATTGATAGGGGAGTATCAAAAAACGGTTGGATGTAGGCCACGGTTGGATACATCAAACTGATTTATTTAAAAACAAACATTTTCCATAATTTTCATTGCAACCCCATATTTTCTATGCCCAGAGTTGGATAGGTTATGATATTCTGTGCAATGTGCACAAGTGCACATGTTTGTCCTTTCGACTGAAAGTTTCGAAGATATTAATTTTTATACTGATGTGTATTTTTTAAATATTTTTCAATATTTTCATCAAGTAAAAAAAATTTATAGTAAAAACTATGCGGCCTTGGTTTCATATTGATGGTGGAACTCAACAAAATTTCATAGTTATTCCAAAGAAAACTATTTTACTTGCTGAAAACATTTAAAAACACAATCACTCTCTCTACACATTTAAAAATTAATCTCTTCGAGATCGGTAAAGAAAATGGGGCTTGTAATTAATAAAAATCGTCGATGACGTCACTACCTACTTGAAGACGGTTAGGGGTAGAAAAATGAAAATCATCGAAACATGTTTGTTTTTAAATAAATCAATTTGACATGTCCAACCGTTGTGTGATATTCCTATCGATAAAGAAAATATTTCTGTTATTCTAGACTTTTGGCGCGCACTTGTAGAGCATTGTGCAAGTGTGCACTGCTCAATCGGAACTACAATGGATTGAGGCGGTTACAGACTGAAATACAAGATTTTCACGACGAGCGTCGCTTAGTCGTTGTAGCCAATGCCTTAAAGTAGATCGAACTGGTATAACATCCAAATACTATGCAATGGAACATCCAAGTCCGTCGAAATGATAAATGATAAAAATTCTTTACTAACATACATCTTTTGCCGATTATACCGGAAATATCTATCAAAACTCTATTAGTCCTTATGTAGATCCGCTCCTGATTATACAATATACATACCATCCAGATTCTTGTGTGAATGGTTTTTTGTTCTAATAGTTCCGTCGGATTTTGATATTTGTTGTAAACATTTTCAGATCTTCATTAATTATGCATTCTCACTCAACGGTTAATCCGACGCCCGTCGCGATAAACCCTGTGTAAATTTGACTATACCCAGGCGGTGAATCGCATTATACGGTAATAGGAAATTTGCATGTGATATCACATTTTTTAAGATTCCTACTTTTAAATTGTAAAATCTAACATGTGAGGCTGATAATGGTATACAGTAAAGACAAAATAAAGTAAACGTTTTACATAAGACTGTAAACCCTAATTACGATATTCCTCATACAGCGGGAATTATTAAAAATAAATCTTAGGAGATAAATAAGCGCATATTCATTCATTCGATATTTTGTCCTAGGGCCATTTGACATGGATTAAATGTCATACTAAATAGTCTCTACTGACTCATGCAAAAAGCATCAGAACAGGAATCTAAGCTTTAAAGTCGCGTGTACAAATTTCTTGCACACAACTTAGGGCCGCTTTTACAATTGAGGCTCAACAGCGATTTAAATTCGGTTGAACCGGAGTTCATGGCAAAATCTTATTGTAAAATCAGGTTCAATCGTAGTTTACCGTAGTAAAAAAATAAAGTTTTCTTAAACTCCAGTCAAGTTGTGTTTGTAAAATCGGCCCTTAAAGCTTAGATTCCTGTGATTTTGGTTCGTTTCGATTGAGTATGACATTTAGTCCATGTTCTATGACCCTTAGGACCGTTTTACATGGATTAAATGTCGTACTAACTTCTTAGTACTGAATCAACTCAAGGAGCAAAAACACGGGTATTTAAGCTTTAACGTCGTGCACGGTCGTGCGTGGAAATTTCTACGCTCGACATTCAAGCTAGATTTTCGTGCTTTTGCCCCTTGAGTTGATTCAGTACTAACAAGTTAGTGCGATATTTAGTCCATATAAAACGACCCTTATACGCTAGCTTTAGACGAGACTAATAATTTTAATACTGAATTTTAGAGCTAAATCGGCACATATTTAGTAATTAGTAACTCTTCGGTAATGACTTGAATTTCTTGAAAAATCATATCTTTTAATTCTAGAGTCGTTTGGGGTATCTTCCTGAATAGGCACTCTCTTGAAATATTTCCTGCAAATAGATGTTGCATGCTGGTAAATCAGGGGATCTTGGCGGACAATTTATGTTTCCATATTTCGAAATCAATTTGGTAGGAAAGATTTTCGTTGGACAGTAGGGTGGCTGTTATGTTGGGTGTTGTCGAATTTAACCCCCCCCCCCTAAAAAGTTTCGAAATGGATAGAAAAAAATCGTGTAAAATTTTCAGCTCGATATCTCCACGATTGTCGATTAGTAGTGCCACACGAGCCATCTATTTTTCCTGGTTTTGATTTTTTTGGAAAAGTCGAAGTGTATGAAAAATCTGTTTGAGTTTATAAGTTTGTAGTGTAAGGATAGATACCTCTTACTATGAAAATTTTTTCTCACCTGCAACTTAATTTTTTCAAAATTTTTCGATGGCTTAAAAACACGATTAACAACAATAATGTGTTTTGAGGTCCTCGAAAAATTAAGTTGCAGGTCAGAAAAAATTTTCACCGTAAGAGGTGTCGTTAGACTACAAATTTATAAACTGAAACTAATTTTTCATGCACTTCTTGTAAGAGACGTCGCAGAAAATTCTCACTCTTTATTGGTTTTTAATTCTTTGAAAGTGCAGATCCGTGTTCAATGACTATTCTTATGTCCCGGTAGATTCGTATAATCTTTTGATATCTTCTGTAATGTGTCGATGGTAGCCGCTGTCTAATGGTCAAGCTGTCGAAGGCTTTCTTAAGATCTACGAAATACCAGAGGAGATTCAACATTGAATTATCTTATCTTCTTCGTTATTTTTTTGCTAGTAATTTCATCATCTTTTATGATTACAGTATCGATTTGACACTTACTACAGACTTATACAGAGTTGTAACCTATCAATCTCAAAAAGTTACTTCTTTTGACGAGATTGTTCAAGTAAGAAGTTTACCACTTACTCGACGTCGGTGTCCATTTAAAATTTTCCAATGATCTCTTCTCTTGGTTAAATAATTGGTCGGTAGTCAGGCTAAAGACCATGTGGTTTTAGTAAAAAGGGGCCCATTAAAGTCTTAATAGTACACAGGCCCGGATTGGCCCACCGGGAAATCGGGAAGTTCCCAGTAGGCCGTAGGCCTAACGGGGCCTGTGGCCGATTCCTTAGAATTTTTGATTGCAATTATTACCTAATTAAAAATTAAAATTCAAAGATCGAATAATGTCAAATATAAAAGGGTGATAAAAAATCTAAAAGAATAGAGATTGCATGGTCTGAGTTTCTTTATCTTTACTTATCTACTGAGATTCGCGGTGACAGTTCGTTTATTTTTATACGATATCGAGTCGGCAGAGCAATTGAAAATTACCATAGGGTCATTGTCAGTTAAAGTTTAACGTAATTGGATAAAATGGAACACGTGACTAAACTCGCTCGCTCATCAGCCAAATACAGTCTTGTCACACAAAACAGTACATTCTCTCTTAATTAAACAATGTACTATTTTATGAAATTTTTATATTCATTTGAGATTGCTCTAAATATTTTTCTTCAATTGTTTTTGACTTCCACGATATTTTTTAAATGGGAAATATTAAATTTCCATACATATCAACTGTAATAACCCTTAGTACATAAACATGTTAATCTATTATTGTGTAGCGTTAAGGCGATGTGGAATCTAGAAGTTTATTCTAATAGAAATTAAATCTTAGTTGGTTTGCTCTTGATAACTGATGATTTGCATTCGATTTGCATCCCTTACTATCGATACTCGATAATGCAAGTTGGAAGCCTTACTTTTGAACAGTTAATTTTAAGTATAGATACATATTTACTTGTTCGTGTAGTAATTTAATAGGAAAAAAATTATTTCTTGTGAATGGTTCATCCTGTATATCACAAACACTATAGACCACCCACGAGAAGTAGAATAAAAACTTGAAATTGCAAATAACAGTTTGTTAAAACGAGAAGTAGTTATTGGAAAACAAAAAAAATACCGATCAAATATCTGTTAAAAATGTAAAAAATACCAATAAAAGATATAAAATGAGTTGTAATATTAAAAGATGAAATTTGGTTGAAAAGCAAGTTGTAAAATTTCTACAGTTAAAAAATGAAATAAAATTGTTGAACGGTTAAGCATTGCACTGACAGTAATTATGAGTAAAATTTAAACCCCACTGTGTTTGATTTAGTAACTTAATTTTAGACTTTATGGTCAGTTCAAGAAGAAAAATATCGTTAAATTCCAAATTTATCAAATTTTAAGAGATTTTGACTTTTTCATACAAAAAGTGAATATTTAGCAACAATATTTTTTAATGTTTTAGAATTCAAATTCATTTGTTGATGTAACGATAGCCTTTTAAATACTTAGGTACTCGATGACTTTTATACAATAATAAATTTTAAAACATTTCGCTGGTGAGAAAACTCTGATGCAGTTCCTTTTATTTTGTTGGTCTTCTAATATTTTGTTTATTTTTGTGTTTCCTAAGCTATATTTTTTCGCTATTTGAAATATTGTTTTAAAGCGTCGTATTAGATAATCGAATTTTGAAATTAGTGGAAGACTAACTGTATTGACAGTATATTAGAAGACCGTTTTTTCAAAAGTTGCATCTGCGACTAAAAATTTAATAAAAAATTGTTAAAATAGGTACCATAGGATATGTTTTAACAAGCTGGTGTAATTGGAAATTATTTTATTGTAAGAAAGTTTCTACTTGTGTACTTGTTAATAATGTTAATTTGATAAGCGGCGATCAAAAGGCTTTGGTATAAATGTACTTACATCTTAGGTATCTACACCTACGTGGTCGGCAGCAGCAGATATGTGCTTGCATATAATAAGTTAATATTTTTGCCAAGTAACTCGATAACAATATAATAGCCATTGTTCCATGTAATTGTGGGACAAGCGACCATTACTTACGAAGAACGCGACCCGACGGTGCGCCCGCCTGATTACGATCACTGCCAGATATATCCAACGATATCCCTTAGATACTGTAGATTTTAACATTCTAGATAACATCTTCTATTTATTGAACATAATTGTATTCTTGTTAAAGAGTCCTGAAATCCACATACCTTGTACCTATTCATAGTTACATATGAACTGTCATGAGTTACATAAAACTTATTTTCCAGCACCAAGAAATTTTTTAATCAAATTACATCCACACTTAACGGAGCAAATTATTCATAAATTGTGGGCTCTCACAGTATGATTTACAAATCTACAAAATTACTTTTCTGTTTATGGTTTTTATAAGATATCGCTTAATTTAAACTATGACAGAATTTTCTGAACTTTCGTGGGTTACGTATAACGACTCTTCTTTTTATGCTTCTTCTGATTTGACTGCAAAGTTTGAAAATTGAAATTGATTTAAGTAGTGATAGGCACAGAAATCCAATAAGCTAGATTTTCTTTTGTTAACTATTTTGAAAAATGAAAAAGCTGGAATGGCCGTGTAGTCCTGGGGCCTGTAACAGAAAAAAGGGGGTGATCGTATTCAGGTCCATCTTTTGGAAATAAGCTATTTGAGTACCAGCGGACACGAAAATCTGGTTGGCTTCCACAGGCAGTGGCTTAAGCCCTCAGGATCCTTCAATGAAATTCTTAAAGAAGGAAAAAAGTAAGAAATATGACAGCATTCGGGATGCAACTTTGACATTTTATCGTTCTTATAAAAAAAATCGACCAAAAAAATTGGCTGCTCTCTACAATGTCTCTGAGAGCGTGGCAGCTGGACTGAAATTAACGTCTTTTTGCTACACACCTGCAAACACTAACTCGTGACTCATAAACGGTATTTGAGTTGTCCACTGCCAAAGTAACTACTTTTTACATAAAAAGTAAGATTTTACTTTGCCATCCCTCTCAGGTGGGTTTCCCGCCTTCCTCACCGATTAGAAATTTATTATTAACAGCTCTGAGGCCTTAAGCCACTGCCTGTGGAAGCAAACCAGATTTTCGTGTTCGCTGGCACTCAAATAGCTTATTCCCAAAAGATGGGCCTGAATACGATCACCCCCTTTTTTCTGTTACAGGCCCCAGGACTAGTGGGCAATGGAAAAGAAATAAAAAATAATTGTTCTCACCATTAGGCGATTATTTTAAGTCGTTTATTTTAATTATGATATTTCACCTTATTAGCAAATTTTATTTTCTTGTTAAGTCGTTGATCATATACATACAATATGGTCACTAAAAATTAAAACTCAGGAACTGTTTTTGTAAGAAGCTTTAATCGCCATCGGATCTCATTAAATGTTGCAAATTTAGTACACGGTAACTGCAAATCTAATACATTATTAATTACCCCGTCAATAATATAGACATACTAACTTAAAGGTATCTTCACGAAGTGAACTTTTTACAACTGCCCTAAAAATATGGTGGGCATTTTCTCGAAATTCTCGACAAAATTTTTAACTTTATAACAATTCTTTTTATTTGTAATAAATAATTAGTATTTTATAATTCGCGTTTTTCAAAATTTGGGGTTGTTTCAACCCTTCAACATTTCATATGTTTAAGAAGCGTGAGCTTGCGTTGACCCGGTATCGGTTCAGGTCAATACCCCACCTGATCAAAGGAGGACCGGCGCCAAAACACTTGACAGTAGATCTTGGTGTACGTTTAGTGTAGCATAAATAATTGGTAAAATAAATACCTGAAATAATTTCAATTACCATCGATTTAAATTCGCCCTCTTTATATTATTTTTTTGCCGTAAGGTTGTAAGTTATTGGGGTAACAATGTTGCATTCGTGTGTTGGTCTGTTGATTGTAAGCTTTATATATTTTAAAGAAGCGTTTTGCTAATGAGACGTAATGAAATAATTTGTAGTGTCGAACACTTGTTATACGTTCAATTGCGTACACTTTAATTTTTTGATTTTAATCAGTTTTTCTCTAATCGCTTAGAATTTATGAGATAAAGCAATTGCGATTAAAGTCATTTCGTATTCTTTTATATACGTTATTACAATCCAACTTGCGATAAATATCGTACCAAGTCAAGAATATGTACTTATAAATAAGGCCAATAACAATTAATTTATATAATTAGTAGTCTCAGTGCGCTTAGATCTCAGATTTACGTGTATGCCGCCATCGCATACAATACCAAATTTGACAAAGACAAGTTTAACAATTCCAATGGAAAATCGCAGACTGCGTGGCTTTGTTGCCTATTATAGTGTTATTGCACAGAGACCGCATCTGGCTTAGACCAAATGTGGATATCACAGAAAAACCATGTTATATCATGGAAATTGTACTTGTCGCAGTAAAAGAATTCGACCTTCTTTTTTGTGCTTTTAATACAAGCTTTTTAGATGATTTACACGTTGCGCAATAAAACTAGTTTTATTAAAAAAATTTTCAATTATTTTCAGGAAGAAAACAATATGTCACAAGAAGAGTCTAGTGCTGACAGTTGTAGCGAAGACGAGTTGCCCGATTTGGGAGCAGCACCTCCTACAAAAAGTCCCACATCCCCTGCTGCATCACGCACGCAACAAGACCAACAAAAATCCTTATCGTCACAAACTGTATCGTCTTCATCTTCGACCAACAATAAAAGCACCACTCAACCATCCACGACATCACAACCACCAATTTTATCGTCACCATTGTTGTACCAAACACCACAAGGTATGATGTACGCGACACCATCAAACGGCGGCGTAATATTTAGTTTAGCTCAGGGTGATACGAATGCAGGACAACCACCACACTTTATTACAATTCCTTTGTCGGTTATGACAGCTAACGGTCAAGGAGAATTAGATTTATCCAAGAGGAAGTGATTGATGCTAAAAGTTTAGCACGTTGATTGCTTCCGTCTTCGTATTTCTTTTCTTTTTTCGTACGTGTATGTTGTATTTACGTGGCTTCCGTATAACTTTAATCGAATCAAGGAAGAAATTATTGGTGAATGAGCTTACTGCTTAAGCACTTAAGCAGGGACCAAATTATTTTATTAAACACGTTTTCGTGTTTCAAATTATCCCAATTATAATAACCAAAATCTGTTAAGAATCGCGGTGTTAATAACCAATTTTTTTTGGGTTTCTTATAATAGTGGATTATTTTTATTTGTACTTGACAGGTTTCGGTGTTGTAATTTATGCAAGTAGGCTCTGTCACCTCTTTTTACAGACTTGAAAATGTATTTTATTAACAATATCACAATAGCCTTAGTCTGTTATAACTTATAAGTAATAACTTACGTATTTAAGCAGGGTTGTCTCTGAACGCTCAAATATTTAAAGAGATATTTGTAGTATTCAGCTCAATTAGAAACAGTTGATAAAAGAGGGTGTAACAATAAATCCCATGGCAGTTATGATCATGAATTATGACATGGCCTCTCTAAAGAGCAGAAAATGAACTCAAAAAGAGGGTAATTGTAGTGTCAAATTTGTATGATTTGGATCTCTGTCTGGGATTCAGTTGTTATGTAACTGCTCGAGATATCAACTTTAAAAAATATGATACTAATAGACTATGGACCGATGACAGAAAAAACGGGGTGATCGTATTCAGGTCCATTTTTTGGGAATAAGCTATTTGAGTGCCAGCGAACACAAAAATCTAGTTGACTTCCAAAAGCAGTGGCTTAAGGCCTCAGGGCTGTTAATAATAAACTTCTAATTGGTGAGGGAGGGCGGGAAACCCACTTGAGAAGGATGCCAAAGTAAAATCTTACTTTTTATGTAAAAAGTAGTTACTTTGTCAATGAACAACCCAAATACCGTTTATGAGTTGCGAGTTAATGTTTGCGGGTGTGTAGCAGAAAGACGTTAATTTCAGTCCAACTGCCACACTCTCAGAGACATTATAAAGAGTAGCCAATTTTTTTTGTCGATTCTTTTTATAAGAATGATAAAACATCAAAGTTGCATCCCGAATGCGCTGTCATATTTCTTAACCTTTTCTTTCTTTAAGAATTTCATTGAAGGATCCTGAGGCCTTAAGCCACTTATTTTGGCAGCCACCCAGCTTTTTGTGTTCGCTGACACTCAAATAGTTTATTCCCAAAAGATGGGCCTGAATACGCTCACCCCGATTTTTCCGTTACAAGCCCATAGCCTATAAAGCTAACCTGAAAATAAAATTTTGATAAAATGAAAAAATCAGTTGGAGTAAGACTATTTATTTCTAATTTCTTTCTGAACAAATATACAAATTTTGGAAGGAATACAATTCTTACAATACATTTATTTTCAACATCAATTTTACATGGGTTGAACATCAATATATTTTTAATTAACGCATTTCTAATACAACAGCCAAATTTCCATCACCTTCAGGATTTGTCTTGTAAACCAAATCCCACAAGCTGGTCGCAACCAATGCTTCACCACGCTCTAATTCAATATTTAATTCTGGACAAACATTTCCGCAATTTTCTCTAGGGATGAGTTTAAAAGAAGTTCTACCTTTAACTTGTCCAATAACTGTGATAGGTTCGGTCAAATCGATCGATTTGTATGCTGTAACGTTGTAATTTTGACTAATTAACAACCAGCTGTATTGTATGGGTGAAATATCATCTGGTATACAATCAATTTTTGGCGCAAAAGGTCTAAATGCTTTCATTCCATCAAATTCGCAATTTTGAAAATGCAAAAAAAATTCGTCAAATTCTTTCAAACGTTTTAAAATTCTACCGACGTTTGTCTCACCATTATAAACATTTGTAGAGAGATGACATGGATGTGATCGATCAAAAACTTTATTTTTTATAGACGACCAATCGGGATTTTTAAAAATCGGCCAATCTTGTAACTTGTCGAGTAATATAACTGGTTTATGCAGATCTATGTAATGCTGTTTTAAGTAAGTGTCGTTAATTTCTTTTTCAACATAAATTTGATTCATCGATTCGCAAAGTGCACAATCAAACTTAATTTTAAATTGATCCACTTCATTGATATTAGGCAAACGTATCAAACACTTTTTACCACCTAAAGCTCTCCAATTCCATAGCGGTAAAAATTTAACAAGAACATATCTTCCCATTGCAGCAACATGCCAATTTGTAGTTTCAAAACAAGTTAACACATAAATAATTAAAATTGGACATAACATTAATCCAATTATACAAGCTCTTTTCTTACGTTCATAAGAGTTTACACCATCGCTTAATTGTTCACATATTTGACCAATTTTTTTGTCACTCAATTTACTTTGTTTGCAACTATCCACAAAATCTTTTAACTCTTCGTCGATTTCTTCTAAATTCGGATTTCTTTTTTCCATTTTTGTTAAAAGTTATTGAAAGAAGTATTTAAATTTCACCTTGTCGAGTTTATAAACGTGTAACAGGTGGAACAGCCGGCGGAATTGTTATGTGTTGCGCAGACTTTAAAATATTGATTGATTAAAAAACTATAACTTACTGCGTTTCAGGAAGCGCAATCCAGCCGGCGACGGTAAAATCTGCAAGGTATTGATTAATTGTATGCATTTCTTGCATCTCTGCGATTTTTAATAGGTCAAATAGTTAGACTGAGGTAGAACTATAATGTACAAGGTGTGCCAGAAAAACGAGTCGCATTTCAGAATGGTGCAAGTTAGGGGGAAATTATTTTTTTACTAAAGCAACTGGAAGGTAGTGGAAAGAATTTTATTTCTGAAAAATTACATCTGCAAAGCGATGCCTTCTTCTCCCCAAATATTCATCCTTTCGTGAACGAATGTTTTTCGTTACTTTTCTCTGTATATTTCCCGATAGCTTTTCAACTGCTTCTATTACTTTATTCTTGGGCTCCTGAAGGGTTTGAGAACCCCGCATCGTTGGCCACCGTTGTGAAAATACATAATTCAAATTTTTGAAATTTGAATCTATTTTTTATATTATTACATGACCTTTGAATCTGAGGTAATTCTTTTTTAAGAAAAAACAGTGATTGAGGATATTTCATTTTTTGACAAAAAGTCTAAAATGAAACTACCGAAAAATAGTTCAATATGTGGTTAACAATATGAGTTTAAGGAGACGACATAGTTTTCAGTAAAAACAGTGTTGAAAGAAACAGGAAAAACTAGAACATGTTAACCAGTTCGATTAATAACCAGATAACAGATTTTATTAACCGAAAAACACGTGTTTTAAAAAAATCTAATAGGACACCGGTTAACTGGTTAATCGTTTACGGCTTGGTACCTTTGCTATCGGTTAAACAACCTAACCTAAACATGGTTAGGCTCCGCTCAACTCAAGGGGACGAGAATTGGTTATCTAAGTAAACCGAAAACTTATTAACCGTCTAACCAAGTGTTTCCCAACCTTTTTTATGCCATGCCCCATCTAAGCCTTTCTAAAATTCTTCCGATCTAACATATGTATACATAATTTTTAATATTTAAAAATAGAATTGTTCGCTGAAGAAACTCTGGACGAGTCTATTTTCGAATAGACTCAAATTAACACCTTAACAATCAACAAATTAACACCTTAACAATCAAATTAACACCCTATGGGGCGTGGGCCCCACTTTGGGAAACCCTGGTCTAAACCGATTAAAATAACGAGCACTATCTACCAATATTGTTTCATTAATTTTGCGTTAAAATTTAAAAAAAGCAAAATTTTTATAATACCCTGTGTAATAGAAAGGTGTTGACAATAATTTAGCCAAAAAATAAATTTGTAGATTAAGTGTACTTAATATGTGTAAGATAAAAATTCTCTACAATCAAATTTTAGACTGACGAAAATAGGTTTTTTGCTTATACATTTTGTCCTAGTCATATTATGGTAGTTAACTATTTATGAAATTTGTTATTAGCTATTATTTCTTGTTTTATTGCTAGTCTTGGAGTGGTGTTTTATATATTAAAATATATTTATCGCAATTTTATACTATTATAATCGTCGATTTTAATAAATAAGATTCAACCCCATTTCATTTTTTAGGTGTACACTATATTGTAGTATGTGTACTTACTATTGAGCCTATTTATTTATTTCATATAGGCTATATTTACACAATAAATAAATCTAATATTATTGCTTTTGTACAAGTTGTTTAAACAATAATTAGTGGTATAATTAAGTCCTAAGTAAACCCTGCTCTACTGTCCAGATTTACTTTACACACGCACTGTTTTGGGTCAATATTGCCCTTGTTCATAAAAAATATAATTTCAATGTCAAAATATCATCAATGTCATTAAAAATCAATCATTAAAAAATACGAAATCATTCAATAGTTGAAAGTTAATATTGGGTGAGTACAGTACAGCGGGGTTAAAACGTGAGTATTTTTAACGTGCCTTATGAAATTGTTACATATCTTGTTATTGTTCTTAATTTCTTATTAACTGTAAGTATTTTAATAAAAGAAAATTCTGTTTTTTATTAGCTTAAAATTTGTGTAAAATTTATTCTGTATAATACAGAACGTAAGTATTTGTATTTTCTTGTTTCTCGTGCCATAACAGAATTAAATAAATTATTGCTACTGTGTTCCTTATTTTTTTTTAACAAACTCATTTTTCTGTTACTTTCTACATTAGGTTTATTTTTACTTGGTACTAAAATAGTAAAACTGCGACCGTCTGCTCTACTCTTGAATTCGTTTGGAAATAGATTTTCAGGCGCTCTCGCTTAAACCATGCTGTTGTTTTAGTGGAAAATTGTATGATGTATTAATAGCCGAATTATTTTACTTTTATATTTTGTAAATAATTTATATACGAGACGAGTAACAATGATGGACAAAGTGTGCCGATGATTTATAATAAAAAAATGTATAATGCATATAAAATTGGCTGTTTAAATTGTTTTGTTATTTTGTTAAATAGACAATGAGTCATTAAACATTTGTCATTGCAAATTATTAATTAATATTCATTGTAGGATGTAATTCGTAATTATTTTATTGCCTGAAATTATGATACCAATTTGTAACAATTGCACCGATATGAAATATTCATTTATTTCACTTCAACAGCTGGAAGGAACGAATCGCATTTATATTTGCTCTCATAATAAACTATTTTCTGAACTAAACTAAACAGTAAGCTATCAGTAGCTAAGATTTCAAATTTAGGAAATTTGAAGAAAAAGTTCATAGTCTGCTCATAAAAGATGATTGCTCGAAGATCATTATGATATGACTGTCAGGACTCAGCAGTAGAAATTTTTTTCGCCTTTAAATGAGCCGTCCTTATACCTAGAAAGATAGGACGTTAGTTCGGCATTATAATGAAGGCAATGTGGCCAGCACTACGGTTGTATGGTTCATATTACTACCACAGGTTATGCAATCCGTATACTCGATTTCAAGAGCTGCATGTACCCTGATCCTGAGATTGAGAAATCGCCAAGCTGATAATAGCGGGTCCAGAATTTCACCCTGGAACCTTTTGCTTCGTAATACCAATCACGATTACGAAATAATTTGTACCTGTCGAAAAATACTTGTGGATGTGTTTTATAAAATTCTCTTAAAATAATCGAAATTTCACCTTGACGATCAATTCGAAATTTATTACACTAAAATAATTACCATTCATTGGTTTTACCTATTTATGCAATAAGAATTTGAAAAACGCATATATCGCAATTAAGATAAGTAGTTCGAGGTGAAAATACATACAATTAATTCAAAACTTAATCGAGATCTTCCATAGATTATCTTACGCTGTTTGTTAAACAGTGTTTGTAAAAAATTCCTTAGCAAATTACAGAAGGTTTTACCTCGTTTTTATTGCCTCTAAATACGATCCTTTATCACAATTGCAATTGGAAATAAATGTGTTTAGTATTGTTCTCAACAATAGAATAACACCTGCGTGGCATTGAATTATTAAAATCGGATTTCCTTACTTTTTTAAATGTTGTACAGGACTGCAACTGAAAATATATTAGAATAGGCTAATGTGCTTGTGATGGAATAGTTCCAACCTCAGATTTTTGTTCTATATTTCTCCCTATCTGACTATCAAGAACTTGTAACTGTCTCTCAAGATTTATCTGATTTGTAATTTATCCGATCAAATTAAAAATGGAAAAACAGGAACGATTTCGACATAGGAAGGGCACAAAATCTAAATAGTGCTAACGTAACTACAGAGGAAGCGAAAGAACTAAACAGGGATGATAGATCTGCTAGTCATGGGTCGAAACTCCATCTAGATCTATGAGAAAAGCATCCTTAACTTAAAATTCTTGGTCCTCCAGGTGGAAACCCACCTGTTTCCCATAGGGTCCATACCTGTGGAAAAACAGTAAGGATTCCGACAAAGGAAGGGCACAAAATCCAAATGGTGCCAACGACAGAGGAAGCGAAAGAACCATACAAGGACGATAGATCTCTTAGTTATGGAACGATACTCGATCTAGATCTAGAGAAAAAACATCTCGAACTCGAAGTTTCTGATGGTCCTCCAGGTTAAGGGTTAATATAATGAACTTGCAACTCATATCTGATGTGAAAAAATTCACCCAAGAGTCCATAGATTGTAACGCTGTCAAATATGGGATGATTGTGGAGAGTTTTGAGTAACTGTTTTCATAGGTTTTTAGTGGAGTATCCTTGACATTAAACATTTTTGAAATTGTTGCTCAATACTAGACATTGTCTATGTAATTATTGTTTTAACAGATGCGCTAGAAATGACAGAACGTTACTCTACAGTTGCCATAGCCATTACTTGCAAAAGGCCTAAAGCTTTTGAAAAGGCTTTTCTAGAACCGTACACGAGAACCCCAAGAATAGTCTTCAATTTCATTAAGAGCTTGAAAATGGAATGAGTTATTTATAGAAAACGGAAAATCTTACATACACATATAAAGGTTCAAATTTTAACCCAATAAAATTACAGCTAAAATAAATAGAACGACAAATGCAGACGTTCTCCCGTTCTCCGACGGATGCACATGGAGCTGAAACAAGCTGAAAGTAATGAGAAACATCAAGATTCGCAAACTCAATTAATTGTGGCGTATGATGGATACTCCCAAGTATTATTTACTTCAATTATAGTCATGTGAGGCAAAATAGCCAGGGCTGGACTGGCCCGACGTGCTACCTGGAATTTACCGGTAAAAATACAGGGTTATTCAAATTCGACCAGCACTATGGGGATCTCGATTATTGGAAGAGATAGAGAAACGGTTAAATTAGGGCAAAGTTGCGAAATTTAATGCCCACTAATAATCTAAAAAGAAAAGTGTCCCAGCTACTTTTGTTTTTGAACTAGTGACAAAAAACCAAAAAATTGACTTTTAGTTTTTTTACTTTATTTTCATTATTATCAAAAATTTTAAAAATCTGACAGAACTTCTCTACAGCCATTTTGTATTCTACACCCGATTCCGAAAACACACTTGATATAAAACGTTTCGGTTTTCTGGAACTATCATTAATTTCAATTTTTTAAATAGGCACAATCTTTTGTTTTAGCACCATCTCATAGAACCTTTTTTGTTGATTTCAAAAATGTATATCAATTGAGTATTTATTTTTAAGTTTCGTACTCAAATAAGCAAATTTGTTAATAAAAATTGTTGATCAAGCTGCTCTAGAATTAAAACAAAAGCCGGTATAACAAAACATAAATCCATGCTTCGATTGCAACTAAATTATTTTCTTTATTTGCGTTTATTGCAAAAATAAACTGTGTAAACACTGATAATTATTAATGTACTTACTTCATAATTTAGGAAATTAAAGTTTTAAAATTTATTAAAGGTGTTTAAATTTCAAAATTCCGAGATTTTTATTAATTACTAATCTCGGATTGGCACTTTTCTTTTTAGATTATTAGTGGGCATTAAATTTTGCAACTTTGCCCTAATTTAACTGTTTCCCTATCTCTTCAAATAAGCGAGATCCCCATGGTGCCGGTCGAATTTGAATAATCATGTATATTAAAAAATATAAACCTGGACTATCACTGTCATGTAGTAATTTAAACCCGGTCCAGTTCTGAAAATAGCGGCCAGCCGTATCCGAAACACGAAGAATAATGCGGTTAAATAATAGATGAGATATCGGTCGGCTAAAACATCTTTGGGACTATTTAGAGCTGCCGTAATTAGAAGATTGTTATAACTTAGCTGATGTGGCTGATGGATGATAGTCGGGCACTTCTAGAAGAATTTTTTTCTAGAAGAAGTATATTTGGACTCTCTTCTGAACTTTTTTCCTTGGTTCCAAAGCGACGTTACTTACCCCAGTTGATTCGTGCTCTATTTGAGCACCCTATTTGGAAGTGGATGATTTTTATAATTTAAAAATTAACTCTTGACATTTGACATAGTTATATTGTTTCCCACAGATTCGCGTTAATTTCCAATAAAGAAATTTATTTAAGTGTCTCTCTGATTGACACATTTATTCTTCGAGTGTATGTAGTATTATGATACGAACAAATCATTAATAGCATACATTTTAAAGAAATATAAATTATATGGTCATCAAAAGCTCAATGATGCGTGTAGAATACCATTTCCATTTTAGTTTTGTTAAACACATTTTGTATGAATGACATCTTCATTTTGGTAGACGTGTCCAAACGTACAGCTATGCCCTAAATGGTTGTTAAAATTACGTTAAATTTTTTATCTCGCTTCATTATTTTATTATTTATACTTAATTAATATAGTAATGATGGCAATTTTGATTAAAAACAAACGATGCTTATGTGAAAAACGTTTTTCTATTTAACAATGTACAAAGTGTGCTCGTTAAGAACAAGCGTGAAAATATGTAAGTTTTTATAATGCTAAAAGTGATTAGTCCAGGTTTGGAAATCATTTACCGGAAGCCCACCTTATTTGTGAGCCGTACTGGGTTGTGCCATTTTATCATTACCGCTTTAACATAATTAAGAAATTATAAATACGCATTAGAAAAAAATTTCGATTATTTAAAACGTAATAAAGTTAATTGATTAAAATTGGACGTACTTTTGAAGTTTAAAATGGAAGTAAAATAACGTCGCTTCCCTCTGCAGATGCGTTCTAGATTTTGAAATGAGCGAAAATTTACAAACTCGCTCACGCCCAATTTTATGTTATAATTTACCACAACGACATTTTTTCTAAAATTCTTACATTTTAAGGGTAGAAAAGCGACACTTCGCGTAATTAAGGTATAATAAATATATCTGTTGCATCTGCTTTTTAATTAATAAAAAGGCCCTTATTTAAAAATATATAAAAAGCAACAGGTGATTTTGATTTGTATAAACACTTGATATTGAGCTTTAAGTTTGTAATTTATGAAGAAAATTGGTGTATAATTTTTCATACAGTTATAATTATTAAAATTTTCGCTTTTATAATTTATTTGGCTTGCATTCAAGAACGATTGCAATTTACTAGAGTTTTAAGTACCATGGGTTGTTACTAGTTAGTCATGGGTAATTTAGGGGTTTCCACGTATATTAATGATTTTTAAAAAGTTCATTTGTCGAATTTAACTGATTAGTTTTTATCCCAGACGTTTTGCTAAAAAATACTTTTCTAAAGGAAGAGATAGGTACTCATTCTCATTATTTAATGGTAAATTTTAAAATCGACGTATCTGAACTGTTCTGAAGTTTAACACCATGTCGTATCAATGACAGTTATTTATTTTCAATTAGTTGGATGCCATATCGGGGTCGTTATTTGTCGTTAAAAGTTAAAACCTAGGTAATAATAGGCGTTATAAATAACGCCTTGGAATGATACAAATAGAGGTAATTCTTTAAAAGTTTACTTAGAAAACTATCAAATAGTAATCCTTTAATGAAATGTTACTTTTGATCACCTTGTAGCGAGGCTGAACTTAAACGTAGTATTTTATATAAAAGTATAAAAGTATACCTGACATTTTTGGTAACCTTGCCAAAAAAGTTAAGCAGATCTATTTATTAATTTTAAACAGTTTTGTATCTGGTCTTGAGATAATACTATTATTTAATTCTTGGCAACATATTCTTATCGCAAATAAGCACTGCTTTTTATGAATACGCTAAGTTACATATTCGAATGTTTTGGCAACCCAAATGAAGGTTAGTCGAATAAAAATAAATAATTGTCCTTCAAGATTTTGCGATTTTTAGTTTCACTATTTACAAGAAAATCGCAAAAAACGCTTTTAATTCCTAGTTTAAAATAGATATATCCAATCTTACATTTTAGTGATTTAGCTGAGCTAAATACAAGAATATGAACCCAAATCATTACAAAAATTTAAAATAATGCAAAACTTTGTTTACAATCACAAAATTTCCCAAAGCAAGAGTTTGATTGATCGATGAGTATATGACATGAGTTTTTAGAATTGTTCTACTTATCCTATGGATAAGAAGCTCGAGCTGGATGACTAGATCTAAAAGTCTTCCTTATTTTCTTTAATTTAGATTGTGTATTTGAGGTTTTTTAATTTATCGGGCACACCATGTTTAAACTAAAAGTCAGTGACATAATTACACCCCCACAAAATAAAGAATTTCTTTAAATTTATATTAGTAATTTCGTACTTGTTCCACATTTTAGCAAAGTAGAAACATTTGAGAAATTAGGATGATGAACCTTAAAGTTAATTGAGGCAAATAAATGTGAAGTTTGTATCACAAAAGGGTTTAATAAGTAATGAAAGTAAATTAACTTTTCTAAAACAATCCAATAATTAATTTTATATTATATAATTTTTTATTTTTATTATTTATGTATTTAATACAAATTTTTATATCACAAATTAAACTTTTTAAATAAAAAATTGTTATGGGGCTTTTATTTGCAGAATTTTTATATAAAGAGTTTGAAAAATTTCTCAAAGTTATACAGTATTGTGTACGCAGGTATGGTGGGTTGCATAACACGCAGGCGTAATTTCGCTTGTTTTGTATTCGATTAAAAACTAATTACTTTCAAATGACTAATTTTGGTTTAAAAACAAATATTTGTATGCTCCTGGTATGAATTGCTATTGAATAAACGACACTAATCATAAGTAGTGTTTTAATAATATATCGATTCTATTTATATTCTTAATTTGATTTTCGATATTGGTTATTTACTGAAATGTAATGACAGTATCATTAAATTATTTGAATTGCAAAATGTAAATAATTAATGAATAGTATATAATAACTGAAAAGTATGTACACGCTATAAATACAGATAGAATGCATATTATATAAAAGTTTTATTTTCTCTATTATCTGTGATGCATTATAAATAGGGAAATGTTAAATCAAAAAGCTTTATAATGAAATTCTATTGAATTTTCATGTTTCAGTTGGTTAGCTGTTTAGTACTTTTCTTCAAGTTTATTTACATGTACAGTCAGTCTCACAATTATTGGCCACCCTAGCTGTACGCCAGGGTGGTTATTAGTCAACAACGACAAAAATACAGAAGGGGAGGTTGTTGATTTACTACTTGTTGGCAAAATAAAGTTACCCCTCAATTTAAGTATGGGGTGTTATGTTGGTTACACCCACAATTCGCCCTCAACGTATAGCCAGGGTGACCAATAATTGTGAGGCCGACTGTACATAAATTTAAAGCATAATCAATCATTTATTCGATATGATGAAACATGAAGTTTTTATATTCCTAAATGAGCAAGACAAGGCACCGAGCAGTCGTGAAAGAGTACATTTGAAATACATACATAAGTATTTCAAATATTTTTGTTAAAGTATTCAGACCTATTTGAAATGTAAAGTATTTAACAATTCTGTTATTCTGTATTTCAAATAGGTACCTACCTACCTTAAAATACATGTAACACGAAAATCAGTTTTATAGTCGGAAATTCTATAAAATTAAGAAAACAGAGGAAAATGAGAAAATGACAATAAAATCAAAACACAGTGCTCAATGTGCAAAGAGAAAAAAACGATAATTAGTCACAATTAACTTAATTAATTAAGTTGCACATTATGTACACAGAGGTCTAATAACTTCTGGAACGGCCTTAATAACTTCTAAACTTATTGACTAAATGGAATGAAATTCGGAAGAAGTAAATAACGTAATTTTCCCTATTTTTTGACTACGTTTAAAAAGTTTTATCATTTAAATCTTCACGGGAAATTTCCGGTAGCCCGCCGGGCCAGTCCAGCCCTGCCGCGAAAATAAAAATCTCCCCTCTTACCTCGAACATAAAAAATATGATGTGCACATGCACATGCACACCTCAGGAGCGAGAGAATCTTCAGAAAAATGAATTTTGTATTCTAAATATGTAGGCATCAATCGGGCATTTAAAGACCAACAGTGAATTTGGAGTTAAGACCACTGGATTTCCTAGAAATCGCTGTAGCTTTTCGTCGCTCTTATCAGATCTATAATTTGCTACAGAGGTCTTATCCAGTGGTTCAAAACCAGACAGGCAGACCTATCTGTCTTACTTTTACCACTTGACTTTGTAAGTCCGTAAGTCAGTAAATTGACTTATATGTGGAGGAAATGACAACAAAATCTGCTCTTAGACTGAATAAATAAAGATTGTGATTCATTAGATAGAGAAATTATGTCTAGATAAAAATTCTAGAGGAACGGTTATTAAAAGCTAATACAAGCTTTGTACCTTAAAGCAGATATTACTGTATGCACCTGGGTTTACTAATCAAGAGGAGTCGAGTAGGGTGCTCGTCTGAATCCGTCTTAATATTGATGAACAATAGCTGTTTTGGAAGCTTAAACATCAGTTCTAATCAACGTTCATCTCCGGCTTTCTTCTGGTAGCGTGTATAATATAGAGAGCTATTCAGGTTTTTTTAGGTATCTTCAAACAACGTTTTTACATTTCTCTGGGTCAAAGAACATGATATTAACACGTTAAAAGACAGTAGCTAAATGCTTATAGAACTGGTTGTGTCACAGTTTTTTTTCTTTTAAATTTTGCGTAAGAATTTTTTAACTCGCGTTTGTGACACTAACATTATTGGTTTCGTACCAGTGGTGACAGTAGACACTAGATTATTATAATTTTATATGGCAAATTGAACGCTGTAAAGCGTACAGCCATAGTGTTTAATTCAATTGAAAACGCTGGACATCAGCGTTGTGCCCAACTTGGCACCTTCTAGTAGGACGCTGATCAACGTATGTGTCCATGTCCATCAGATGATCCATCAATGTGTTAATAAGAGTAGTGAAAAGGGAGATGAGCTGTTGGAGAAAGGTTTTAAATAACCTTCCCGCTGATTCAGAATCAATTATAGAAACGAAACTATGAATTTCTTATCACCAAAAGATTGGCTCCTGATGGACTTACTGGGAAAAGTGGAAACTTTTAAAGTCTAAAATTGTTGGAAAATAACAGTTTAGGTAGAGCAATAAAGGTGATTTACAAGAAGATTCGCTTTTATAAGCAAAATAACAGCAAATATTGCCTGCTGTACTACTGTTTATCTACTACATATAACATATTCAAAGGAATCCATGTTGATAGGGCCAAAATAAGTGTCATCTTTCTCTTCAAAATTCGTGAGTTTATCCCATAATTAGGTTGACGATTTAAGAATTCATGACTTTAGAAAGGTTGCTTCGAGGTTGTGCAATTGGCTCGAATTAGTGCCCTAAGTGCCGAGAGTTAGTTTTTCCTCTATTTTATTATATTATTTATTGCTATTAAGTGCTTTAACGGGACTGTAAATGGCCAGACAGTCCTAGCCTATACTATGCCGGAATTAAAACTGCTCAAAAGCAAAAAATGTGTACTATTTGGCTTTTCGTATTTTGATTTTTGTATTTGCCTGCGTACATGGGTACCATTGTATTGTCACGCAATATTTAAATTAAACAAATTCAGTTTCCTGTTGTACATATACCAACATACCTACTATTTGCCGTTAACCCTCTTTAATTATTGTCGAGTGTCATTGTCGTTGAAGCAATTACATAATATTACTAAGGGCCGGCTCTAGGGCCTAGGACCTGTCTCCCTGTACAAATAAACGTGTTGTATCCCATTATACCATTACTAAACTTCACTATTAAGTTTTTTCTTTTGATGTCTATTTGTCTATTATAGTGAATTATTTATGTGTTTTTGAATGAGGAAAAGCATTGCCTTCTAATAACGAATACACCTAAATTTCAGAAATGATAGTTTTTCAGTTTTATTTAAAATACTTTTGTTGTTATTTTTTATTGCTTTTTTATGACTTTATAACTATTATTCGTTGATATTAGCATACCATTTGTAAAAGGGCAATTCCTTATTTTTGATTTGTTTGTATCGACTTTCTTTAAATAATTGTTCGATAACTTATTAAACGACTTCGTATAAAACACAAAACATTAAAAAAGTGGATATGCAGTAAATAGGAAGTAATTTCTATAACAAAAGGTGTATATAAGTGTATTAAAAAATCAATGAAAAGTTAATAGAAGTTTATAAAACAAGTAAAAGTGGAAAGTCATTGAACTTTTAATGCAATTCAATGTTTTCCTTATTATTTATTTATTGTCAAATTGCCATATCGATTGATAAAAGGTTTTAATTTAAATTCTTCAAAAGCGTAGTTAATTATAACAATTTGTTTAGGTTAAACTTTATGATTTATTTCAAGACAATCAGTTCGGTATGATACAATGTGAGACGTGATGGGTATTAGGACGCGCTTTGAAATTTGATTGTCTGCTGCTAATGTATCTAAATTAACAATTGATTAAAATAGTAGGTATATTTTTAAGCTGATGGCGTAAGTAATTGTTTGTAATGAATGTGTTAACAAAGAAAGACCATTAAAATTAAAAAAATTGTATTAATCCTTTCAATGCAAACAATACATGTACGCAGGAGCAAAGCGACAAAACTACCCCTTTTAGTATATGAGTACCTAACTATCCGATCAAATTGAAATATGTATGTGCATTTAGTGGTCAGTTTTGCCATTCTCGTGAATTTCAAAAATTCGCATAAGTTAATTTTCTAAGGGTGAGTAACGATAATTTGTCCAAACGTTACTTAAAATTAAATCAAAAGTTTGTAAACTTTGTTTTTTAATTTTTTATTTGGGTTCTAATGTATTTGTATTATTTTTAATTTTTAAGGCAATTAAAGTTATTATTTCGGTAAAATAATAATTAAATTCATTAATTATTCATAATTCATCTTTTCATACTTTTAAAGCGTATATTCGTTTAGTTTCTAACGGTTTCAAACGGTTTCAAACATGCAATCGTGTTTGTTCAAACGTCTAAAGTGCAGCAAAACGTTACGTGTATGTTCAGTTCACTTATCGTGATATCTTTGTTTCATGTAACAAGTTAACTCACCTACTAATATTAAAAATGTGTATAATGACGACACGCGTTATTAATTTTTTTCTAAAAAAGTGTTTTTTTACTAATGCAATAGTTTGTTTGATATTCGTATTAGTCATGACAGTTTTTGTCTGGAATTAATATTATTTACCTACTATACACATACCTGGATTACTATGTTTGTACAAAACGTAAAACAATGGAAAGTGTAATCGAGAACATTCAAAATTTCTCACCTTTTAGATACAAATAGTGCCACCAAGCTTACAAAAACCTCGGAAAATATGCGAACTTTCAGCACACTTTTCCACACTTTTCACCAACTAAGCAATTGCCTTCGTAAGAATTGTCTGACGCTATATAGACAACTCCTCACCCGATGCATCAAAATTATTAACCATTACGATACCCATATACAGATACCTTAGTTTATCTTATTTAAGAACCCTGGAGTGCGTAGTGAAACGTGGTGAAACACAATTACGACTTAAAAAATGCTGCTGTCAAAGATAAACAATGCTTTGCGAATCGTTGTTATAAACGGACATTAGAACATAAAACATCAGGAACGAGTCTTGACAACCGCAATAGGAAAAAATGCGACAGAAATTACATTTTGGACTTCAATCGCGTTTACATTGTCATTGGTTGCCATGATCTTTCCTTATAAGTGGGAGTGCGATATAAGCAACCATTTCTATAGGAGAAATTGACCGGAAATCACTATATTTACTCTTCCATTGCGATTCATAAGAAATCTGTTAGGCATCCTGTAGCGAGCATTCGAGTTCGCCTCAATCCTTGCACTAGTTTCTCGGAACAGTCATAGAACAAATGAGAAACAATAATACAGAATAAAATCTTTGTTCATTGGTTAACTGACGGTTCCGAATAACTATACCTTTACAACTTCAAATTGAGACTAAACAATATCAAATTTGGATTAAACAATATCAAATTGGAAATAAACAATTCCAAATTGGGATTTAACAATTTCAAATTGAGACTAAACAATTTCAAATGGGGAATTAGACTGTATCTGAATTATAAGCTTTTGATAATGCCAATGTATAGAGCAAATAAAAGCGATCAATTACGTTTTTTCATTTTTTTATAACGCGTAAATTAAGCCCAAAAGTAATTTTTAAAGTACTTTAACTGAAAAAGGTCGTTTTTATTTATGTGACAACAGCGCTTACAAAGCGAGTGAGATATTATACAATCGAAAGTAGTAAGACAGAGAAATAGACAATCCGCTTATATTTTTCAAAAATGTAATTAATCGTAGAAAGGCCACGATTTGAAACGACCAAGAACTACCATTGGGGTCCGTCGGACCCCAATTAGTAGAGCTAGAAATGCCAAAACTATGTCTTTTTAAAAATTTTTATGGTGGCGTTGAGATATTTAAAGCCTAAATAATAAATTTTATAAGAATAAATAAAACAATTATTTACAATTGTCATACAAAATAATAAAATTTAACAAGCCTTTCATCTAATTGATAAATTTAATATCAGGACCCTAAAATATTTGAAATAAAAACGTTTTTAATCTTTTGGCCCAAAAAAAACTTGAAAAAAAAAGTTTTTTATTTTGTAAGCCCCAGCCTAGGGTCCGCGAAATCAATGTCTAAATCGTCCCTGGATAACCACAAAATGATATCAGAATCACAAGAGCAATGCTAAATTACAATAAAAAAAATAGTCTGCATTGATTTACATGACGAAAAAGGCATTTGGGAGCAGTGGCGGCGCTACCTATTCTTGCGCCCTACGCAAATTTAAAATATTTCGCCCCCCAACCACCAAAACTGTAATAAAAAACAGACCTTGGCTAAGAAACTAAGATCAAAAAAATTTAAGGCTGTACTGTCAATTAATTTGTGGAAAACTGTAAACGGTTTTAATCTCGTTATTTACATGTAAAAATAGTTCAAGTTTCCACCAATTTTCTGCTTGTGTTCCACAAAAACCTCCCAATTTTTGCACTTTTTTCGCGAATAACTTACAAATAACACATTTCTCCACGACCGTTTGTTTCTATGAGTTCGATGAGTATTGAAATTATCTCCTGTCGCCTGTGATCTACCAAAAATCGCTCCGCGATTGACTTCTTGGTCATTCCTGACCTATACCACTTTGCGTAGTTTCAGAAATTAAACACTATTCGACGCAGAATTTTATGTACTTTAATTTATCTATAATTTAAATTTTGTGAAAAATGCGTTGTTTGTAAGTTATTCGCGAAAAAATGAAAAAAGTGCAAAAATTGCGAGGTTTTTGTGCTACGGTGGTAGCACAAAAACGAAGGGGGCTTCGAACACAAGCAAAAAATTGGTGAAAACTTCAAATAACTCTTTTTATATGTAAATAAAGAGATTAAAAAGTTTCCAGCTTTCCACAAATTAACTGACGGCAAAATCCCATGTTTCTTGACCATTTAATGGTATTTAAAATTAATTAAAATTTATAACAATGTTTTCGAAAATAAATAAAAGGTCAAAACGTTTTTGTTTTTAATTATTATTATCAAGTTTGTAAAATATTTATTACGAGGCTATCTGGCGGCGCCTTTAAAATATTGGCGCCCTTAAAATATTGTCGCCCTATGCGACGCTTACCTCGCTTACACCTAGCGCCGCCACTATTTGGGAGTAACGCAAAATCATCGTTTTTCTACTAATTCGAAATTTAACAAAAAAATGTTTTTGTACTCTCATATGTGAAACTAAGCATTTCGTCATCACTTACTCGTTACGAAAATAGCATTTTCGTTTCTAGTGAGAGAAAGTTTTTGTACAAGCGGGGATGTTGATAGATGACGTAAAATGTCCGCAGTAAGACGAGCTTGAAGTTTGCGATTTTAGTTAATTAATTGTTTTAATTGATAAATTTGAAATTTAATAAATGGCACATACAACTTAATAATTATTTTATAATTTAAATTTAAATAAATTCCAATTTTATTTGAAAAGTGACATTGCTTGGTGTACTTGGTGTCATCTAGCGGCTTTTTAGAAAATCTCTATTGAAATGTCAGTTCAAATTTTAGTAAAAAGAATTATTTTAAAATGTACTAATTATCGTTGTAGAAAAAATAGCATTTACGACTCGAGATGAAATCCGTTTTTTTCGTTCGATAGATTATTTCACTCGCCGCTTCGCGGCTCTTGAAATAAATTCTATCTCACGAAAGAAATTGATGTTTCATCTCATGTTGTAAAAAATACTATTTTACATTTTCAAAATCTATATTAAAAGTTAGGAAAAGTCACCGAAAAGCACGACTGAAATTCGAAAATTAAGTATAAAAATCTAAGTCTAAAAATGAAATGGGGTCCGAAAGACCCCACTGGCCTTTCTAGGGTTAAAAGAGATGTGTAATACGGAATTTTGTTATTTTTTCTTCAAGTTGTCAGAAAACTGACGGAAGTATTATATTTTATTACAGGTTAGGATGATCTCTCTGACAGCTTTCAGAAAAAATACGGCTTTATACGTCTTTTTTAATTACATTTTTTTACGCTTGCTAGGCTATGTTGCCACATAAATAAAAACGACTTTTTTCGGTTAAAGCACTTTTAAAAATTATTTTTGGGGTTAAGATAGAGAAGATAGTGAAGATAGAGAGAAATTAAAATAGCCAAAAGTATTCATTTTATCTTTATTTTCATAAAAAAACAGTTTAATTTTCCATTGAGACTCAATAAGTGAAATGACAATTCGTTTTTTACCCAATATGAAATTGATTATTCTCAATTTGGAATTGTTTAGTCTCAATTTGAAGTTGTAAAGGTATATAGTGCAAGAATACTAAACAGACCTATTAAAGTTAAAAAGCTCTTTCCTGGTAGAGTAGGGTGTATTTTTTTATTCAATGCTTCCAAAATCACTATCAAAAAAATTAAGTTTCCATTTTCTTGATAATAGTATTTTTTACAACATGAGATGAAACATCAGTTTTTTTCGTGAGATAGAATTTAATTCAAGAGCCCCGTAGGGGCGAGTGAAGTAATCTTTCGAACGAAAAAAACGGATTTCATCTCGAGTCGTAAATGCTATTTTTTCTACGACGATAATTAGTACATTTTAAAATAATTCTTTTTACTAAAATTTGAACTGACATTTCAATAGAGATTTTTTAAAAAGCCGCTAGATGACACCAAGTGACAGGAATGTCACTTTTCAAATAAAATTGGAATTTATTTAAATTTAAATTATAAAATAATTATTAAGTTGTATGTGCCATTTATTAAATTTCAAATTTATCAATTAAAACAATTAATTAACTAAAATCGCAAACTTCAAGCTCGTCTTACTTCGGACATTTTACGTCATCTATCAACATCCGCTTGTACTAAAACTTTCTCTCACTAGAAACGAAAATGCTATTTTCGTAACGAGAAGTGATAACGAAATGCTTAGTTTCACATATGAGAGTAGAAAAAAAATATCTTGACATTTGCCGTGTTATTACTAATGCTTTTTCATCTGATTGTACACGCCCACTGAGGGTTTTTGTAAGCTCGGTGGCACTTTGTTTACAAAATTTTATGATTTTATGTTATTATGGAACTTATGAATTTTTTATAAGCAATTTACGATATGTATAAAATTTACGTGAAAGCTAACGCGTTTTATATGTTCTGTAAAGACCCCTATTTATTTCCTACATACATACATAAGGAGTAAATAAGCTCTAAATAAATTAAAAGTAACTACTTTTAATGAAACTTTTTGGAACGATATCTCCAGTGGCGTAACTAAGAACTTGGAGGCCTTCCCGCGAGATTGAGAGCGAGCCTCTCCTTATGAATTTTTTGATATTAACAACACAAAAAATTATTTGAAAATTTTATAGAGTTTCAACGTAAAACAATAATAATACTGATTAGTGGAAAAAACGGTCAAAAGTACACATAGATTAGCAAAAATACAATTTTTTTGTTAAGCAAATAGTATATGTTCAAGGACGTATGTTTAGAAAAAACATTTTTTCATTACGATCGCATTAAATCACAACCCTTACAAGTTTTAATTGTTTATGCACTTTTTGGCCGTTGGGTTGCACCTGAGAATATCAACTTTAGCAAGTCCATTCTACACTAGATATTTATTTTCATATAAAAGTTCATATCATTTAGGATTCATTTGTGACTATTTCTAAAACTTTTACAACCGACCGCCTTTAGTTGCTTATTGTTGAAACATCTGTGTAACTTTACAAGGGAAGAAAAGTAAAAAAAAATAAATACATAATTACAAAAACAGACATTTTTAAAGTTCCTCTTTAAGCTAGTCTTGCACCACTGCTTCTAGAAGCTATAGCTTCTTTTTCTCAGCTAAAAGAAACCTTGCATTTCTAGCGTCAAATGCTAAAATATGGGCCAAGTTTATCTTCTATTGCTTTGAAAAAAAAAGCTGGCTTCTAGAAGTTGTGATAAGAGGTTAGTTTTATGGTACAAACTACGGAGTTTTTCGGGGGCCCTCCCGCAACGGGGGTCCTGCGGGCCCGTTATTTACGCCACTGGAAATCTCTATCTCGTACATTATAAAAATATAAATGGTGTTCAAAAATACTATGATGTAGGATTTGATCTAACTTACATGTATGTATGTACCAAAACGCTTTGTTTACTTAGGAGGAGCTTTTAAAGTTTCTGGTTTCTTTAATACAATATTTTTTAAACCGCAAGGTAAGCCTGTGTGTGTGACACGACCTTTACCTTCCATTTTGGCTTGTGCAGGCCGATTGAACGATGTCCACACGCTCCGGTGTGGCCGCCTGCACAGGCAAAACCCGAAGGCAAGTCTGTGTGTGTGGCACAGGCTTTAAAGTAGCACAGTAGCTTAAGCTTTACACGTCTATCCACACCACATACACTCTTTGTTGGGAGTTTTTGTTTAATTTATTAGTTTAAGTGCCCATGGTTGGGAGTTTAGAAAGTTGATGTTTTAGGCTTTTAGTTTAAAGTACAGTTCAGCCTCTATAGTCAGGACAGATATGTTTTTTTAGTGAAACCGAATTTGTGAGGTGCACTATTTGTTAACAGGAATCTAAGCTTAAAACTCTGGCATGTAAATTTGCCCTGGCAAAAGATAGTTTTTGACATCGTTTGTTTGTTTGATTGTGGATGTAAGCACGGTAATCTAAGCTTAACGTCATGCGTAGAAATTTCAACGCACGACGCTAAAGCTTAAATTCCTGTGCTTTTGCTTCTTGAGTTGATTCAGTACTAATAAATTAGTACGATATTTAGTCCATCTAAAACGGCCCTAAGTGGTCAATATTTTTAACTTACACTGTCTCTAACATTTTTGTTTGTTTTCGATTTTGTGCTATCTATGCCATCTTAAGAGCTTTTTATCATTATGAGCTTCTGTTATCTTATTATCTATTCCCATTCTGACACTACCGCAGCTTTTCATGTTTAATAGTATTTTTTTCTCTCTGGGATTATTTATTTATTATAGTCTCATAGTGGTCACATTTTGAAACTTTTATTGTTGACGAACTAAGTCGGTAGTTAAAAAACATGTTGTTTTTCCAAATTTTAGTAAATTGCTTCTAAAATCACTTTTTTAAATATTTATTACTCAAATTGCTATTGTTTGTATCTTTTTGACCTTAAAAATCATCGATTTCACGTCAAAATGCTCACGCTATAATTACACACTTCTGGAAAAAAAATCGACGTTTACATATGACTATAAAGTAATCACAAGAAAGCTTAGTAAAACGGAATCAAATTTGAAATTATAAATAAAAATTGCTTTAATAAAAATCCCAGAACTGATAATTCAAGTTCCATTTTCAGCTAAATTAGGTATAATTAACGTGTCCTTACGTGTATACATGCTATTGAATTAATATTGGCTGACCTTTAATATGTAAATTAATTCCAAGTATAATTTTTAGCATTAATCGAAATATTTTCAAAGAATATACAAAAATGGGATGTAGCGCAGCTAAAAACTTAACAGTTGAACCCATGGACAATAATTCCAAAGTCACCAAATTCACAAATGGAACACCCGAAATAATGACCACCAAAGTATCAACTCCTCTTAAAGTATCCGACGTTCCTGCATTAAATGGAGTGGACCCACAGACGGAGTTTTTAGAAAATGGACAAGTAAATAACGTGCATTTAACAAGTAAGTTAACTGTATCTTATGAGGATGAGAAGTAGAAATTCAAATTTTGTTACATTCTTATTACATTTTCTATGTAACTTTCGAAGTTACGAAGGCGGATTTCTATCCTCTATGTCGTTTTTTATTGTTAAAAGGCTAGCAGAAGTGCTTTTAAAGCGATGATCAGTCAAGTCCTTGGGTCATTGTTTCTGGTAGCAAAAATAACTATTGGACAAAATTCTTATTTTTGTTGTTGAGCGTTGGTTGCTTAGCTCATGTCAGGACTATTATAACCTTAACCTTAAGGAATTTTTGTAAAGGAATTGATGTAAATACGTATAAAGGATTCGAAATACACAATAAAGAACAAAGAACAAAACAAACAGTCGGACATTGCGTGTTGCTTATCAAGAGTTGTTACCCATTATTATTTTTTGAGCAACCATCATTACGTATAGTGAGGTTATTGCCTTTATCCAAACAACTGACAATATGTACATCTTTGTTTAGAAACACCCCCGTTAATAAAAGGCGGTTAAATAAACGCAACTAACGTTTTACAAAGGGAAACTTTCAACCCTATACTTAAAACGTTAATTGGTTAATAATAAATGTTAATTTTAGGTAATGGGCTGTCGTTTGACATTCCACTAATTGAGGACGAAGGCGAAAGTATAATTAAAAAACATCCACCGAAGAGATTTCAAAAATTAGAAGATCAACAAACGAGTCCTACTGATTCTCTAATTCGTTTACAAGAAAAATTGGACGAAGCTGAAGTTAGAAGGCAGCAAGTATAATTTATTTTTCTATAAGTTGATATTACGTGACTGAGATTTTTGTTATATTTTTGTAGATACTTTTACAAAGGGTACAATCAGCACAATGTAAAAAAGTTCTAAAAAAGCAATCTAGCGTGTATTCCATAAACGAAAACGATATAGATCATCTGGAAGTTCCCTTAGAGAAACCCGACACACCATTTGTTACAAATCTTGGAATTATCACGCATAAGAAAAACAACTTATTGTCGTAAATGGAAAACAATTATTTATTTAATAACTATTTTATTGAGTAATACGGGTAATCGATTTTGTTGGAAATTGAAGCGCGGGTGAAGGAATGGCTAAGTGATTAAACTTCTTTTTTGTTCCTTTCTTGTAATGTAATGATTTATTGAATAATTAATTTTAAAAGTCATTTCATAGGTTTTATTCGATTTTGTAAAAGCTTTGAATAAACTTTTTTCATTTTATAATTTTTTTGATGCTATTTTTCAGAATTTCCAACTGTTTACAAAAGTAAACGTACTAAATACACTTTGAAGAGTTGGGAAATGAGGGGTGAATAGTGAAGTAATCGTTCAGTGCTTGTATTTACTAATGGATAGAATAACTAGAGTCTTTAAACTGATGAAAAATCTTCTATTATATTTTTGTTCATTCGATGCTCTAGTGCTCACTTATCCAGAAGGCTTCAGGAGGAATAATTCCATCTATTAAAAAGACAAGACTTGTAGAACCTAATTTAAAAGATTTTTTACTTGTCCATATTAAAACACATTAATGCCCAAGGTAGCAATTTATAGAAAAATTATATGGCCTACATTATCGAATCTGATAACGAAGTTATGGTTCTGATAGACGTCCTAGATTTGACAGAATAAGACGCTTCAATACAGTTTTGTACAAAACAGCAGAAATGAACATCTGCGTCGTGGTTTTTTCCTTATCATTCAATGTTGGTACTAGGGGTCGGTACCGTTGAAGAAGCTCATTTGAGCAATTGTAAAAAATTCTATTGAAGTTGGATAAGACTAGTCATCTGTCCAACTGATTCTTAAAAGGATTCATTAGTACGCTAGGTACCTACTCTACGGTTGGGTTGCAGGAAGCTTTTAACGACTTGTTACAATTGAATTGGAACTCCATTTAATTGTAACGAGTCGTTAAAAGCTTTTTGCAATCTAGGGTAATACTCTACGATGGGGTATTGATATGTAGTTAACCTACTATAGAAGCAATAATAAAACATAATTACCTCTCAATAAAATACATTTATTACACCGAACCTCCAAGACAAGAAAGTTTGAAACTTTCAAAAATAAATATTACATCACAGCGTCTATTACTACATCTTCGTTCGAAGAAAATTTATGACGTTTCAGACTTCTTTTGATTTGAAGGAAGAGATAGTAGGCCGAAAGAGCCAGATCCGGTGTATAACGGTAAGGTTCAAGCAATACAAATACCAAAACACGAACTGTTTCCATTGCAATGCGTAATTTGTGTGCTGGCGCATTGTCTTGCAAAAACAAGACACCTTTAGCCAAGATTCCACGTCTTTATAAAGTGGAATAATATTGCCCACTTATTCCACATCCCTTATCAAGATAATCGATTATGATTGCTCGACGAAAATCCGAAAAAACTGAGGCAAGAATTTTTCCAACAGAATTTTGAATGCGGAACTTCTTCGGCCTTGGAGAACCAGAATGCTTTTACTTTATAGATTGCTGCTTTGTTTCTGAATCGTAGAAATGTGCCCAAGTTTCATCCATGATAACAATCCTGCTTAAGAAGTCAGCATCCTCTTCCAAACGAGCACAGATTGAGCTCGACGATTCCACCCTTGCTCGCTTTTGATTCACGCTTTGGGGGACCCATTTTGCTGCAATTTTTTTCATGTCCAAATGGATGTAAACTATGTGATGGGTAATACTTCTAAAAAACTGAGGCACGAATTTTTCCAACAGAATTTTGAATGCGGAACTTCTTCGGCCTTGGAGAACCAGAATGCTTTTACTTTATAGATTGCTGCTTTGTTTCTGAATCGTAGAAATGTGCCCAAGTTTCATCCATGATAACAATCCTGCTTAAGAAGTCAGCATCCTCTTCCAAACGAGCACAGATTGAGCTCGACGATTCCACCCTTGCTCGCTTTTGATTCACGCTTTGGGGGACCCATTTTGCTGCAATTTTTTTCATGTCCAAATGGATGTAAACTATGTGATGGGTAATACTTCTAAAAAACTGAGGCACGAATTTTTCCAACAGAATTTTGAATGCGGAACTTCTTCGGCCTTGGAGAACCAGAATGCTTTTACTTTATAGATTGCTGCTTTGTTTCTGAATCGTAGAAATGTGCCCAAGTTTCATCCATGATAACAATCCTGCTTAAGAAGTCAGCATCCTCTTCCAAACGAGCACAGATTGAGCTCGACGATTCCACCCTTGCTCGCTTTTGATTCACGCTTTTGGGGATCCATTTTGCTGCAATTTTTTTCATGTCCAAATGACTGTAAACTATGTGATGGGTAACACTTCTAATAAGTTGTTCTTTGTTGCTATGGTAACGCGATTTGCTTTTATTCAAGGAAAATCGCTTAGGCTAACTAGATATCAATACACCCTCGTATACTGGATCACACGTGGCTGACAGTTGAGTTATAAAGGTCATAGGTCTAATCGATAATAATAAAAGAGTGAACACTATACTCAACTCAAGAGGTAAACAAATGATCACCATCATCAGCAAGTTCCAAATGGATTCTTCTATAAGGATTCAGATGCTCGTATTGCACAAGACCTATCATATTTTATCCAATTCCACAATGAAATAGAAAATTAATTGAGCAGTAGAGTTACCATCGTCAATGTAGCGGATCTTCAAGATCCTGTTCGCTTTCTTTCAAGATTTGACTGGCGCTCGTAGTTTAGGGCTGCCAATAAACTCTACCTACGTTGTCGAAGGGAATGAATACTATCAAAGATGAGCAACAATAGAATAATAATCTACCATTACATGTACATTAAGGTGGTTCTTATTTAACGTTTTTCTGAATTTTATTTTTGCCGCCCTCTGATTTTATTGCAAAAAAACAACAAAAATTATAAGCCTCGTTTTAACTTTCTAGCTAGGACATGGCTAAAGTCCTCCTGTAACGAGAATAAGTTTTGTATTTAAAAAACATGATTTTTCCATCATTTTGTATTTTTCTGATAGCGGGTATAAAAAATTGAGAGAAAATTATGACTTCAAATTGAATCAAGTGGCGATGGCGTTGAGACTACTTTTCTGGGAAAAATTCGAATTGTGAATCACTTTATATACAAGAAAATAATTAAACAATATATTTAAAATAATTTAAATTAAAGTTTTATCTACTTGAATTTATTTTAAATTTCAAGTCAATGCATGTGATTTGTTTCAAAGCGATAAGAATTTTTGCACATTTATTTGATCGAATCAAGGTTAATAAATTAAATTGAAAAATTTTAAAATTTTAATGCTTTAGTATAATTTTGAACTTCGTGTCGCGATGTTGATAAGTGCTGGGTTGTTTTTCGGATTTTCAACAAGGAATTTTTATTTAACAACTTAAAAGGTTAGTTTTTGCATTTTTAAACTTAAATAGTGAAAAACTAAATAATTATTTACGTTTTCTAAATAATTATAAATTAATGATTTTACAATTTAAAAAAAATTTTGACGCCTCTTACGTAAACAATTTAGTTTAGACCTACGTACAGATACAATAATTTAAGTAATAATTATCAACTGTAATTACAAAAAAGCTTTTTATTTAACCAAACAAATTTTCCTCGAAAACTTATTACACCTAGTGACCATTTGTCTCGTGATTTTCACTGATAATAAATTTTTTAGTCATATTGTTACGAGGTAAATATTTATCCAATAAATTAAACGCCTCCAGGGTAATTTGACGAAATAATTTTGTGATTATATATCAAGAATTAAGTTTGTTGATTGATATCAAAGTGGTTTATTTAAATAAACAATTATTATACAGGGTGATTCAGAACTCGAGGAAAGAAATAAAATGTTTAATTTTAAAAATTCATGAATTTTATGGAAAAATCTTTGAGAGATTTTGAACTCGATTACCTCAAAAGGTAACAAAAACATTTATTACATATTTTCTGCTTAAAATTCGGCTCGAAATAGGACATTTTCAAAGACCTGCCTTGTTTTTAATTAAAGATCAACTCTGTATCTGGAAACAAATCGATTATATCGGAAAAAAATTTATTTTAAATTTCTGCTCTAAATTCGATGCTTATTACGACTGTTGCTGATGTAGAAGATGGCTTGAACGTTTTAATTTCTTCCAACAAATTGGCAAAATTTATGATTTAGCAATTTCTTCACTGCTGAAACGCAAGTTCTTTTTCATTGCGTTTCAAATTAATGTAAATTCAAATTAATGCACAGTAAAGTGTTTCAATTGATGGAATTATATCCTTTCACCTGTCATATTGATTTCAACGAATTTTACCAGTTTGAGTGTGTATTTAAGGTCTGTAGGGCTTAATTCCTAGGATCTTTATTTATGACTTTGTCACTAAAAGTACGGTTTAGTACTCGAGCGTTTTACTTTAAAAACTGCAAGGTACTTTGACAAATCATGTTATACAATCGTTTTAAATTTCTTTAATGATTAGTATTAAACCCTCAGTTAATTTTTTTAAATTCTAAATAACTACGAACTAATTTTAGAATTTTTTAAAATTTATTAGATTTTAATATAGGTACCCTAATCGAAATGAATAAGTTTTTTAGTAAATTGACATAGAAGTATATTTTAAAGATATTTTTTTGGTAATAGCAGACTAGAAGAATAGAATAGATATTTTCTACTATATAAATTTACATGATTCAGGCATTTACGGAGAAATTTAGAACACATTTCAAAATGAAACAAATTAATGTACGAGAGAATGGTAAAATTTAGGGACCTCCGCAAACGCCCGACTAATTTCCCTTAATGCTAAAACATACAAACATCTAATAAAATCCAAATATAAATAAGTACTATTTAAACCGAGTTTTATTATCTCATTATTTTATACATATTCATTAACATTATTATATTTATAATACCCGTAACTTGTCAGTTGATTTAGTGGGATTTTTAATAAAATTTCTTTATTATATTAGTATATAAAACAACATTTTATTTATTAACTTCATTTACAAACCACTATTTGATAGTGAAACGGTAAATGTTACAAAAGTCTTTGGTTTTTTTGTTTACTTCATATTAAATTGTATCTAATGTGCGTTAATAGTTACATTTTACGTAATGTCCCATTTCAAATAAAAACATAAACTTTTACTTTTAATTAAACACCTCCACACCAAGCAGAGGCACAGCACTATAAAAACTACGCACATCAATTTTTCGTATCTTCCATAGTTTTTTGTGTGTAAAATAATGTAATCCAATTCCAAAAATTTAAATTCTTTGTACACTTATTATTATATTATAAATACATCAATTTCTTCAATGTTTCGATAAAAATTTCAAATACACACACGAGAATTTTTATTAGGTACATTATTATAGGTACAATTTGATTTGTATTTTATTGTTAAATGCAATGTCGTTATGTTGAAAGTAACATGAGCAATGAAATAGGCCAATAATTCAGTCACGATCTTTATTTCTTTTAAATTAATCTCGTGTGTATAAAGATTTAAAAAAAAATAATTAATTCTAAAATTAATTACACAATCAAAAATTAACAAGCTTCAAATTTACGAGGTGTTAGCAAAAAGTTTTTCACGTACCAAAGGGTTCAACTTATAGGAAACGAGATGAAGGGTGGGTAACCTCACTGATGGTTTGCAACAGCTGTTTTATGAACGTGAACTTAGGGGGAACTGGTGCTAACCTAACAGGATGGATGAATTGAACAGGAAAAAGAATTGACTAGAGACTAGCGACTTAAGAATTGGCAGACGAAGTAGATGATGGAACTGGTTAGAGAGTACAACGCCATAGAAGGAGCTTGAAGGAGTGGGATGTGGGAAATGATGTTGGTGATAGTATTTTCAGTAGCTTCAAAGATTTTTTCGCTTGACATAAAAGAAATCAGGTGTAAGTTAGTGCAAAATCAGCCAATAATTGCACCATTTACTCGATGATCTAGTTCACCCCTGAAGCATACTTCGGTGCTATTACGAACATTGCACATGGGAAACGTTTTGTTAGTACCTCGTCTTTACATGAGCACATGAGCAGTTCTCATTTTACCCAATATAAAGCAATCTTAAATCAAAGAGAAAAATAAAATATGATGAAGATTGTCAATGTATTCTCTTATGTTAGTAGAGGTGTGAAATGCTTGCAAAATTTCCCATGTAACTTAAAAACACTTTGTTACATAGTAAATTTTCCAAAATAACTTAATGGGTTTTAGTAATGAAATACATTTAGTAGCGATCGTTGCTATTTTTTTGGCACCTTAATATGTTGTGTAATGAGAATTAAACGTATTATTCTTGTTGCAAATTATTGCTCCTAAACATAATTGCTATAAGTACACCAATATGCTACAAAGCTTTGATTCGACAAAGGAAACAAACAATTATTATTACATCATTTTTTTGGTTACAAACACGACAGCAATTTTTGTTAAAATATTTTTTTGCTAGCGATGTACATCCAGTAAAAGTTGTTTGGGGCTTTATCAAGCTGCCGTATTACAAGATATTTTAGGAATGTGGAAGACAACCTTGCACGTCAATTTACAATAGGTGTCCAAAAATTGGTCTTGCTGTTACAAGAACATTAAATAAAACTAAATCTAACACACAGCCTCTATATTATGTATAAATATAATATTAACCTACTAGTTCTTCCACGCACGGTTTAGAACACGGATTGAGCGATAAACATTTACAAAATATAGAAAAAACATTTAAGAGTGTTTTTGAACTACAAAGTTCGTTGGGGATTTTTTTCTCTTTTTTTAAATTTAATTTATTATAGAACAAAGTGTGAACTATTGTTTTATTAATTATAGAAACCTCGGTTCATAGCAGCTCTGTTGCGATTGTGCCATTTACATTGAAGTATTCGTAAGTATGTGCGTCGAAAACTTGCATTACAAAGAGCGTAACACATAGGATTTATAGTAGAATTGATATAGCAAAGATAGTAAAAAAAGTCCCACACTTGGGGAGGAATTCGCGCACTTGTTGATGTTACAGGTTTTAATAAAACAAGTATATTATATGGTGTCCACGTAATGATAAAAGTTAATAAGATAGCCGAAAGTGTTTTGGCCGCTTTTCTATCTGCTTTTTTCTCTGTCGTGCGTTTTTTCTTTTTCACTTGTTGTTTTGATGTATTTGCTAATAACGTTCTTCCGGCTAGTTGTTTCGGTATTATTTTTGCGTTTAATGGTATTCTTATATCCGGCATCGCCGATGGCCTTCTATTTACGTGATTGCTTTGCGCACTACCAAGTGTAAAGTTGGTGTCTGTATGAGATCTGACCGATCTCGGTGCACCGTCTTCCGGTATCATTTTTATCGACGGAGTTTCTGCACAAGACGTGCCTTCTGTCGTTTCTGCTGGAAGCCGAATGAGTATTGTATAAACACTATCACTAGATACAGATCGTCCTGCTAAACGGTTTGCTGTTGGTAAACTTCTAGTATCTCGAGGTGTTAATCTCGTTGGTGTCAAATTTGCTTGTGCCATTGCCAAATCGCGTTGTTGTTGCGTTATTCCTACAGCATATGGATCTCTGAAAATATAAATATTATAATCTTTTTTTTTTACAAAAGGCTTGTATAAAGTTACACTTCCATTTGGTCAAAATGGAGACAAGTCGTCGGCCTGTGCTAATAATAGGCATGTCGATCGGTTATGATACTCACTTAGTGCCTGTACTATATTTATATATTTTAAAGGTCTATAAGTAATACAGTAATACACAAGGATGTAGTGTAGGTGTCAATCTTTGACACAGTGAATCAATATAAAGAGGTACAATGGACTCTATCTCTGGAGCTAAAAAAGATATCAAAATTCGATCAAAACTACTTGAATAGGACGAAGAAGGAATTATTAGAATGACGAAAAATTCTTAAATGTCAACCCCCCAACTTGTAACAGATCATTTGAAAGCCCTTAAAAAGCAGTTTCTCAAAAAAATACCAACTTAAGCAGCATTTGATTTTATAAAATAAAAGTTGTTAAAAGTAGTAGAGATCTTGCCAAATCTAAACGTCCTTAAATGGGTAGAAGAGTACGGGGGAAAGCTGTAGAAAGAGAATATTTATATAACTTTGGTTATGAGGTAGCAGACAATTTAGCTTTCTGCGCAGGTGTTTAGAAGTGGCAATTACTATAATACCTAGCTGCATTGTTTTTAATACCAAACTTCAAGGTCCTGTAGCGACACCTAAACATTTTTTTAATTATAAAAAAAATATTGTGGCACTTTCTTGCGACAAAGAATCTAATCCCTGGGGCTCTAAAAAATCTGAATAAAAATATAATAAACTCAAATAAAATGAACAAAAAAATTAAATTCTAGGAGACTCATTCTTTGCTCGTATCGGCTTTGTCCAATAAGTCGTTTTCGTTTCATTTTTCTGCGGTCCCATACATAGCCTTGTACTCACTGCACCTCTATTGCGGACGGTACTGAACAAATGGCTCTACCACTGAATAAAGGAATACCCCCTACTCTACCAGGAAAGAGCCATTTAGCTAATAATATGGATCGCAATTAGCGTTTAAATATAGCGATATCCTGTCAATTTCTCCAAGAGAAGTGGATGCTTATACTCCCACACTTATAAGGAAAGATCATAACAGACAATGATAATGTAAACTGACGGAATGAATGAGTCATCCATGGACTTCTGAAATGTCATTTCCGTCGCATTTTCTCTTAAAGGTAACGGTTGCTAACCCTTCTTCCGAATGTTTTATGTTCCAAGGGTCTAACCTAATAAAATGATGTTAGGTCTAACTTAAAAAAAGTTACGTTAAGGCTAATAAAGTTAAATTAGGTCTAACCTAATAAAGTTAGGTTAGGTCTAACCTAATAACGCTAGGTCATGTCTGACCTTATAAATTTCGACCCTCACTTCCTCATGAATGATACTGAGCTATACGAAAATTATTTGCCGAAGCACCAGAACACACTTAGGCTCAAAAACCGTCGCAAACTATCTACTAGTGTTCAGTCCAGTTAATACTGGGGAAAATGGGTATTGGGTGGGCATTAATGAATCCCTTCTTATTCGTTTGGCCTGTACGTTCCTTGCCAAGCTTTGCTTTCTCTTTGCGATAGTTTTATGGAGTCCTTTAAGAGAATTAGTGACCATTAAAGCCTTGATTTGTCTAGTTTTTGACCAAGAATAACCTCAATAAATAAGTAGCCTCAATAAATGAACAAACAACGTTATCTTCCCCTTTTCCTTTGACAGAGTCTTGCTCTGGTAATAGGTACTTATACGAGATTTCTCTTTGGAAGTAGATGTTAGGTAAGATCCAATTGAAGAAAGTTAAGTTAGGCAATCAAAAATAATTAATGCATTAATGCTGTCAGAAATCGATATATGATCAATGCCTTGTTAGTACCATACAGTGAGCGCGTGAAGTATGGAATAATCGAATTATTTTCTTTTCTGATAGGAATATCAAAAACCCCTCTTTGAGCAGTGACGTCATCGAAAAGTTTTTTAAATTGCAACTCCATATTTTTTTACAGATTTGGATGGATTATGAAATTTTTATTTGAGCAATATCTCAAAAATATAATATGGGGTTGTAATTTAAAAAAATCTTCGGTGACGTCACTACTCAAAGAGGATGAGAGGTAGAAAAATTAAAATCATTGGAAAGTGTTTGTTTCAGTATAAATCAATTTGACGGGTCCAACCGTTTTTTGATATTATTTCATAATTTGATTATTCCGTACTTTACGCGCTGCTCTGCTCTGCACTGTATAACAGAATTATGCGCTAGTACCAGGGGTGCCCTTCAACAGGCCAGATTTTAAAAGCAGCTTGTCGTGCTTTTCGCGCTTAAGCGCAGATTGAGATAGAATTATGGTAAAAATCATGAATGAGAGTTTATAAATCAAACAGGTGCAAATAGGCGCACGTCAAGAGCGAGCTGCTAGGCTTTTCAAACTATTCCTTCCCATTTTGCTAAAACAATTACAGTAATTCCTGTTTTACATTAGAATTGTATTTTTTAAAAAGTCTTTTAAATGAGAAATTTTCTTTTATAAAAGTTTCAAATAATTTTCTTTCAGTATCCCTCATTTAAATAAATAAGTGGAAGGTCGCACAATTTAAATACTTGCGAAAGTGATAATCAATTTCTCAAATCAAAGATATAGTGAGGGCGTAGATTACATTTTTGAGCCGCTGTATATCGTGGATATTTTACTTCGGTACTAGGCCTTCAAACATAATCAATAATTCCATTTTTAATATCAAATTGAGTTAATTTGGACTTATAAACAAAGCTAAAGAAAGTTTACACACAACTTAATTAATAAGTTTTGTTGTAACTTACCTAATAACATTTAGAGAAGTACATCGTGAAACAGAACTTTGTAGAGGAGTCTCGAGCGACATAGGTGTGACACAACCTGGTGCTTGTTCGCTAGGACTTTCTTCTTCCGTATCGCTCTCATCACGCCCCGAATGCCACCATGCAACACACCACACTCTTATTCTCCAAACCCAACCCCCTAACCATCCAGTGGGTTTCTAAAAAAAGTAATAGAATTTTTTTTTATATAATACAACAAAATACAATTATTATCATTTGACATAGGTATAACTGTTACGTGCGACGTTATCATGTTTTACAATAATACATTTTAGTGAAGAGCTTTAAGCGGAAACTGTCAAACTATCGGCATTAACAAAACGATGCGACATGTTATATTTCTTACGTAGATTACAAATCTATTTGTAGGTGTATTTCATTTTCAATATAAAGGTTTAATTTTAATAACTTTCATTTTCGAATGAAAGGCGATAAATCGTCAATTTAATCACTTAAAGTCTTTATAATACCGCGGTTTGTATATTACAATCCGATAATCTAATAGGAAATTGAGGAAAAGTACTCTTTAATATCCGCTTCAATTTTATGCAGTTAAACGAGAGGATTTCAAAATTTAAATCGTAATTTTATACTAAAGTAATTAATTTACTTTTATTAATCTGAAAAATTTGTTAGTTATAATTTATAATCAAAATTTAACTGATACATTATGTACTCATTTTTAATCACAAAGCTCTTTTCTTTTCAAAAGCTCTACTAACATTTAGATGAGTTGGCAATTAAAGGACTAATATAAAAGAAAAGTCGATCCTGCAAATTTTTTTTCGTTAAGTGAGTTAATTATAATTTCGAGCAAGTGCTTAAGTAAACGCACGAATTTTTTTCAATCTCGATCGATTAAATTTGTTTTGTAGCCATTAAAATAAATTCGTATCGAAAAGGTTTAAGAATGTATAAGTAATCTAGAGTCGTTTTCCACTTTATTTTGATGGCTCGCAATCCGAGTCCGAGTTGTAAAGATAATTTTTGGTTAGTGTGCTCATCTTTGGCGTTTTTCCAAATTGGTGAAATTTTCTATTATTTTAAGGGTAGTTTTATGGCGTGCGCAACAGATTTGTTTGAACGAACAATAATTTACTCAATTAAATTTTTCTCGTGCCCTCGTATGGTGGAAAACGATAAAATTTCCCGCGTAAGTCAATAAAGCAAGGTGTTTAAGAAAATACCTATATATTTTCGAAGCTTCCAATTTTATTGTTTTTTGTTAGTTTGTTAAATGTTACGACTTTTACTGCTTCAAATTGTACAAAATTTAGTGAAATGAAAAAAAAATATAAAAAACACCAACATCAGATAGATAAATGTTGGTGCTTTATATAAATAAATATGATAAATTTATCTATAAATGTTGGAAATAATTTTGAATCGTATATTTGTACAATAGAATTTCTGGCAATGCTTTGACTGCAAATGAAGTGTTAAATCAATTTGAATGCATCCTAGTAGAGAGCGTGTTTTGAAATGTACATCTCCTATTGGAAGTGAAGTGAAAAAGGTTTGATAAAAATTTAAAAGTGGTTTAAGAGATATTGCAAAGAATTAGAAGAATAAAATATGCATGCTATAAAAAGTCTTTAACACCCAAACTGTAAAAGTAAATAATTCAATCTAAAAGGAAATTTTTATTTTCACTTCATGTAAATAAGAACGTGGTGGTGATTAATAAGGGTTATTCTATTTACTTTCTTTTTGTATATTAATGAAGTAATTACATTCTTCTCAAGCTCTAAAGTGCAGAATATTAACTAGCACTATAATTTTTAGTACATCAAGTTAACCCTTAACTTAGACTCACTCCTCACGTACGAAAAAGTAACACTTTTAGTAACAACTTCACCTATAAGAATTCAAAAGAAGACTACAACTTTCCTAAATTTTTAAGCAAAAATAGCCCTTAACGAATCGAATCTTAAATTGGGATTTTCTTAATTTAATGGTTAGCTAACAATGCGAGCGGGAGCTTATGTCTATATGTATTATAAAATTATAGCATAACTTATTCAGTGTTGTTCGCTGAATTAACATGTCTGCCGGATCTCCTTTCTTCAACCATCGGCTTCCGTTATAATTTGTTCATAATATTAAACTGAACTTACTTTTAAGTAGGTAGACCGCTAATAAAAGTCTAGTCAATGAAGGTCCAAAAGGAGATAAAAATACTAAATATTCCAGGTCATTTGGCTTAGAAAGGGAGAGGTTGGAAAGGTTTCAATTTTTAAGGTTTTGGGTTCTAGGAAAAAAAATACTCTTAGCAAAATGAAAGTTTATCAAATTTCCTACAAGATTGTTTCAATTCATTTTTTCTATATTTTTTATAGTTTTCAAGATACCCGTTCGCACAAAACCTTACTTTTTGCCCCATGTTTTTTGGGAAACTTTCGGCCTTAGCTCCTCAGCCTTTCGTTTTGCATTAAAAGTGTTTTAAAAAAGACAAAGAAAAAGTTTAAAAAAGTTTTCTTATGTTTCTAAAGATGTGTTACTTTTTTCTTCTTAAAATTTTATTGTAGGTAGCCTTGAAGGAAGCTTTCTTTTATGTTCTGAGCATTGTGGTGTACTGTTTTCTATGACAGCCATTAGACTAAAGCTGGAGGCCGGCCTACAGCCGGAAGTAAATAATGATAATAATAAAGAACCTAACCTAACCGTCGGTAATGGAACTTAAGCGTCGGTAATAGCTGAGGCCAGAGCCGGAAGCCGGAAGTAAATAAAGGGAATAATAAAGAACCTAACCTAATCGTCGGTAATGGCCAATGCCAGAGCCGAAAGTCATTAAAGAAAAGTTTAAGAAGCTAACTTAACCGCCGGTAATAGCTGAGGCCAGAGCCGGCAAGGCCGGCCTAGGGCCGGAAGTAAATAATACAAATAAAAAAGAACCTAATCTAATCGTCGGTAATGGCTAACGGCAGAGCCGGTAGGGTCGGCCTAGAGCCGAAAGTCATCAAAAAAAAGTTTAAGAAGCTAACTTAACCGCCGGTAATGACTGAGGCCAGAGTCGGAAGTAAATAATGGAAATAAAAAAGAACCTAACCTAACCGTCGGTAATGGCTAACGCCAGAGCCGGCAGGGCCGGTCTAGAGTCGAAAGTCATTAAATAAAAGTTTAAAAAGCTAACTTAACCGTCCGTAATGGCTGAAGCCAGAGCCGGAAGTAAATAATGGAAATAAAAAAGAACCTAACCTAACCGTCGGTAATGGCTAACGCCAGAGCCGGTAGGGCCGGCCTAGAGCCGAAAGTCATCAAAGATAAGTTCAAGAAGCTAACTTAACCGCCGGTAATGGCTGAGGCCAGAGCCGGAAGTAAATAATGGAAATCTACCGTCGGTAATGGCTAACGCCAGAGCCGGCAGTGCCGGCCTAGAGCCGACAGTCATTAAAGAAAAGTTTAAGAAGCTAACTTAACCGTCCGTAATGGCTGAGGCCAGAGTCGGAAGTAAATAATGGAAATAAAAAAGAACCTAACCTAACCGTCGGTAATGGCTAACGCCAGAGCCGGTAGGGCCGGCCTAGAGCCGAAAGTCATCAAAGAAAAGTTTAAGAAGCTAATTTAACCGTTGGTAATGGCTGAGGCCAGAGCCGGCAAGGCCGGCCTAGGGCCGGAAGTAAATAAGGAACATAAGCTAAGTGTCGGTAACTCCAGGTCTTAAGGCCAGAAATAAATAGAGAAAATAGTAAGAAGCTAACTTAACCGTTGATAATAGCTGACGACAAGACCGGCCTAGACCCAGAAGTAAATAAAGAAAAGATTAAGACGCTAACTTAACCATTGGTAATGAATGGCTAGCGCCAGCTTTATTTTAGACTATAATGTTTTTATCCAACGATTATTTTATGTAATGGTAACGTCATTTTAGCACTGTTGAATGTGAGGTCATCTTAAACAGTGAAAAAATGACAGCCAAAAACGACAAAAAGTAAACTCTTTCGAATTAACTCCTGCTTTTCATGAAGTTAACAACCAATCTATCTACTGCAATTTTTATCTTTAAAATGGTCGATTTTGTGAGTCCTGAGGTGGTCTTGAGTTGCAATTCAAAATATTTTTGTAGTGGTTGGAACTCCAAACAAAAAAGTTCAAATCTGACGATCAATGAGGTCACTGTAGGGGCTCATTATTTCCAATCCACTTGTTGGATAAAATAGTATGTAATTGGTCTATTACAATGAGCAGAATTTAAAAAAAAATTAAGTTGTAGAAAGGAAAATAATTTTTCAGATTTCCACGAGAGGTATGATGGGAGAAAATTATGTATAGAGTAGGGTACTACTAAAAAGTACTAAAAAGATTTTGAACCGGTGTGTACTTTCAGTAAGAATAAAAGAATAATTAATACGTAGGTCCATAAAAAGGACTTTTTGTAGTAAATTTTCAAAAGATACACGGTTTGTTTGATAAAAGGAATTATAAGTTAATAAACGAAAGTTATATGAACTGCAAATGTGTGATATTGCACAAGGGAAAACTATAAAACCTTTGAGATTAAATAGAAGCGAGAAGCGCCGAAGTTTGATTTTACTTCCAATATGAAACAGATACAGAATCCCCTGAAAGTGTTAATTTAAAATTGCAATGAATTTTAACTTTATAACGTGTAATAACTAGGGAATTGGAATATTGCAGCTGAAATACAATTTTTCGAGTTAAGTCATCAATTGGAAATTAACGCTTTAAAAATGTCTCGTAACAAGCAAAAGTTAATTTTATAAGGGATCCACAATTTTTCAGTTATCGTTCGTTCGTTCGCCTTCCTGTTCTTTATCGATTGACTTATCTCTTATATATTTGAAGAAAGTTTTAATTAGAGTTGAAAAAAAGTTTCAAAACCACCACTTCTTGTTTGTTAATTTAGAAATTTTTGTTAAAAATTTTTAAGGTCGCTTTGTAAATTAGTCCTTAATAGACGAAAAGTTACATCTTTAAACCAACAAGCAAGCCTAATCTCTTAATCTGGAATTTAATTGCTAGTTCATCTCGTTTCCTTTACAGCAATTAGCAAATTGGTTGTCGGTGGTTGATTAATGTAAAAGCACAAAATAATGTAAGATTACAAGTGTAATAGATACGTACTCTCTCAAAGATATATTTTCTGAGCTAACAAAGCGTGTTCAATAATAATTTATTCTTTTAAATAAAAATTTAATATAATTTAATTTTCTATTGAACTTCCAACATTCCAAATTTATTTATTCAGGAATATTAACGTCACATTTTTTGATCAAATAAAAAATTCGTGATGAGAAATAATTAAGCTACACTTAATAGTGCAGTCATTTTATGGAAATTGCTTGAAAACACTCCTACAAGCAAGAGATTTGGTATACAGGCTGTCGGATTTTCACCCACGTTCTATGGGCAACTCCGTTATTAAAAGAGATACAGAGTCGGTTAAACGGTGTTTTTAATTTTTATAAATTGCTAAATTTTGAATTAAAAGGACTTACTCTTAAGTGCATAATTTGTAATTAAAAAAATTAATATTTAGTTAAAGTACGCACAGTACAAAAAAGAATTTATCACTGCCACTTTTGAAGTATTGAAATATTCATCTACAATGCTTTTATAGGATTTGAGCTTTATTTGAATATATTCAATATCGATAAAATTTGAGAAGGAATTGTTTTTCACCTACCACATTATTATCCTCAAGTTCCGCACAAGGTTAACGTACTAAAACTAATGATAATTCTCACCACTCAATTAAGTCGTGACTAACGATAGATTAGTGGTAAGAACAGTCATTATCGAACAACTTAAAGTGTACTTAATAGTATTTTAGAAAAAAAAACTTACTAACCGGCGGTTTTCTTTTATGTGTTCTATAATCAACACAAGAACCTTGTAAATAAACCGAATCCGTATCGGCTCCACCAGAAGATTCTGATCTTGGTCTTTTCCATTCTTCAAGATCGACCGTCGCACACGCATTATTGGCCTCTTCACTAAATTGCGAATTAACCAAATTTTAATTAAAATTTAAAAACAGACAATTTGTTAATAAAACAAACTTTTTACAAATTACTATTTAACTTTGAAGTATAGAGGCTACGTCCTTTGAAAAGGTATTGCAGACCAAATACTACTTTGCATTTTATAATTAAAGGAAATAATTTAAATTATAATTTCCAGCTAACAGAGTGTTGCTCTATTTGGTTCTGTACAAAGACTTTAAAAAGAAACTAATTACAAAAAAAAAAAAAAATTTCAAATAATATTTATTTCGAAAGAAATACAACATAAACTTTACATAAACGTGCATAAAAGTTACAAACTTATTGAAAATGGATGGCGAAGAAAGAGAATAAGGGGGAAGTATTGATATATTGATAACTCGATTCATATTGTGTAAAACAATACTCATGCCTTGTTTCTACGATTTTCTAAGCAATACAAGAACACTTCGTGTCTTTTCTTCTCTCCCAGTTTGCTGTTATGATGACACCAGTCAATATTATCTGATTTAATAAACTCTTAGAATGTAAGCGTTTTATCATAAAATTATTATTGATATTCTCTTCACATTTAAGTGCCTATAACGGGTGTCCCCAACGGCGTTGGGGAATGTGCCTCTATATCTATTGTAAAAGATAAAAATGAAACGCTCAATTATAGTTGTTCTATAGAGATGCATTTTCTTTTTTATCTATACAGATGTACAAAATACTCGTGTTCTAAAATGGGGCACCCTGTATACATATATTATTGCATATTTGCATACTGCTTTAGATGACTATCAAAAAGAGGTACGAATTGATGTATTAATGTTTATGCTAAAATATTGCGCATACTAAACACAAGTCAAAGTTGCTTGCATTATTTTATTACCAGAAGATAGCTCTTTTCATAAGCTTTCTAATGGTATTAAAACATTTTGGATCTATCATTTAAAAAATCTAATGGTAAAGGCCGACCCACCCACACACACACATACAGGCTTACATTCCGGTTTGACTTGTGCAGGTTGCCTGAACGATGTCCAGACGCTCCTGCTTGGCCTATGAGACCGCCTTCACACATAGGCTTACCTTCCGGTTTGGTTTGTGCAGGTCTGCCTGCAGAGGCCAAGCCAGAGCCTAAAAGAAATCCAGACGCTTCAGTTTGGTCTGTGTAGGCCGCCTAAACGATCTCCAGACGCTCTGGGTTGGCCTGCTCAGATCAAAACGGAAGGCAAGTTTGTGTGTGTGGCTAAGGCTTAAGATTGGAAGATATTGCTGGTCAGTTTAAAAGTCCTCTTGGATCATCTCAGTGATTATCCAGCCAATCTTCCAGAAGTGTCTTACAACTCTGTGAAAAAATTCTGCAGTAGTTCAGGTAATTGGGTTGTCCAAAATTTGTAGTATGGTTGCCCAGATAATTTTTAAAAGTTTACTCTCCATTGGAAAGCTTATCAGCTAGCAATCTATATACATATTTCTCTAAGTTTGTCTGTGTGTGTGTGTGTCCGGTTATACACATCTAATCTTGAGCTAGACAAAAAGTCTAGCTCAACTGAATTTTTTTATATTGGACCAACATTAAGATCTCTCATCTATCTGTCAAAATTTAAATATGTCTTTTTATATGTCATCTATATAAAGTCACTATGAGGTAGTTTTAACAGTGGCGTAAATAAGAGCCCGCAGGGCTCGCGTCGTGGAAAAGCCCCAGGATATAAAGATCGTTTAGTATAAAAATTGGTTAAAAAATCGATTTGTGGTAAAGTAAAATTATTATTAACGAGGATGGGTAGGGGCCCCTAATCTGGATTTTTCGGGAAGACCCCAAACTCGTAGTTACGCTACTGGGTGTTAAAGTGGGTTATTTGAGATGACATAATGTCATTGTACTATCATTTTATCTATGTCATTTCATCTAATCATCCCGTCTGTCATACAATCTGTCATTTTTATATAATAATTTATCTGTCAAAATTTAACTATCTCTTATCAGATAATAATTTTTTAAATCCCGATCGAAGCCGGATTGATTAGTTAGCTAGTATTAACATAATATACGCAATAGCTTGGTTCACACCCATCGTAGGCTCATCAATCCACACCTCATTTTGATTACCAGTACGCAATAATATAGTTAGCGTGTTATTTAATGGAATCACCGCTGTCTATTTAACAACAATTATTTCTAAGGGGTGCAGCTTTAAGACAAATAACCAAGAATTTCATTTAAAATTGGAAATATTGTTTTTCGACTGTAGTTTGCAAATGGTTTACTTGAGAAAAAAATTTTAAGGAAAATTTTTTAAGAGGTCCAAAGAGCTATCGAACAATACCAAACTCGACTTTTTATCACATCGACGTTAGGCGTCGCGACGTTCTACTCTTATTTTCTTACGACAACCTATTGTTTTTTACTCAACTTAGCCGACTTGTAAAGTCGTTGACTTGTAAAGTCGGCTAAGTAAGTATAATTGATAATTATAACTTGTAAAGTCGGCTAAGTAAATAAATCCGGGTATCAAATTAGAACTTTTTATCTTGTCCCTTTCTTAATGTACACAACTTTTTTCGGTTATGTTACGTTATGTTATTTTTTGCGATGAAACATAACGTATTTAAAGTTTAAGAAACGCAAGTTTATTAGAAAACAATATTTTAAGCGTTATTATTTTAACGCTTATTTTAATAAGCGCTTCTATAACTTTAAAAACGAAGTTGTGCTCGTTCGATATTTTTCATCGTAAAAAGTAACATAAAATAACATATTAACATAACGTAACATAATATAACTTAGAAGAGTTATGTAAAATTAAGAAAGGAACAAGATTAAAAGTTCTAATTATTTAGTATCCGAATTTAAACAATTTTACTAAAAAAATAATAGCTTTTCTTAACGCTCGGTTGCATAAAGGCAAATTATATTTTAATCTGAGAATTAGATTTATGATACTTAAAAATGGCAACGTTACACAATAAATTAATATATAAATAAATACAAATAACAAAGTTTGACAAACTGTATTCACAATTTAACACTAAAATAACTTAACCTCAAACTTTAATTTTAATTTACAAACGTCAAACTTTGACATTACAGTGTGCAACGTTGCCATATCAAATGATTATAAATCTAATTCTCGGATTAAAATATAATTCGCACGTCATGACGCTTAGCATCGATGTGATAAAAAGTCGGGCGTAGTATCGTTTGATAGCTCTTTCCAACTCCTGAAAATTCTTCTTAAACATTGTTCTTCTAAAGTAAACCATTTTCAAACTATAAACAAAAAACTAAATTTTCAATTCTCAATTTTTTGCGTTATCTTGATAACCATTTTGAATGTTTGAATTTTCTAAACGGGTTCTTAAAGTTTATCAAAACAGAAAACTTTTTACTGATTTAACGAATTTCGCACCTTCTGGTTTGGTAATCGTCCTGTGTAGTAGAGACAAAATCTTCAAATGCATAAGCACATGCTGTCGAAACACTGGGTATATAAATAAAAAGCGCATGCTTTAACAAAAAAAGTTAATTTAAAAAATCCTAAACCTACCTCGAATTGCTTCTTTTACTACTATCCTTTTTACCAGCTTGTAAATTAGGTAAATCTTTTTGTCTTTTTTCAGTTTCTCTCCATATTCGCCAATATAATATAATCATAACAGTAACTGGAACATAGAAAGCAGCGATGGCGGTACCAAAAGTGATGTAATGATTTGTTTCAATGAATTGTATATAGCATTCGTTATCAGGTACGGTTCTTTCTCCTTCGATGTAAGGCCAACTATAAATCCAAGGTGGCCAAAGTAACAAACTTATTCCCCAAGCGCAACTAAAAGAAAAAGACAACTCTTAATGAACCTCTTCAAAATAATAAATTTTAAGCAATTTCCTTAAAGTAGGCAGGGCCTTTAGAAAATAAAATGTCAAAAACAATTGCTTATCCTGCAACTTTAACTTGGATCTTTTTTGATACGTTCGATACAACTAACTCCAAAATTTATGCTTTCTATTGTTAGACTCTTCTCTTTAAATCCAATCGAAATAAATATATCGGAGGAGCTCGCTCAAGTAGAGTAAATTCACTTTTTTGCTTTTACCTTTTGGAACGCGAACGACACATGCCATAATAGCTACATAACTATAAATAGTTATTTATAATCTATTATGAGTTAATCTGTCTTTTCAAACTTAAATTATCAGCTAATAAACGTCAAAAGGAATACGTAGCGGTTAAAATAGACGTTAAATGGTTAAATAAGTTAAATACTAAAATGTAAAGTTTTGCCAAATAAAAATAAACAAGAAAAAAGTTGATGTTTAAGTTGGATGAAGTTTTGTACTCTGCAAAACTTTTAATTATTTCAATTTTGTTATATAAACTTTTTTATGTACTAATTAAGACCATTATCAACAACATGATTTTACTAGTGCTTTTCTTAGAGTAGGTAGTAATTAAAGTACTTTTCATTACTTTTATGGATGAAAAGCAAAATTATTAAAACAAATCAACTTAATTACTAATCCCAAGTTTGTTTAGTAAATTAAAATTTTGGACGGACAATAAGACTTATTTTGAAGGCTCATTAGGTATCGGAGTTGGGTGAACTAAATCTAAATTTTGAGCGAACGACTATAGCGGGGTTTGGGAAAATTAGTATTTTGCGAAACAAGTTCTTTTATAGATCCGGAATCCGGAATTTAAAATATTTATTTATAGAGGAGCTTTTTAACAGTGTAAGTGTCTCAATGACACAGTTCATGAAATGAACGTTCACTTTATGAACTGCAACCTGATTGTATAACTTTAGTTTCTTTCATGATTTGGGCAGTTTCAATCAAGGTATGAAATGGAATATTAAATTTTGTAGCAAGGAAGAAAAGTGTATCATTTGCTCCTGCGAATGAAGTTTAATGCTCGGTCTAGTCAAATACGATGAAATGAAATACGAGGCTAACCTCGGAATGAAAGTCAGAAAGCTAAATATTTGCAGAAACCTATATTTTGAGGTTCTAAAGACTTGCTCAAAAGTCTCATACAATCTCGTGTCCGCGTGTCAAAATATTCAAGGTTTAAAGTCACAAAAATTGTATTTTTGAAAATATCTCGTTTCCTATGCATCCTACTTCATTAGAGGTTCTTATAAAATTTGTAGATTATAAAATTCTCTACAAATTTTATCTGATTTATTTTTTTGTACGGTCAACCGTTCCCGAAATATAGCGCAGAGAGTAGAAGGCGCGCAAGCTTATACAGATTTAATATTTCGAACTGGCACATACAGTCCCACCAACTTTATTAGCCAGCTGAGAGGGCGTGGCCAGGGATGTCATAGATTTTGAAGTACACTATGAGTTAAAAGTATTCCAGTCGGTAAATTTAATGTAACTGAAGGGTGGTATTTATGCCATTAGAAATAAATGGGGTTCAGACACATTTTTATTCCCCAAGATCTTTAAAATTAGGGACTCCATTGGAAAAATTAAAAAAATATGTTAAAGGTAAAGGTTGAACTTAGAAAATGGAAATTTTGAAATTTCAATTTTTGGGGTATTATGCTTCTAAACGAGACTTGGAAAATAGGAACAAATTGATAATGTTTAAAGTAATAAAATTAGCACGTACTTAACACAAAAAATTTAAAATTTCTAAATGGTCATTTCTAAGCCTATTATTTTTCTTTCACTTGACACCTTATTTGTAGAAAAATATTGAGTATTTTGGAAGATCTTGCGGAATAAAATTTGTGAATCCAAATAATCTAATCTAATCTAATCAAAGTATCTACTAATGTTGTTGTAGATGGCTGACTTTTCAATATAAAATGCTGCGACTTGGCTAAAAGGAGACGCTAAGCTGTGTATGATTTTTACCTCTTTGAGTAGTGAGAGAAAAGTATAGATGTAGTATGCGTTCACTTTTCGAATAAAATTAAATAATTTATTTTTGTTGTCATGATAGCATTTTTCATCATTTTCTATCGCGAAAGTGAATTTATTTTCTAATAAACGCCAATCTTAATGTGGATTAATAGACTAATAGACTTGATATAAGTAATATCGTAATATCAAATAAAATTATTAAGTATAACTTATTGTCATTTTGAAAAGTTTTATAATATCCTAAAATAGTCGTAGATACTAAGGACTTTTAACTATAGGATTATTTTTCTAAGATTGCGATTTTGAAGTTTCATAATGACAGCGCAGGGTTGCCACATACCAACAAATCAAGCTAAAAAACATTGAATTTCAAACAAATTAAATTGTAATGTGACAACTCTGTACAGGGATGCCAAATTAAAATAGTCCCCAACTGCGTATGTCTCTTAAGTTTTCCCACTAACTTTAGGTTTGCTCCGGTAAGTGCCAAAATCGCAATCTTAGAAAAATAATCCTATATAAAATTATTTTAGTTGACATGTTTTCCGTAACGCAAAATTGATTGGTGGAACTGTAGCAAAATAATGAATCGATATATGTAAGAAATACTATTAAATAAGTACGAAAGAGAAAGAGTTATTTTTAGATAGAAGATAGGCGTGAATTATTTCATAATGTGCATGTTTTCGTTCAAATCAAGAACCCTTTTTTAAATCTTTCGCTTTAAAATACCAATGTCTTCTTTTCTATTCAAAAATAACTCTTTCTCTCTCGAAATCATTTAAAAATATTTCTTATTTATTTCCACTCATTATTTTGCTATGTGCAAGTTCGAAATATTCAATCTTTATAGGATATAGAATAATGGAAAAAGCATCAACGATAGGTATACGGAATGGTAATGCGAAACGATAGTAAATTTATTTCTGCATTCAAAACTGTCAAAAAATACAGGGTGTTCTGTGTAAAATTAAAAAGTTTTTTAGCTTTGAAATTTCCTCTAAAAGTCAGCACTTTTTGAACATCCTGTAAATTATTAGAGAAAAATTGGAACATCAGAGCTTAGTTCTTTAAAAGATATCTGAAACTTACGCAGCTTATGTTATCATGTTATCAACAGTCATCATGCAATTTTCAAGAAATCACTTTTCTTAGAAAATTCAATTTCTTAAAATACAGTTGAAAATCGGTATATTAGGAACATGTTATAAAGTTGGATTTAGAAATTTTCTTAGAATCCAGTAATATAAAAAAAATAGTATTCTATTTAAAATAAAAAAGTTAGTGATTAGCGCTTCACACTCTCCGAGCTTTATGTGGAGAACGCTTAATTGCATAAAAAAATAAATTCTATCAAATTTGTAGAAAATTTTATGATCTACAAGTTTTATCATAAACTCTAATGAGATAGGATGCATAGGAAATGAGATATTTGCAAAAAACGTTTTTTGTGACCATTGACCTTAAATATCCTGACACGCGGATACGAGATTGTATGAGACTTTTGAGCAAGTCTTTGGAACTTCAAAACATAGGTTTATGCAAATATTTAGCTTTCTGACTTTTATTGCGAGGTTAAACTTTTATTTGACTGAATTAACTAGAATTATACTGATTACTCGCTAGCGCTCGTAGTCCAAGTGTTGGTCTAGGGCAAAAATATTTTTTCAAGTTAATTGCAACGTGGAAATATTTGAAAATAAAAATAAGCTGTTTGTATTTTGATATTTATACTTTGACATGTAAAACCAGTTGGCTAACTTTGTAAGTTTATCTGTTAATTTTGGGTGTTAGTATTCTTAATTTAATAAACCATTTCAGAGTCTTGAAAAAGCCCAAAAAATAATGGGCGAAACGTCGACAGTGAAGTAAAAAAAACTGTAGTTTTACTTAAAATTGACCTTATTTACTACCAACATACTTAAAAAAAAAAAAGTTAATTGCAAGGTCTGGGGAAATAGCAGCATCGAACTAAATTTTTAAAGAAAAAGCGGAGGGATAGCAATTTTTTTACAGATATTGTCAAAACTAGCAGTTTTGCAACAAAGAAATGCGATTTTGACCCTGTTCCCGCACGCCTCTGATCTGGAAAAATCTCTCCCATAATTAGCGTTCCAACATAAAGCGATTCGTAAAAAAAATTGCTATCCCTCCGCTTTTTCTAAAAGCGCTGTTTTTTTCGTTAATTCAACTCTGTTAAAAAACAAAAAGCTATATTTTTGTGATCGGTAAGGTGCTAATCTATTTCTAAAGTTTAAGTAATCAATAAAAATACTTACCCTATCATAAATGCAGCTTTGCTTGTAGTACGTTTTGCCCTATACGTAAGCGGTCTTGTAACGGAAAAATAACGATCGAAACTAATAATGAGCAAATTAAGTACCGACGCGTTACTAGCCAAATAATCGAGGGCCAACCAAGTATCACAGACTAAAGGTCCTAATGGCCAGTAACCCAACAAAGTCGAAACGGTAAATAAAGGCATTGAAATTAAACCTATCGCAAAATCGGCAACCGCTAGCGAAAACAAAAAATAGTTGCTTATAGTCTGTAGTTGTTTGTCGATCTTGAAAGAGACCATTACCATGACATTGCCCATTACGGTTATGAAAGATAGAATGATTGCTATTGTGCCGATGAAGACGGTTTGTGTGATAGTGTAAGTTGCTTCATGTGGAGCATAGATGATAGATGCGTTCGGCATCGACGTCGTATGGGTCATGGTGTCACGAAGACGCGCAGAGCGGGCGCCGCATGTTGCTTCGCCCTTCCTAAAATCAAAAACAAAAGGTTAATAAATTTTACACGAAAATGTATCGGAAAAGAAATCAAAAGAGTGATGTACATAAATTTTAAAAAGATAAAGTTAAGATCAAAACTGATGTTTGGATTTTCATATTCGGATGTAGTTGATGTGTTATTTCCTTGTTTCGCATTAAATTTGCATTTAATAGTGCAACATTAAAAAGTTTATGCTTTTTGGCTCGAATTTTGTGTTTGGCGGTGTCAACTTTAACACCCAGACAAATTTTCTTTCTAATTTGTACAAACTGGGTAGTTTGGTAGGAAAAATTAAAACTTGTATTTAGATAATTTAATAACTGTGTCGGAAAAGGGAGGAAATTTTTATATAAATAAATTATTTATTATAGGGGAAAACGGTAGAAAATATAATTATTTTAAAAGTCGTAACAGTTACTGAGTCTATTTCAGATAATTTCCTGTAATTTCTCTTAGGGTTGGCTTTCATTGAGTTCGTATCTTGTAAATTTAAATTAAATTATGTTTTTACTTCTTCTGAGAGAAAACTTTATGACATCTAACTTCCAAAGCTTTTCAGTATTAAACAACAAAACTTATTTGTTTGATGGTACGTAAAAATGGCTATTTTAGTTAGTGTAACTGTCATTTACAGCTCTAGTGAACAATTTTAGTTGCGCAATTTTAACGCATTATTATTTAAATTTTGTTTACAAAATAAAGCACTAATCTTAATACGTAGGAAACTTGGAAACATTCTAGTTAATTTGATGTCTGTTATACGCTTCACTTGTCGTAGTGTATAAACAACTATGGGTACACATTACCTGCTTACATAACAATATTAATTTAAATTCGCAATTATGATAATTGTTTATATTTCCAACACTTCTTTGTGTTTACACATAGAAACGAAATTAACAAAGTGCCAGGCGTGGCTTATAATTGCACAAAATTAAATTTTCATTCCAGAAAATTGCATTTAAACCAAACGCCTCTTTCTTCATTTATCATTTAATCAAATTAAAACAAAATCGTCGAATAATTTTTTTTCTATTACCATAATATTTTACATTTCTTTAGAATTCAATAAACCCCAAAAGTTTCCTTCATCAAACACGCCACAATACCCGACTTTTTCTTGTATTCACAGGTTAAATTCAATAGGTTTCAGTTGAAAGCAAATTCTCAAGCATGAACGAATATCCAACAAAAAATTCCCACCAATACGCCTTTTTAAAATATAATATTAATTACATTATGGAAAAATGTAAAGAGTTATTTTGATTTTATTAAAGAAGAAGCTATCGAAAGTAATTTTTCTTGAGCGCTTGATAGAATGGCTCATTTCGCAAAAAGGCGAGACTAGGGTCTTCATAGACGAGCAGCTTGAAGCAGTCGAGGCCGACGGCTTCTTCAAACTATCGCAGTTGGGTGATCTGCAGTTTCAATACAAAAAGAGCTTGCCGTCGAGTTCAAGCTGTCGCAGTTGTACATTCTGCAGTTTTAATAGAAAAATAGACGTAGTCAGCTTGCGATCGAATTCAAGCTTCGCAGTTCAAGTCCAGTTCAAACTGTCGCAGTTGGGTGATCTGCAGTTTCAATACAAAAATAGACGTAGTAAGTTGCGGTCAAGTTCAAGCTTCTCAGTTCAAGTCGAGTTTAAGCGGTTGCAGTTGGGCGATCTGCAGTTTTAATACAAAATTTTACTTCAAGCTTCGCAGTTTAAGTTGAGTTCAAGATCGGCTGTCGCAGTTGGGTGATCTGCAGTTTCAATACAAAAATAGACGTGGTAATAAGCTTGTAGTGGACTTCAAGCTTTGCAGTTCAAGTCGAATTCAAGGTGTCGCAGTTGGGTGATCTGCAGTTTCAATACAAAAATAGACGTAGTAAGCTTGTAGTCAGAGTTGGGCAAGATACTTATAAAATGTATCTTTGATACAAGATACATGATAATTCAATTTCAGTATCTTGGATACAAGATACTTTCACCTCGAGTAGCATAGATACAAGATACTTTTAATTTTTGTTCGAAAGATACAAAAGATACAGATAGGTACTTGATACTTGATACTTTTGTTTTCATTCTATTTTTCCGCGAATATAATTCACTGGAGTAAGTTCTTGATCAAAATAAATTAAAGCTAGTTCTGCTAACACTAACTTATTATTCTTCGGGAACGTAAAAACAGAATATGTCAAATAGAATCCATTGTAAATTTTCAAAAAAAGGAAGTACTTAGTATATACAATCTAATGTCTTTCTTTGAAAGATTATACGGGGGGTTGGATTTACCCCATTTTCCAGTGCGCTGTCATTACCGCTATCTCCTGCAATATTCAAGAAAATAAAATCTTCAAACAAAAGAAGAGGGACAGGAAGGTCACAAATTTACCAAACCCAAACAATACCTATGTACTTGCTCCTTTGCAAATTTTTGTTTCAAACCTTTTTTTAAATTTTGATAATTTTTAAAAATTTTTGTTTTTTTATCGAATTTTATTAATTTTTGAAAAGTATCTGTTTTTTAGTTTTAAAAGTATTTGTGCACATTGAGGCTAATAAGTATCTTTGATACAAGATACATGATAATTCATTTTCAGTATCTTTGATACAAGATACTTTCACCTCGAGTATCATAGATACAAGATACAAAAGTATCAAAAATACGTTTCAAAGATACATGTATCATTGATACTGCCCAATTCTCCTTGAAAAGCTACTACAGCTTGTAGTCGACTTCAAGCTGTCGCAGTTGGGTGATAATGTTTTCTTTAAAATTACAATTTAGTAATTTCAGAATTTGATCTGCAGTGCTCAAACTGTGCATTGTTAGCATTGTGCTATGTCAAAATAAAATTTGAGAACTGCAGATCTTATCTACAATTGCTAAATTTTAAGTTAAAAGCAAATAAACTGCGCTGTATGCAAAAATATTAAGAAAGAAAGAGTTACGACAAACTGACCCTTAAATACCGCCCGCTGGTTTATTGTTTTAACATTTTAATCCTTTATAGGAAAGCTTTAAAAAATTGAACTTTAGTTAATACTTATATTATATTATATTATATTAGAGAAAGTGGTTCAATCGGGCCATGAGTAGGTTTGCGAGACTGTGAGAATCTCGCGAGATCTCGGGCGAGGCGAGATTACGATTTTAAAAATTTTGCGAGACGGGACTCAAATAAATTTTTTTGAGACGAGGCGAGAAATCCTCCTTTCTCACGCGAAATCTCCCAAGTGAAGCGCTACACATCAGAGACGAAAAGGAGGCTTAAACTTATAATGCTCCATTCTCTATCACATTTTCATGACATACCATACTTAAGATAATTGATCCATAATAACATTGATCAGGACCAGCCCATCCACGTTTTTGTACTGAATCCCTGTTCTTCTTTAATAACTCCAATTCCACCCATTCTTCCATCGGAGTTTTGGTTAGAGTTAGAGCCTATATTTCAAAGGCATTTCTCACGATATAATCGAACTTGCTTGGAATAATTTGAAAATTGACAAAAATAAAGGGAAGGGGTGCTTGTAAGTTGGGGTGTAATGCCATTTTTTTTCAACTGTACGGCTTACAACTTTAAAGCGAAATCCTTGAAATTTAACTATGTATTACTGACAAAACGAGAACAGAGCTCAACATATTTAAAAAAAATCCACTTATGAGCATGCAGCTTAGTATTGTAAGCCCCATCAAAAAATATTTTATTGTTTTATATCTTTTTATCAAATTTCAATTAATTGGGGATTCGATGTGTTTGGAAAACAATTTTATTTAGCTATAAATTGTAATTACAACAATTTCTATTTTAATCTTGTAAAGAAGATGGGATTTTCCTATTATTTTTCTTTCATGTTTTACACGTTGTTCTTAGAGGAAGAAAATGTCGCAGCAGGTGCAGACAATTCAAATATAAATTTTTTTATTGATCAAATTGTCAATTTATAGTATTTTTAAAACTCCATACGTGTTTAACCTACAAGAAACTATTCCTCCGATCGTAAAAAAATTTGTAAAATAGCTCAAACGTGAGGATTAAAATGATTTGTTATCTAATAATAAGAAGTAGTCAAGTTTAATAAATTAGTTTTTGATAAAATAAGAAAAGATTTTTATATAATATAAGGTGGGTGTAGTAAATACGAGAAGAAAGAGGATAGGTGATTGATAATTTTTGTAGTGACACAGGTGAGTGCTTGCAAATGCTTTCAAAATGGCGTTAAATTTTAAATGATAAAAAGCTTGGAGTTTGAAAAATTTGTTTCTTTAGCTTTCTGTTAACTTTTCAGTTCATTTTATATTTAGCACAATTTAAAAGCTTTTGGGTAGTATAGGGTGGTCAACATTATTATACCACTTATTTTGACACGCGATAAAGCCTTTTCAGTTTTTAAGAGGAAGGGCTCATAATGTACTTTTAAGTATTAAACGGCATTTTAAGTGAAAGCCATCATTAGTTTCATTTCTCAAATGGATATTGTGAGGTTTGTTTCTGATTATTTAAATTTTAAAAATTGAAGCTATTGAAAGCTTTGTAATTTACTGACCCTTACACAATTTAATTTTTTTGAACATTATATGTACCAACAGTGCAAAAGGAAGAAAGAGTCCCAAAGAGAAAATGAGTAAAATAAAAAATCTATCAATATGAATAAATAAAATAAAAAAAAATTAAAAATTCCTTTTTCAATTTTCTTTCATCAAAAATTACTCAACTATTCCAAATTAAAGCTTTTGAAAAAGCCTCACAAATGTATCCCGCATATTAATAATTCTTCATATTTCCCTTTATATACATTTAATTTAATTATGAGACGAAAAAATTATTCGTCTGTATGTGTTTTAACTTATTAATAAATAATTTGATGTAATACATTTTTTTTATAATAAAGAATAATTTTTTAAAAGTGTACGTATGCTGCTTTTACGCTTCAAACTCCATTTTAAAACTTTTCGAACTAAAATAAAGTGTGTTTATATCGTTTTCCTTTGGAAATGACATTTTTATGCCGCATTAACTACGTATTTTACTTTGTAACGGCTGCTAAAATAAACAAATCTTAATTAAAATGGTTTTTTAAATAAATATAAGGTTATTTATAAAAGAAATATTCAACCTATTAACTAATTTTTCTTCTTTTTGCAAAAATCTAACAAAGAAAGGGTTAATTTTCACATCCTAACAAAGAATTTTCTTATAATGTGTTAGGGTAGTCAGTTTTGAACTGATTTGAACTGAAAATTTTGTGTTTCTGTTCCATGAGTTTTTCCATCATATTTTACAATTTGATTATTATTGTACTGCTTTGGTTTGCGTTGGTTTTTTGATTTATTGGGTCAGTATTGATAATATTTCATACCTCTTTCCTGTTAAGTATTATTTTCGGCAATTTGTGCAAATGGGGGTTTATATCGGTTTAATTAAAAAAAATCTGATTTATTGTCTAAGCTCTAAGTTCGAAAGAAGCTCGAATTGTTTTTAGGACTTTGAAGCAAAACATCTACGTTTCAAGACCTTTACAACGCGTTTAAAATGTAGGAAAACGAACAAGATTAAAGGAGTGTCATAAAAGGAGATTTTCGGGGAAAACTCGAAAAATCTAGAAAATAAATTTTCATTTAATTCAAAGTGGTCTTGAGATATCTGTGATAGAGAAACATCTTTCTCATTTTCGAACTTTTTTGACATATTTCACTTTACCGCATCTGTCCTTCTTCCTCCATTAGTTTTATAAGTGGCTCCGAATGCATGGTACGCCTCTTGGTAACTTGGTAGCTTGGAATCTTGAACACTATGGGCTTTTTCTGTTCAGGTTTGGTGCTTCAATTTATAATTATTACCAACTAGTACCTTGATAGATATATTTTGTCCTTGTTATTAGCACGTGGGTATTCGCTAAACAATGAAGGTTTTTCAAGACCACCCTGTAGGTCTTATCTGGGTTACCAATTTAAGGTATGGTATTCTATATTCTTTAATCCAGGGCTCTTACAACTGGATTATACAATATACATGTATATTCAATTAGCAAGTTTTCATAGTTTTATCAATTTTACTTTTACTCCTTATCAATGGAAAATAAACATTGAAGGGCAGGGTTTTCGGCCTGAACGCTGTCCAGACGCTCGCCCCGGTTTGTGTAGGTTGCGTGCCTGCCTGATGCAGGCTGTGCAGGCGGTAAGTCTGTGTGTGTGGCGCAGCCTTTATGTTATACTGAACTGCCATCACTCACTAGGTTTGACCTCTGCAGGCCGACCTACGTAGGCGAAACCGAGCCTAAACGATGTCTAGACACTCCGGTTTGGCCTGTGTGTGTAGCGCAGGGTTTACGACAGCTAAGAACCTGTCGTCTTTTTGCATTACACATGTTCAGTTTTTGCTAAATGGCAAAAGATGGCAAACTCTCGTAAAACTGTAAAGGCTCGTCTACACACAGAGGCTTGCCTTCCTGCTGAAGGCTTTGCTTGTGCAGGCGGCCGGTGTGTGTGGACACAAACATAGGCTTTTAAGAGGCGTGCACAGGCCAAACCGGAGCGTGTGGACAGCATTCAGGTAAAAACCGGAAGGCAAGCCTGTGTGTGTAGACGAGCCTTTAATTTGGAATTTTTATATCAGCTTTTTTTAAGTAGAACTAAATTATTTTTAAATTTTATTATTTTATTATACCAATGTTAATAAATTTATCTTAATGCAGCGAGCGTGTTGATTAGATTTCCCACACGTTCGTTCACTTTCAACATCAACAACCAAGACTAATTATTTTTAAAATAGAAATACCTATACTTATTTGTAAAAAAAATATTCAGTGTATTAATTAATTTCCCTGGTTTTTAGAAAAATATAACAAAAAAAGAGCAATTTTGACATCTGAACAAAGAACTTCATATCAAGTGTGAGGTGCCTATTATAACGTTTTTGAAAAGCTGCAAAATACCGTTATAATTATTATAAAAGGGATTTTTCAATTTCAATTTTATTTGAGTATTATGCCATTAAATTAAAACTACTAATTGCAATAATAATCCTTTTGTGGTGTTTACTAGAGATATCAGAGGGGGTTGATCTACATAAGTGCTCAAGTAAGCCTTCGGTCCTAAAAGTTCAGCATTTACTAAAATTCCAAAATCCTACTTACACGTTACATTAAAAGTCCCTACGAATTAACTACCTTTTATACGATCAAGCATGATCTCTAACAAAATTCATCTTGTAATTAATGGAGCGAATAATTTATTTTCCGTAATAATTAATGATTTTGATTAGCTCTAGTAAATTATTTTTTGATTTTCTTCACGCCAACGTCTCTCTTTTTGTTATTATAACACGTATGGGTTTATGAATTGATCCTTATTGTATCGGGTGCGCTTCGTCAAACCCTTCTCATTTCCCTAGCATAAGCGTACGACTTTTCCCATCAATATCAGTCTGTCGCGTGGATGAATTTTAATTATCATGTTGAGAGAAATTTGTTAAAGCTTTCATTCTTTACAAAAATATTCATAAATACGCTCAGGGTATAAAAGTTTGTGATGCTTTTTTAACTTGTTGTGAATCGATAATCGTCGTTTGGCTTTAATTAAATTGTGAATTCTATTAATATCCTTTTGTATGTATTTATATTATATCTAAACGTTTAAATTTGTATAAACACAAAATGCCATTAATATTAACAATAAATGTAAATGTTAGTTTATTTCATCAAAATTTAGTTTGTTAATTAAATTAAATGTATAAATTTAACGCTTTAACCGTACCATGATGTGACGGTTGGATGCATAGAATATGCCGTTTATATTGTTTTTTATAAAATAATTCAAATTCTAAAATAAGTTCCAGTTGTAGAGTAAACCGTGTAGCACATTTAGTTGTGCTGCCATCAATGTTTGGTATTATACACCAGGGCAGGGTGGTGACTAGACCTCTCGGTCATAGGGATTTAATAAGTAAAATCATATTTTCATAAATTCATGGTTCCAAATTTATTTTAGAAACAAAAAATTCAACCAAAAGTTTTAGAGCGTAAAATTCTGCTTCTAAATCATAACAGTGTAGTCAACGAACCAAAATTTATCCCGATTTTCGGACTTTTTTTGTCACAGCGAGTTTTTTTCCTTAATCGGACGAAACCATTCCTGTGGGTTTGTGTATAAAATGTCTCAACTCAATTTTGACCGGAAGGCCCTTATTCTTCGACTTTAGTGTAAAAGTTGAATTTTTTCAAGTTTCCGTTTCACTATTTTTTGAATATCTTCGCTTGTATTGGTCGGATCGGGACCAAAAAATTTTCCTTTTGTTTGTAATGAATGTCTCTTTAAAACTGCCTGGGTTAAAATACTTTATATTAATTTCCTAACCCAAAAAAAATTCAAAACTGTCGTCATTGGTCGGTTGTAGTTTTTTTCTAGAGAACTTGAGTTTTAATTAATATTATGGTATGAAACTTCAGGAAGTTGTAGCTGATATAGTAACAAATCCATATTACAAGTTGGGTCCAAAAATATTAAGAACAACGGCTAAAATTTGCATTTTGGTTCAAATTTTCTTTTTCATATTTGTTGTGAGCAATTGGTGGCATCACAATAATTCTTCTCTTTAAATGTAGGAAATTTAATGCTCTTTCAGATGAAAACAAAAGCAATCACAACAGACCATTTTTTCTTCCGATTTCTTTGAAGATAAAAAGAAAATCTTTTAACTGTTTGTCTACAAAACCAATTTTAGTGGTCGAAATTTAATTCTTCTTTTACGTATTTTTAAAAATTAATCATAAATAACTCCTATAAACCATTTTTGAACATTAAAATTGGTTTTAAAGTCAACCATTTTGACCACTAAAATTGGTTTTGTGGGTAAATAGTTGAAAAAACCGTATTATAGGCTATAACTGGAGAACACTTAAACTGTATCCTGTAATATTCGAAATTATGAAAGTAGAATTTTCAGCCAGGTAGAATTTAATATAAAAATACCGATAAGTTTTTGTTTACAAGTTCTATGACCAACCTTGAGGAACAGATTACCCATTGATCGTCTGAGGCTGAAGATTTTTTTTAAATTCTGCATGAGGCCTTCCCCATTTCTCCATGAGGATTTCCTCATTCCTCATGAGACCATCATCATTCCTTATGAGACCATCATCATTCCTCATGACTCATGAGTCATGGGGATTCTATTTTCGTGATTTCGAGCTTAAGTAGAGTATCTCTGGTTTACATGTTCTTCAGGCATGGGCTCTGATATATATTTGCATCTTGTTGTCTTTATTATAGCCCGTCCACACACACAGGCTTGTTTTCTAGTCAGCGACCTGCACAGGCCAAACCGGAGCGTGTGGACATCGTTCAGGCGGCCTCCACAAGGCAAACCGTAGCGTCTGGACAGCCTTCAAGTGGCCTGTGCAGGCCGCCTGCATAGGCAAACCTGAAGGCAAGCCTTTGTATGTAAACGGGCCTTATGTTATATTTATAAACATTGGCCGACTTTGAAATAACTGTAACTCGGGTTTTCTATGCCCAGTTTATAATTGACGTGTGCTTTTCTGTCAATCTAGATACAAACAGTCCGGAGTTGTACTGAATTATTATTTTTTTTCTTATAGGAACGCCAGGCTATTCTGGAGTTAGAGGTACGAGCGCAGCCAGGGTGGTATTTAGACAGAGATGAAGAGGAAAACTACCGAGGTGAATATAACTTTTTTACAATCCTCTCAGAAAGTCGACTTTGAAGTCCTGCTGAGAAGTAAATATTTTAGCTACCCTAGAGATAATAGGTGAAATACAGGGTAATTTAAAAATGAAAATTTTTTTCTTGAGGGGCTATTAGAGGCTATATATTTATTAGCAAAATATGCCTAAAAAAATTCTGAACTAAAGCAACGATTCCATAGCTTAACATTATGAAGGGTAGATACATTGTTTGAAGCCGGTTTTTCGACATTTATGCAGAAGATATTTATTCGTGAAGTAAGAACTATACTTCGAGAAACTCTACAGTTACTCGTTTTAGAATAGATGTTGTTGTTACTCATATTATTATTGACAGTACTGTTTCCACATCCATTTTCAAAATTAAAGAAATAGGAGATACTTATAAAATTCAAAATTTCAGCTTTGGTCAAAAGATAGATACAATTTCTGAATTTGGATGCTTAAATACCTGAAAAGTGCTGGTAAACAGAACACAGCTAATTTTGTTAATATGCATTTTTAGTGGATGGGGTTTCGAAACGATAAAAAATTTAATTAAAATTTTTTTTTTCACTATTTTATCCTGAAAATATCCCTAGTATACGAGAAATAAAAACGTAAGTTAAGGTAAGCGGAGCATAAAATTAGTTTCATCAATATAGACATATCACCAGAAGCTAAGTAAGATTTAATGGTGATAATATTTACACTCTCGCCTAGTTGAACTAGTAGTTAGGTACCGTAGGTACATATTTAAACTTCATATTTTACGCTAACTGTAAAACACATTTAACAGAATGCATGAAACATCAGAATCTTAAAATAAAATATGTGCCAACATTTACATACTCGTATCTATGGTCCGGTTTTTCAGTTGCTGGTTAAAATCGTGATTACTGATTACTTAAAACAGGTATCCCTGGTTAATTTTAAACCTTTAACCATAAAATTAAAAATGTAATCAAGAAATTTCTGGTTAACCAGCAACTGAGAAACCGGGCCTATGAAATGAAGCAATATATCACAAACATTGTATGCTCTTTTAAAGTAAATCCGTCATATGCATTTTTTAATCACTATAACTTGTATTTACTGTACACTCTGTGGTGTATTTCGATCTTTTGGACCCTTAGGCAAAAATCAATAATAGGTTCCTTGTCTTTATTTTTATTAATATTTCATTTAAGAGTATAGTAGTTACGTAAAATCGATTGTTGCATTTCACTGCAAAAGTATACAAAATTTCAGCCCACCATTAAAAATTAATGAAATTTATTTTACTCTAATTAAGCGATTAAGAACTTCAAAGATTTAATTTACCTTTTGAAATACTTGAAAATTGTTAGTTAACTCTCCGGAGGGGCTTATATTTTTGTATAGTAGCTACACATTTGAGTGTATATTTGATTTTCTAAATATTTGAAATTATATTTTAATAAGAGAGGCAATAACCTCAACGAACAAGTAAATTAGCTTTTTAACAGAAGTTTAAGTACCTATCTTGTATTCTTGTGAAAACGAGTATTAATTAGGATCTTTTATGCTTTGAAGCTGTTTAATCATTTGAAATGATATGATCCCATGACTGCTCTTACAAACTTATTAAATGCTTGTCAAGTTGTTGACAAGGTTGTACTATTTTATTACAAAAGTCAGACTCCGACAATGGTAAATAAATAGGTATTTATAACAAAATAATTAAAAAATAAGTACTTAGAATTAAATTCACGGTTCTTTATAGTCACGTGACCATTTTCATATGCATGAGTTAAGATGAAAACGACGTATTTATTATTTAATTTAGTTAATATATTTATTATTAATTGTTATCAAACATTTGTTTCGAAAATTTATTATTAAATTAATTATTTATTGAGTATTCTAAAAGTCACGTGTCGGTATAAAGAATCCACAATTCAAGTTTATTTATTTAAGTTTAGCAAAAATAAATGTTATTTATCGCGACATCATTTATGAATAATATAATCAAATATTAGTGACAGTGGCCATTCAGTATTTCCATCATTAATAAAAATTCCGAATCATGACAATTGTTAAAATTTAAAAAAAATATAAAAAGAAAATGTCGAATAGAGAAAATGGTATAAAACGTTTTGTAACTCTTATTAAGGGGATTCTAAAGCAGATTGTAAGTAGTCGATGCAGTACTCCGGGAAATTACTAATTTCGTGTAGAAATATTAAAGATATCAGAATGAAAAAAAAAACAAACGTCAAAGTAAAGATGGCTCTATGCCTAACCTGTAGCACTTTTTGAGATTTTTGTCTAATACGTTAAAAAAAAGTGTGTCAAAACAGAATAATTTACACTCTACTTTGAACATTTTTTCAGCGAATACAAAAAACAAATCTCAAAATCCATTACAGGACAGACATAGATTGAACCTTTTTCTATAATAAAAAAATTTTTTTCATTTAAAAAAAAAGATTTTCTCTATCAATTCTTTGTTATTTTTTCGAAAACTCGCCGCTGTGCCACTCGTTTTCTAAACTTCTACTCGCGCGTTAATAATATATATGGATATACTATTCTCATGTTATTTCCATATGTTCTAATCTTGTTGTCACCCTGTATTACTTAATATTTTTTATATTTTACTGTAAAACCCAGTAAATTAGGAATATGATAGATAATATGCATTACTTTTTTGTTGTGAAAGAAATATCATGTAACATTCGTCTTATCATTTTTACAATATTATTAGGTTATTTTTCTGAAATCTAATTTTTAAAAGAAAATCTACATACCTACTTAATTTTAAATTGAAATTATATGAGAAAGGAAAATGAGATTTTTCTTTAAAGCTTTGTTAATTTAAAAAGAAGTGCTATCGTCTTCGTTTTTCTACCTTTTTGTTGAGGAAACCACAGCAACATAGAGTATCGATTTTTTAGTCACAAATTAAGCAATTAGTGCATTTCAAAGTTTGTATCAAATTGCAACTCTTTAATTTGTACTCGAACTCGAGAAGGTCTGAAAGAAAAAAAAAGAGGGCGAACGTTAAGGGTTGGTTTAGTTAGATACAAAATTTCTTCCATTTAGTCCACAAGGATCAAATTGCTTGATTTTTCCAACTCACTTGAAGGAACATCGACATCAATTTAAGTTAAAATTTCTACAAAAGTACAAATTATGTTTTAGCGTTGTGTTCACCCACGTAACAATTTGAAAAACAAAGCTTTTGTGAGGTGTTATTTGAGTTTATTTTTCAAGTACGTAATGATCAAGTTGAACTGTAACTTTACCAATCGCACTTTACGATTTGAAAGTACACTTCCGATGTACTTCATTTTGAATTGCTTTGAATTTATGATGTAATCAGTATTCAGGATATTTTCTTTGATAACATTTTATGCACTACTAATTTAGCGTTTAAAGTAAAATTGTGACGCATTTATTTAAATTTATAACGCGTTTGGAGTTTATAATGAAAACTAACTATATTTTCAGGAAACTTACCGAGTACGTTTATAATAAATATGTGGTTGACACAATTACCTAGTGTGAACTAATCGTTAACTGTGCTAAATTTACAAGGGTTTATTTTCACAGTTTATGTGTTAACCTCTTAACAGGGGTCAATAAAATTAAATTACTGAAACTAGTGAAGGAAATTTTTTGAAAAGTTCGTAATTTGAAAACCTCTTGGTGTACTACACATTTTATGTAAAAAAGCAACCTCCCAACTGTCATCACCACTGAGACCAAATACCATTGAAATTATTTTATTTTCTGTGTTTTCTCTCTAAATTTTCATTACAGATAAATGAAACCTGGAACCTTAAAATATTATTAGAAATTGATAAATGTTACCAAATTGATCAACTTGTGGATTTAGTTTGAAATCTCCCCTATACATTTTTAAACAATTTGTTAGAGAAACCCCTGAATCTCCCTTATTACACTCAGAGAAAAAGCAATGATAAAATTAACCAGATTTAATTGTTATTTAACAATTTTATTAAATTTAGTATATTTAAACGAAACCTGGTTTAATTTTAACAATTTGTAATTGTAGATTCAATCAACCCAAAATTGTAAAACATAAAATGTTACACTGACAATGATAAGAGTTCTTTTTACTATAACATTTGGCAATTGAACAATTTATTATTCCTTTTTACTGATGTTCGTTGTGTTTTAACATTTAATTGTGGTGTACCAAAATAGCTTAATAATAACAACCCACAATTATTAGTTAAATAATGAGATTTATAGGTTGTGTGACATTTTATCGTGGTACTTTTTACAATTTTTCAGAAGCTACAACGGCATAGTTAAATTATACAAAATATTAGGTATAATAACATTTCAATAGTTCTTTTATTAAAATTTCTTGGTCATCTTTATCCTTATTCTGTTCTTTTTAACTATTTAAATAGTAGCTTATCAAAAACGTGGTAGACTTAACCGATAACTTAGTTTAATGTTACCTTTGCTTTTTTGCAATTATGCAAAAAGAAAATGGTCGCAACAGTCTGCAAGGAAGTTTTGTGTGTTAAGGTTTGTGATTGTTGGTTATTTTTATAAATAAAATAAAATGGAAAATTTAGGCAAGGTTTTCGATACTCTATATAATAGTAGTGCTGCATATATATTGATAAATAACAACTTGATTGATTTATCGATTGCGAAAGACGACTTATTACAACTTTTAACGTCCTGCTTTGACTCTTTATTTGAAGAATTCGTAGGTAAGTAATAATAATTAAAAGTAGTGTGTACTAATCTATTTACATAAGCACATAACATTATGCTGCGAGATATCTTAAATTTGAACTTAGTCAATTATTTTATTCCAGCACAAGAAATCACAGAGATTAAAGTATTTAAAAGAAAAAGATCTTGACGAACTCTTTGAAGATACAAAACTGGATTTAAAAATTGAATTTCGCCATTTCCTAACCAAGTGGCAATTAGAAAATGTTGAAAACAACATTTAAAAAACGATGTACAGAAACCTTAACCTTACTAAATTTTTTATTCGATAATTATAATTGACCATTATTAAAACATTCTCAAGGATTTAATTTGGTAAGTTCTATGTGTATATCTGGTATTCTAACTTTTAGCAAACATTATTTTTTAGATCGATATAGATTTCCACAAAATTTATCTAGAGAAATGTTATGGATTAATGAAAAAGTGGCTAACTTATAAAAACAAGTTGATTGATATTTTGAACGCTAAAGTCACAGACAAGCAAAACTTGAAACTACTGAGATATTTAAATACTACTAATTCCAATGAAGGTAAATCAGTTTTTAAAATTTTTATCTAATGGCTAACAATTTTTTTCTTGTTTATAGCTGTGAGTGATATTATTATTGCCATCCTTATACATGCGTTATTACCACCCTCTGTCAAACATAGGTGCAAAGAAAACTACAAGAAAATCATTCTTAATGTAATAATTCAAGATTCCCAAGATTCCATGTTTTTACATGTGAAAACTGTAAATGATTTCGAGAACCAAGTAGAAGAATTAAGAAAACAACCAAGTCAGAGAAACGAAACGCTGCAGCCAGTTGTAGCGGTAGGAGTAGATAGTATTTCTAGTATAAGTATTTCTAACTACTACTGTTGGGTTCCTCTAAAGATAGTTATGTACTGACGAATAAGTCAGTACAAAAAGTCAGTACCTAAGTGTTCAAAAACCGGTTTCAAACAATGAAAGCAGTTAAATTGTGGAATTTTATGGATCCATAACGTTAGAGAAACTCGACATAGTATTGATACAGTAAAATATAAATTTTCAAACTGTTTAAGTGCCGTTGACGCTTGCTTTAAAACATTTCATGTCTTAAATTTAAAATATCCTTTAAGTTGTATTAACACCTGGACCTTTTTCAAAAAAAAATTCTATGCCATCCATTTTGCAGAAGTCGAATCATCATCTAATTTGCTTTGTTTATTGACCGATTTAAATTGTTAATAATTTCCACAAATTGCCCGAATGTTTCAAGTGTAAAGAATCCGGAAAATCCGGATAAATTTTCGTAATTGATGAACTTGTTAATGCATTTTAAACGTTTTCACGGTTTCAGTTCTTGTGACAATTTTCGTTGCGTTCAATGCTGCCACACTTATCAGTCATTAAGGGCTTTCAAACGATATTTTAAAATTTCAATTGTTGTTTAATCGAGTATCATACTACTGGTGATAACAGTGTGGAGGTAGAAATAAATACTAAAAATTTCGATATTAATGCAATCAAAAATACTATTGAATCGTACGCTTTGCTGTTTGCAGCTAAGCTTTATACTAATTCAAATTTTGCTAGAAAAGATGTTGAAGAAATACTTAAAGATTTAATTAATAACTTACTAAATACAATTACGTCATCTCTAGAAATTGTTTTCAAGAATAATGATGATAAACATAAGGATATTACTGAAATCCTGGACTTTTTCAAAGATCCGTTTCAGCAATTCGATACTTTTCATAAATTTATAAAAAAAATTAACCAAGCAAGACTTTACACAAAGAACCTAAAATTTTTGATATTAATAATATGAAATTGGTCAAGTTATAATTAACAGTTCTCCTTGCTTAGATTCAAAACCATCAAGTAGAGGAGCATTGATACCCCTGAGGTTTCAACTTTCAAAAATTTTTGAGTCTCCTAATGTTTTAAAAGACACTCTTGAAAATATTTGGAAAATCTTAATAAAGAAAATATAAAATAGAACTTTATTTGCTCTCCAAAAATTGCAAATTGTATCGAATTGAAGACTTATTTGTAAAAAATAAAGATTTATATTTTGTTTGTTTAAAATACAAATTAGGAAAGTTCTGTAATCATTTCCAATCTTATCAGGTACTAGATTGTACTAAATGCTACTTTGTATTCTCACATACTTTAACTATTAATGCTCCTGTTCATGTCTACGTTTCTCAAAATGGAAATGAGTACATTCGTCCAAAATATTTTTAAGTCGAATTTTTTAAATTATGTAGTTATGTACTTATACCTTACTGTAAGTATTATATCTTGTTAAGAACTTTGTTTTTCTTGCATTTTGTATTTGTATGTTATATTTTAATAAAAAATTGATCACAAAATTCCTCTTTTTTAATAAATAATTTTAACAAGCGTAATTGTTAAAGACACAGTAAATAATAGTTATCTAACCTTCCTTTTAAGAATTAGAACCACCAATATTGTTATTTAACATAAAAAATGTAAGAAGCCATTGAAATTGTTAATTTACCATAAAATTGTTAAAACTTGGTCAAGTAACCATAATTATAGTTCCTGAACTACCTATACAGCATAATTACTGAACCACTTTTACTTTGCAAACAAACCTATATATTGAAAGACAACTATGCACATGTAATTCAACAATTTTAATGATTGAATCTAACATTTACAAGTTAAACGCTCTTTTAACAATTTTGTCTTGGTTATTAATACCATGAAGCAAGCTTGACGCATTTTCATATCCTGTTTTTGGTTGATTTTACCAATCTTTTTCTTTGAGTGTAGAATTGATCAGCAGTGAATGTAATTCATCTTCGTTTCAATGAGAATTAATTAAGTTATTGATGGGCTTTGAATAGTAGCTTTACATTGCTTAGTTTGAGCAATTAATTAATTATATTATTCGCTTGTACAAATATTTTTATTTAATGTTGTGAAAAACAGCTTATAAATCCCCAATTTGGTCTTTAGAAAAAAGGTTTAGGTCCATTTAATTTAAATCGACGTTAAAATATTTGACTAGTAACTGCCTAATTCCTATTTTATTAAATTGCGAAAATTAGTGATGCGATTACGGTCCGGAGATTTGGATGTAGAAATCTACATTTCTCGTAAATGGAAATTTTAAATAGTGTATCATGATGTGTGAGCGAGTGTGAGTGCGACGATTCTTAACTCACGAACCTTAAAGGATGAAAAATTCTAATAAAAATTTCGGAATTGCAAAGTAACTTAATTAAAATCCGTTTTAATTATTCTCAAAAAATTTTTTGAATAAATTATTTTATTAAAGCGACGATTAAATAGGGATGTTTGTTAAGAAAACCTAAACGAAGAAAGTAAATTTAGAGACTGAATTAATTTTTGTTCCAATTAAAGAAATTACATTCCTATCAAAAAGTATTTGAATGTTAAAACAATTTTGAATAAACTTCCAACATTTTTATTTTATTTTACCAAGTAATTCTAACACTCGACGTCGTCTTGGATAAATTGAAAAATATTTGTGAGGTGATTCTTTGTAAATAATTAAAATTTTACCTTACAGGGTCCGTCAAAACCCTGACATTTTTCTACATGGCTTTTATTCGTTTATAAAAGAAAACGTTAAACACAAAAATTTCTCGTATAGACGTCTAATTTCAAAATTATTTTTAATTATGTAAGACGTCTCAATATTTCTGAGTGAAGAGTAGTGGATATGCGCCTTTGTTACACAAGGGCGGTTTTAAGGGGGGTAATGGTGGTAATTACCCCCGCCTAGAATAATCTTTAGACAGCTCGAAGTTTGAAAATTTTCACCTAAAGATATTTTGATTATAAATATTATGCAATTCCGTCGGCTTGAAACTTAGACAAAAATATAGAATAAAGTAGGCCATGATCTAGGCTAGTAGTATGCCGAATTTGGTTTTTTGATTCCCAAAAGCAAATTTGCTGTGATTTTTTAAAACGAGGTCTGTGTCACAACGTCTGTGAAAATTTAGAAAATCGTCATACTCTAACGAACATCCTGTTATGATAAAAATTTGAAATAATTATAGAATAAGGTTGACCACGGTTTTGGCTAATGGTTTGCCGAATTTGGTCTTCTGATTCGCAAAATTAATATTGCTGTGATTTTTTAAAGCGAAGTCTGTATCGCAACGTCTGTGAAAATATAGAAAATTGCTGAGCTCTAACGAACATTCTCTGATGGTATGATAAAAACTTGAATTAATTATAGAATAAGGTTGGCCATGGTTTTGGCTATGGCTTGCCGAATTTGGTTTTCTAATTCTCAAAATCAATTCTGTTGTGATTTTTTAAAGCGAAGTGGGTGTTGCAACTTTTGTGAAAATTTAGAAAATTGCCGCTTTCTAACAAGCATTCTTTGGTATGATAAAAACTTGAAATAGTTATAGAATAAGGTAGGCCATGGCTTTGGCTAATGGCTTGCCGAATTTGGTCTTTTAATTCTCTAATTAAACTTGCTGTGATTTTTTAAAGCGAAGTCGGTGTCGCAACGTCTGCGAAAATGTAGAAAATTGCAGCGCTGTAACGAACATTCTCTGGTATGATAAAAACTTGAAATAATTACAGAATAAGGTTGGCCTTGGCTTAAGCTAATGGCTTGCCGAATTAGGTCTTTTAATTCTCATAATTAAATTTGCTGTGATTTTTTAAAGCGAAGTCGGTGTCGCAACGTCTGTGAAAATATAGAAAATTGTAGCGCTGTAACGAACATTCTCTGGTATGATAAAAAAAACTTGAAATAATTACAGAATAAGGTTGGCCTTGGCTTAAGCTAATGGCTTGCCGAATTTGGTCTTTTAATTCTCAAAATTAAATTTGCTGTGATTTTTTAAAGCGAAGTCGGTGTCGCAACGTCTGTGAAAATGTAGAAAATTGCCGAGCTCTAACGAACATTCTCTGATGGTTGATAAAAACTTGAAATAATTATAGAATAAGGTTGGCCATAGTTTTGGCTATGGCTTGCCGAATTTGGTCTTTTAATTCCCAAAATCAATTTTGCTGTGATTTTTTTAAAGCGAAGTCGGTGTGAAAATATAGAAAATTGGCGCGCTGTAACGAACATTCTCTGGAAAAAATCTTGAAACGATTATAGGATGAGGTATGTCATAATTTTGGATATTTGGCATGCCGAATTTTGTTTCTGAATTTCCAAAAACAATTTTACTGTGATTTTTTTTACAAAAAATTGCGAAAACTTGGTAACGTCGCTCTCAATTTTGTCTATGCGCAAAACTTTAGTATTTTTTTTATAGAAAATGAAAAAAATATGGAATAATGTCAGAATTTTGGTGAACTGTGTGTAATCATCTTTCACGGGGTAAACATTAAATGCAGTTAAATGTAGCGGTAATTTTCATTGACATCAAAGAAAATTAATTATAATCAAACGCCTCATAAATAAATAATAATAAGCCTTCAAAGTAATTTTGATTAAGTTAACTAAATTCTCTTATTATTTATTATTGTATTACATTGTAGCACTAACCTCAAGTATTGACACGTTGTTTAGGGAAAAATTATTCCAATGAAGGGATAATCTTTATCTATATCAGATCAGAACTAACGATTCGTTTTCAGTTAACGTATAAATAGGTGATGTTAAAATAATAAAAAAATGAAATAATGTATCAGAAACACCATAAAAGCGTAAAATGGCAATTTTATAACGAGAAATATTTTTGGAACAATGCCACGAAGTTTACATTTAGTAAAGCACTTTAGAAGAGATGTGCCTTAGGCACGCTTCATTCGAGTTTCCTTATTGCGGGCTTGGTAGTGGTAATGAAAGCTACATTCCTATTATAATAAGCTCAAATTTTTAAGTACCCCATATGAAAGTTTTAAACTGTACCCACTCAATTTAACACTTCTTTCAATGCATTTTTATACAATTTATATTCATGAAAGGAGAAAAGATTTTATTGTTAAATTTTTAAATTGTAACGACTTGGCCAACTTATAAGTTGAAATAGTTAAGGGAATATGGGGTTTTGGATAATTAATCTTGGAAATTCTACAAACATTTTTTCAAATATAAGAATTTATGTAAAATTTTAGATATCTATTTCATAAATTATGCTATTGTAACGATTTCAATTTAAATAGTTTCGGGAATAATTTCAAAATATGTAATTTTATTTTACTGCTTGTTAAGATTTTTGATAGCTGTAAATATCGATATCAAAAAAATATTCCCTTCTGTAAACATTATAAATATAACTTACGCACGGTGTTGGCGAAATACCTGAAATTTGGTATGTGCGTTCCCGACGACACGAGGACGGATTTGCAACATATTGGTGGGATAACGCGGTGTAAAATTTATTTTCTAGATAATCCTTATACATTGATTATTGAAAATTTATTAAACTAGGTCTTACCATACATCGCGCTACATTTTAACTTTTCACCCCCTTTCTCCTGAAATAACACCCCAAAGTAGAAAAAAAGTTATTTGAAAATCGGCAAGTATGAATGGAAGGGCTCTAATGATTTGATTTTGACCTTTGAGTGTCTTGAGGTATCAAAATATAGCGGTATCGAAACTGAAACTCACTGAAAGACGACACTATACTAATCACATGTTTCTTAAACGTAATGTTTTATCTTAAATTTAAAGCCGACGTTAATTACTCCAGAGCTTTACAGTACCGTCTGTAAGTTATTTATTTATTTCTAGTTCCATTTTATAAATTGTGGGGGAGGAAAGTACTAGCTAAATTATGGCTTTATAATTAAATATTTTTATACAGACGTTCTAATCCTTTTAGGCATATTGTCTTCTTCATCCGGATTAATACAGTAGAACCTCGTTATAAAGTACTCCTTTATAACGTAGTAAATCTTTGGTCCCATTTTAAAACATACAAACACAAACATTTTTTTATTATGGACTCTGGTTATGACGTACCAAATTTTTCGGCCTCTGTTGGTACGTTATAACGGGGGTCTACTGTACTATTCTACTGTTTTATGTGCGTATAAAATTACTAGACTATTTATCTACCTTGATTCCCTTGAATAATATTTTGATAAACTTGCAAGCGTTATCCAGGTATAATTGTTTTGTTATGTTTGTGAGTAATCAATAAAATGAATCTTTCACAAGCTCTTGAGGCGTTCATTTCTTATCCTTATGATAAGTTCATCCGAGTTTAAACTGAAAGATACGGAAAGTTATAAAATACTTTAGATATAAAAAAATTGATAACTGTCTGCCATGACTAAAATAACAAAGTTATTTAATTTTTCCAAGTTATACACCATTATAGAAGGAAAACTGAGTTAAATAAAAGAAAACGTATCAACGTTATATTCAAAAGGTTCATCTAAAATCTAAAACCTTATTTTATTCAACTCCTTTTTTGAAATTATAAAATCAATTAAAAACACATTTGATTGTCTTTTCCATAACAATTGAAAATCTAGACATCATAAATTAAATTAACTTAAGATAATCTTATTATGTTGAACAATACCATGTTATGCTTCCCTTAAACCGTAAAATTTGATAAAGGCCTTTCTAACCTACGCTTTTGATGATAGCATTTTGATTGCTTAAGCTATTCCATCCTATAAATAAATCTAAATTTCCCATTAAAACTATATAACTTTCATATTTTAAACGAAGAAATTCTCGCCCTACAAATGAAGAAGTTTGCAATAAATAGTTCGTAGGTAGTCACTTAGTGTGAGAAGAGAATAATGAGTCTAATTGAATGTAAATAGAGATTGTTCATAAACCCTTAGGAAATAGCTACTAAAGCTGTTTTACTATTTACTTCATAATTGAGAGAAAGTAGATCCCTTTTGATTTGAATCGGTCATAAAGTTAATAACTTTCAAGTAACTGTGTAGAGATAATTATTCGCTTTAAAAATTCATTCAGTGCGGTTCCTTGTTGAAGTTATTCAATAACAATTCAAAGTAGCCCCTGTAGTCTTATTTTAATGCAATTACTTTAATGAAATGTACTTTCATGTTTAACACGTTTCAATCAGTATTAAATGCCACAAAAATACTTCTAAACTGCACGGATATTGATCTATAGCCTAGCTAGACAGTTTTCATGCACAAAAAGGGGTTAAGACGTTAAGAGAGAAGCGGATAATGCACTTGGCAATCACTAATCAGAGCGTCTAATTGGGCTAAAACGAATAGCTGAGGCTTCGATACTTCGATTTGGATGTGAAAAATTGATAAAAGAACCACCAAAAAACCTAACACACCAAATGTTAGTTTTTAACAGATTTCAACCTACAATAAGAAAAATGAAAAGGCGTAACGACCTCTAATACTTTTAGATCATATGGACGACAGTCAAAAATGAAATTTAAACTCCAAGCTACAAGAGGAGGTAAAAACAGAACTAATGGCGCAAGATGAAAGGTTTTGAAGTATTGAAAAGGCAAGCAAAATATTAACTGTATAACATAAACAAATATATAGCATATATTTATGAAATATTTATATCATTTAGAAAAATATTTTATAATTTAATTTCTTGACGGCTACATCTTCGGTTATGTTGCATCTTGAAAACAATATTTTTAATAGAAATTTTACGTGAGGACAAAAATGTCACAACAAATTTTACTTAAGATTTTCAAAACATCGCAAGGTAAAAGAAGTTACAGGTGCTGCACACTTTTATTGTGCTCACTTTTCAGCTTTTTCTGTCAGTTTCGTATTTTTAAAAATTTATCGACGTGATTTAGTTGTCCTACAACTTCAACATTTTGATCTCGAAATAATGCACAAAAGTGGTAGATAAAAGAAAAGTTGCACTATTCTACTGAAAACTTTCAAAAATATTAATAATTTTAATAAATAAAGTAAGTTTAGATATAAGAACATAGAAATACTTTGGTTCGTTGGTGAAGAGAATTTTATTTCTAAATATTTGAGATGGCAGTTTCAATAAGAAGGAAACCATAAGAAAATGAACTAACATCATGAATTTATTTCATACATCTATTTAAATAAAACTATATCGAGAAGCCTTAGAAATGCTTATACGCTTAGGCGTGTCTACTATACGTACGTAATTTTTGTTTTGTTCCTTTTTATACTCGTCATTTGGTGGTTTGAGGTGGAAAGTTTAGTGGAAGTTTTGAAAATTGGTAGTCTTATAGAGTTTGAGGTGCTCTTTTCGAATTTTTACTTTGCCACCTTGTTCCGGTATAGAGAATGGCACCATTTTGGGGAAAATGGCACAAGAAACTGTTTTATCGCAAATATAAGAGAAAATGCGACGGAAACGACATTTTGTAAAACTATGGATGACTCATTCATTTCGTCGAGTTTACATTATCATTGGCTGTCATGATCTTTTCTTATAAGTGGGAGTATAAGCAACCATATCGAAAATCGCTATACTTAGAAAACCATTGTGATCCATATCATAAGCTAAATGGCTCTTTCCTGGTAGAGTAGGGGGTAGGTATGTCTTTATTCAATGCTTAAAACAATTGAATAAAAGCTGCTACTCTACAATACAATAATAAATTTTTCTTTAGGACCTACCGTTTTCGAGATTTTTAGTAAAAACCCTAAGAACGAGACCTTTCAAACCTTTTCTTCTTTCTCCATATTGCTTGCACAGAGGATTTTTAGTATTTTATCTTCTATTACTACTCCAAACACATTCTTGAAAGACAATTCCACCTTCTCCATGTCCTCTACACATCTACATTCATTTTATAAACGTTCGTTGATTGGACTAGTCCGGAAAGGTCAAAAATCCTTTGTATACAATATAGGTACATCTAAATGATTTGGAAGGGACCTTCGAGTGGATTAGCTATAACAGACTCATTAAAACCCTGACTAATATTGGTTTCGTAGAAAAGACAAATTATTTATTATATTTTGAAATAAAATAGCGTCAGCAGTATGAAGAGCCTGGAATATAGGTTCCTACAAAAGGTTCAGATTTACCATTTTCAGATTTGTACTGAACACATACAGTTGTATACTGGAGGATAGAGATGATATGGAGAACGTGGAATTGGACCATTAGACGTAAAAAACTATCATGGTTATACGAAACATTAGGCAATGAACGGGTTTATCGGTCCTAGAACTCCTCACACGATCGTAACAGATACAAGAATTTAGTGGAAACTATTCTTGTCCAGTGCACCGGAAGAGAGATACCATGCAGTTATGTAAGGTTTCGTTGCCTTACATACTATTGGTTTTCCCTAATTACTTATATTTTCTAAAAGTATGTTTGAGACATTTATTTTATTTACAAAATACGATCTGTGATTTGCTAGATATATTCGTACGTAATCGAATTATAAGCATTTTATAGAACTCGACTACTTACGATTTCAATTAAATTTTCATTAAAACTTTGATTTGAAATCTAAGTTCGAGTTAATAAATTTGACGACTGCAGAAATCGTTAGCATAATTTCTCATTTTTTATAATAAATAACTAAAAGGGGATGTGAATATTAAATGGTGAGGCTGATGATGTTATCGTATCCGAATAGCGTTTACAACAGTAACCAAATCGCACATAAAAATCTCCGAAGTACAAAAAAATTGTTTTCAGACACCCTAGTATAATACTACGTAGATACTCTTAGTGTTGGAAAAAAATTCTACGTCGTTATTTTAGAAAAATTTCTATGTATAGACATTGAAGACAAACCACTTACTCGTTGTTAAGGAAGTTCGTCTTCACATCCTGACAAAAGACTTGTAAAGTACATAGATCAAATTATTTTTCCAAGCAGTTGCTTATTGCAAAATAACAACGCAAGAGTAAATAACAGAAATTCCTCGTAAGCTCCTAAAGTATGAAAGAGCTTGAAACTTAAACTAGTTAAAATATTTCCGATCAAACGTCACTCGCTTAAAACGACGAAAAATAAATAAATCTCCAACTATAAAGGAACTTTAGAAGGGTTTTAGATTTTCATCTTCTTCAAGGTAATAATAGAACAAAAGGTACATCAAGGATAAAGCTAGCATCAGCTATCATTTCCATGTAACAATAATCCAGTTCTGCCTATTATTAGCGCATCTTTCATTGTTCAAAATGTAGTCTTAATGCGATGGCCTTTTTCAAATTTTTTGCAACGAAAACAAAATCGATACAAATACAAAGAGATTTTATAAATAAATCAATACCAAAATAATATTTATGTGGAAGTAAAAGTTAGAAAATAATGACTAATAGTTGTTAAAAAAGTTGAGAAGAAAAAAATGGAAAAAATATCATGAGATCTGTCTTAAAAAAAGAATAGTTCCAAGGCGAGGAGTTCCGTTGGGAATTGCCTTTTGCTTTAACTTATTTTTAATTATTAAACTAAAACTAACGATACTTAACATCTTGATGACTTTAAAAGCAATCGAGATAAAACTTTAGTTTTCAAACTACCCTTTAAGCATTGAATATTCACACACTCGAGGCACGATTTAAATTAATGCCCTATTTAAAAACGAGACAATTTTAGAATTAAATCTAATATCTAATGAAATTATTTAAGCTCGAGATTAACCGTAAATACACAAAACTTAGCTTATTAATAACTAACTAGTAAATATTGACAAGTAAATTAATAAATAGATTTACATATAAATTTCAGCGAGGAAATTCACAACCTCAAACTTTACAAATAACACGCTTCGTGCAAAATAGTTAATTAAAAACTCAAGAAAACAGCAGTTTTCAATCGAGAATTAATTTCACATATAAAAACAAAACTTTCAAAACAACTTAAATTTGTACAAAATATATAGGGGATGTTTGCTTTAAGAAAGTTGTAAACGAAGTACAGTTTCGTAGATTGCAGCTCGTTGCAGCTCATAGGTTTGTTGCTATTATATGCAATTCTTTCCAAACTTGTGGACGAACTCTTGCTCCGAAGGACACAAGTCTGAAGGTTTTGAGTTTGAACCATGGCAAGAAAAATAACAGATTTTTGAAATTTTGACTTTTATAAAAAATAACTCCGGTCCTGGAAAACTCTAACTAATGAAACACATTGTATTCGATAAAGGATAGCGATCTCTATAACATATCCAGAAATGAAGATAACGGCCTGAGCTGATTTTGAAAAAATCCAGTTAAAACTTTTGACCAACTTCGGCCCTTTAAATAGTAGTCAATTTTGAAATAATTTTAAAAATTGATTAGATTAGGACGAAAGCCTTATATTTTGGTTAAACAACGGTATTTTAAAATTGTCATAAAAATAATTAGCGGTTAAGTTATAAGGGAAAAACCATAAAGTGGGAAAATCGTTGTATTGGCCACCATTTTAAATTAAAAAAATTTAATTTTCTTTTATTCAATTCGGAATACTAAATTCAAAAATGCTCCCTAAATGACCTCTTTATTTTGGGCCACCCTGCATAGATTTCTTTCAAAAGCTTATTTTTTCCATGAAATTTTGGTAAAGTTGCTCAAACCAAATTTCATGAAATCTGTTGAGTAGTTTTTGTTGGACAGCTATTACATACATTCAGACAGACAAGGGTACTTTATGAAATTTTTTTAAATTTTTTTACTCAGGGGCCTCGGGGGAACTCAAACGACAAGAAATTTTACGTAAAAAAGGTTTTACCTCTCGAAATCCTTCATTTGATTATCTCTGACGACTTATCCTCTGTAATTACCGGAATGAAATAAATATGGTAATAAATAAGAAAAAAAATATATAAAAATCTATATCTAATAACTGGTAGGTAATAAAAGTTCCACAAACATTTGCACATTGCGTGATCAATCTTTAAGAGTCGATTGCTTTCCACTAAAAGCTCCTGACCCACATGCGCTCGTAGCAACTGACAAAAGGATTTCCTTGTTCTTTGAAAGTGCATCAACTATTTCATCCAGCTTAGATTAACGTTTAGTAAAAAGATTTTTCCTACTTTTTTGGGTAAAGCAAAAAGTTTTCGTCTTGTTTTTTTTATGTTACTTTTAAATAACTTTATTTTGTTTAGCTCAAGGGGTTAAATTTAGAGAGGAAAAAAAGTTTAGAAGATTGAAAAATTCTTATAGAAAAGTTTTTAATGCATAATATCTTTTTATTAGAAATGATACATTAAATTTTTTTTACATCAAACTCTTCAACTAAATTATAAAAATAAGGGGAGCATTATGATGTGAACGACGTGAACGTAGAGGCCGACAAAACGACTGAATAATAAAATTATATAATCCAAAATTTATAAATTAAGATACTAAATACCTTTTTTGGTTGTCATAAATACTAAATCTTAGGATTACATGCCTCGGGTCTCTGAGGCCCGACAAGGTAATTTTACTGATGTAATCCCAAATTTTAATCAATTATTGATTTAAAAAAATAACTCTTTACATAAAATGAACCTTGCAGACCTAATAGTAGATAGATTTAGGGTTGTTTTATAACTTCCGAAGTACAAAACGCACCGATACCTGCAATATCGTTTGATGACATTTTTCACTTGAGTACTTCATTTGACTGTACAATGTCAAATATGTAATCTTTGCTCCTCGAGACACACACATTCAGGGTTTTTGGAAGCTTGGTCGCAATTTTGTAGTACACACTACACACTTTATACAAAATCCAGAGAATATGACCTCACTGATTCCTGAGAATTAATTCCTATGATTTCAAGATTGGTTTTCTGAAGGTAGCCGTATTTTCCTTCAGGGTCTCCGGTTTTCTTAGTTATCTTCTAGCAGATCTCTTTGTCCACCACTGTTTTCTTCTCTTTTTTTAACATTTTGGAGACCATGGTGAAATTTGCTTCAATCTCCTATTTCCATTCAATCTTAAGCTAGACGCTCATTGAATCGACTCTTGTTATACACTAAAATGTATTACTACCTGCGATTTGAATCGACTCAGGTCGGATCGACACAGTCCAGTTCTTGAGCCGATTCAATATGTAAAGAAATTGACGGTGCCGAGCTGGGCTGATCCGAGCCAAGTCGATTCAATGCGCGTCCAGCTTTACTGTTAAGTGTATGGCATTGCAGCGCGTTTTATGGCCAGATGTGAATACCAAACCAGGCATCTCATTAAGTGACCCAATAGACTCTACCCCAAAAGTAAATATAGTCGTATGGCCGTAATATGGCATTTTTTCACTGTTCGCACTTGGTCTCTTGGTTTGTAATAGTATATTGCATAACAAGTGTAGAATATTGAATATTTCAACGAAAATGGAGTTTACAACACGAGTCGTGTTGTTTTGAGACTGACAGTATAATTTATCAAAGCTGAAATTAAGGCGTGGTTTAATGAGTAAGCCGGGTTTCTAATTTGTCGCGAGTGGAATGCCATCGTGTGGAATGATATCATGCGCTCATCGACATAGCAGAAGTAGCGCTTATTGTTTATTTCACAACACTTTAGGGCACATTTCACAACGACTGTGAAATGAGTGAAATATTCGACTTCTCATATCAATCTAAAACCGGTATTAAGATTTTTCACTTAAGGCCTGGCGCGCACTATGAACTTTTTGTCGTGCAGCAGTTTAATCGGCTATGGGAAGTCTATTGCAGCTTATGAGAGTTCTTGCGTTTGCCGACTACAATAGAAACCTCAGCCGCTAAACTGTTGACCGATAAAAATTTCATAGTACGCATCAGGTCTAAGATAAATCCACGATTTGATTATTCAGCCATCAAACTGAGTGCCGTTAGATCGGATATTATACCCGGTGAACTAGAAATATTGTTTCATACTTAAAATTCCCGCAAATTCGATAAATTATTTAAGTTGGTATTACTAACCTTTGTATCATACATTGAATAAATAGATCCGGAAGGAGGGTTAGCAACCGTTGCCTATAAGAGAAAATGCGACGGAAACGACATTTTGGAAATCTATGGATGGTTCATTTATTTCGTCGAGTGTACATTATCATTGGCTGTCGTGATCTATCTTTATAAGTGGGAGTATAAGCAACCATTTCTATTGGAGAAATTGACCGGAAATTGCTATATTTAGAAAACCGTTGCAATCCATATTTTTAGCTAAATGACTCTTTCCTGTTACAGTAGCGGCTATTCATTCAATGGTATCATATTTCATAGCTTTTACGTTCACTGACATACAAACAATTTAATGGTGGTTTCACCTATGTAAAATAATATTTTTTTTTATTCAAGGCTTCAGCGCGTGACTTACGTGACTTAAGACTTTGCTCTTGCCAAATTTACTGATAAAAACCACCAGTTTGCAGCGCGCCAAATTCAAATAGACGGCAGCGATATATTTTTAGCTCATCCTGTTGTTCTTGAATTAATATACGTTCTTTGAAAACAAACAAACAAACATGTAAAAAAGCTTTTAATACAAGTGAAATTTACATCGCTATAATGTTCTTTTAAATTTGAATTTCTTTGACGGTTTTGAAAGAAAGTAGAAAATGCGTACAAAAGCATATCAACTGTAAGCTTAATTTTATAAGAGAAATATATTGAAAAAAAATATTAGAGTATTATAGCGAGTTCACAATACGTGAAAGATCCACGGGATTTAAATAATAGAAAAAACAAGTCAGTACAATGGATTGGCTCAGATCTCACAAAGACTTATATAACATTATTCTTAGAAAATAAATAAAAAAAGAAATAAAGGAATATATGAAAATTGATAAGGTTGTAATAGAATCAGGGAAAAAAATATATAAAGAAAGAACATAAATATGAATTTTTTTAAATAATAGAAAATGTTAATTTATTCATTTTAAGTTCTTTAATTTTAAAACTTTGTGTTAAGATGAAGGAACCGAAAGGAATCAAAAAAACGTAAATTTATATCGAAAGATAGTAAAATTTCTCCTTTTCAATCTAAGTCAAAGAAAATCTTTACACCCATTTTTCTCCCCTGTTACTTTTATAAATTCCCAAACATAAAAAAGTCTCTCGTATATTCTTTATTTTACATGTTCTTCCATCTCGACTGCTCTCTTTCGCAAACGACCAATACAGACACTTGTTCTTTTAAGACATTCATTCTTAATTCAATCAATACCTTTTATTGCTAGTAAAATATATCCATCCGAAAAGACAATAATAAAAATATTTACACAAAAAGATGAGGCGAAAATAATATTATTTTAAAGAAGATTATGAAAACATAAATCTTCCTTATAATCCTTTATTTTAAATCGTGAAGTGGTGACTGCAACAAGTGTCCACGTTACTCTTTTATTCAAAAAGCTATTAGTTTATCAACTAAGACAGAAACACGACCTACTATGTAGCGAGAGACAAATTAATATAGTTTTTAGTATTTTACTTTTTCCTACCACTATTCAACTCGGAATACTAACAAAAGACAATTTTTAAAACTCAATTTGTTTCTTATACAACTTCTTCGTCTACTTTCAGACTTTCAAGACGAACATTGGTCTAAAGAAATTACATGGAAAAATTTATAAAAGTTGTTTTAAGTGAAATGCACTTAATTGATAAATTTTTGTAGTTTTAAATGAAATTTTAACATCGGTGCTGTAGACACGTGTTTTATTGGCATCTCCGACGCAAGGAGCTGGAAAATAGTTAATGGGAAACAATTTATGTGCGCAAAAATTGATACTTTGAAATTGCAATCGATATTCTCTCTATTTTCAGAGAATTGGAAAGAAGATAATCTTAAAATAACGACGATATATTTTCTCCTAAGTGGCACATTTAAGTTTAAAGCTCGTCTAAAATAGAAATGGGCCTGTTAGGAATTCTGTTGTGTTATTACCTAGCAACTTACGGACACGGCATCACTGACGTCTCAGTTTTAACATTTTTTTTTATAATAAAGCTACTTGACATCATCTGGTACTTATCTTATAAATTTAGTACAGCTAGCAGCTGGTGCTGTCAATCCAAACTTGAACTTAAACCGAGCATTTATACGACCATTTCTATTTTGGATGAGCTCTAGATAAATTACCTGCACTGGTGCGCCATTCCCTTACGAGAAGCCCCGCCCACTTAGGCCGAATTCTACATTACATATTTATTCTTAGGATTTAATTATAGTCTCAGTATAAAGAAGTTTTAACAATAGCATGAACCGGTTTATACTGAAACTAAAATTAAATCCTAAGGATAAATGTGTAATGAAGAATTCAGCCTTAACCCAGGGTCGCTAATTCTACACTGTTCAAAGTGATATTTCTACACTATTAAATATAACTATTCAATAAATTACTCTTCGTTCTTATTATCTCCACTTGCATTTGGTAATTTATTTTTCAAACATAAAATCAATTTCCACTTTCATCTAAGAAGAGGCATTTAGATATTGCTGTAAGCAATATAAGCTCTAGCCGAGCCTGTACATGCAATTTGTAGAAGTTTGAAAAATAAAATAAATAAAATGGCATTCCTTTACAGTAGCTGCAAAATGCTTTGAATTCCTTTGTTAACAGGCTCGACCATTGTTAGAAGGAGGCCATCAATTTAAGCATTTGCTTTAAATAATTTCGTTTAATTTGCTCATATCTTGGTGGTTATTCAATATTCTTTGAGTGCTAAAATTTAACAAGAGAAATATCCCCAATACACGTTGTATCGTAATTTATAATGCTTTCTTTTCAAATCACAACGACGTCACAGGTGTGAATTCAGTAAGCTTAAAATAATCAGAAGTTTTAAAAGGTAAATTGTGGTCATGCGATTTTGTGGTTAGATATGGCCTCAAATCTAGAAGCTTACAAAGAATGTCCACCCCATCACATTTATTCGTGTAACTAATCCTAATCATAGTATAAGTATTACATAGTATGCCCTTCCGGTGTACGAAAATCGAACTTAGCCGCACGTGACGTCAAAAGGTGTCAGTACAGACGTACGCAGGTACGAACAAGTCGCGTTCTGTCGCGTTGATTGCAGCGTTCGGTAAAAGTACCTCGCCGCGTCGTGATGGCATCACGTAGACACCTTCTGACGTCACTAGACATAAAAAACCCTGCCCAATAGGATACTATCTATACTTATACTATGAATCTAATAAACTATGGTCTAAAACTGTAAAGAAAGATGACTAATGGTGACAGTAGCCCACAAAATCGGAATATCTTGGGTTTAAAATAAGAGGGAGAATGCATCAATTAGGGCAGCTTATGATGGTCCTTATATTAGTAATTGAATTAGAAATGGTATCCGTAGGAGAGGAAATACATGAAATACTATCTTCTTTTAGTTTCGCATTAAATAGCTGGCATGCAAATGTGGACTCGGACTATTTTCTTGAATATAATTAAGGCTACTACATATACAAGCTGCACTTGAATTACAGGCTTTTTAGCTATGAGGGCGCTTTTACATCACTTAAACATTTTCTTACTACATAAAAGTTGCAAGGAAGCCAAAACAGTTATCATTCATCAGCTGCAGTAAAACAATTGTAATGACCCTAACGTGGCAGCTATTATGTAATTTGGCTGCTTTCTGGCTGCCAACTAAGTTTCCATAAAGCTATCACAACTATTGTTTACCAGCCGCAGCCAAATATAGTTGTCAGAACAACTACAAGCCACCTTTCTAAATTCTTACTTTCACTAAAGCTAGCACAGTCATTTAGTCTATACATCATTCACCGACAAGATGCAGCTAAGCCACTCCCAAAGAAAGCGCCTTATGTGACAGAAACTTGTAGGGAGTGGCTTAGCTGCATCTTGTCGGTGAACAATGTATAGTCAATGAAGGGGCTATAGAGAACATGGAAGAGAATGGAATTTTTTCTTCTGAAATGTATTTAGAATGGTTAGGAAGTAAAAGTCCACGGTACTAGCTATATGGCTAAGGGTGAAATGGTGGGAGGGCGATTGGAAAAAATACGTTTTAGGAATTTTCGCTTATATCTTAAAAACGGTGGGTCCTATGGAATTTTTTTATAACAAAATGAAAGCTTATTAAATTTCCTACAAGATTACTTTTATTAAATTTTTCTCTATTCTTTATAGTTTTCGAGATATCCGCTCGTAAAAATTGTTAATGTGTAGAAAAAAAATTTTGCCTCACGATAAAATACATAGTAAAAAACTGTAGTGCTCTACAACTTTGTTTCTGAAGGCTTTTACTGTAAAACGAAAACTGAGGTGCTAGAGGCTAAAGTTCGACAAAAAATGTGAGGCAAGTTTTTTTCTACATACGGTAACGATTTTTGCGGGCGGATATCTCAAAAACTATAAAGAATAGAGAAAAAGTAAATAGAAATAATCTTGTAAGAAATTTAATAAGCTTTCATTTGGCTAAAAATAATTTTTCCCTAGGATTCATTGTTTTCGTGATACAAACGAAAACCCAAAACAAAATAATTTTGAATGCTTTACTAAAATTAGCAGAAATATGATGAAGGCATGAAATAATACTTCAAATAAAAATTACGGTTTTTTTCCAAAGTTTTCGTTAATTGAATGAGTTTCAATTTAATGGGATGATGATAAACGCTTCACAAAAATAACATTTACAATCATAATATTAAATACTATTAATGTTTCTCTAAAATCGGAAGCTTTTAATGTTTAATTAAAAAAATATGTATTTACTAATGGGGAGTAGAAATTTGTTAAAAAAAACATCAACAAAATTAATTTTAAGCCTCTAAACACTCGTTTGGTCCGAAACTAAAGAGCTTTTAATAAAAATTGTTGTTAAATGCATAAAGCTTTGCAAAAATTTTCCAAACTTATTGTCTAAAGCTAAAATTTAATTTTCCCAACTTTTGTGTTTACATACATATGTTTGGGAATTTCTGATTGTTTACCAATCTTCTCCTAAAAATGAGTACACAAAATTTAATGTTGTAAACATTAAGACCGCAAGATTATTAATTAAATTTTGTTAATATCTAATTAAAATAAAAAGTTTAGGAAGCAAATTAATTTCGTCTTAATTATTTTATACTAAACTACAATCAGACTTAATAAGCTTGCATATACTGTTTAATGAGTCCTTAGAGAAATATCTTAATTTTCCTTACAAATTGTAACTGGCAATAAAATCTGAGATAATTAGTAATTATTGTGATCCTAAAATTAAGCAGGAATTCGCGTCGTAAATTTATAAGGGTTTCCTCTAAAATCAACAATCAGCTCAAAGACGAGCTTACAATGCGTGTATGTTATCTTTATAAAAGCTCAAAATAATCCTTTATTTTCTTTTAGCTTTAACAAAATATGTAAATAATGGGCGTGTAAAAATTTTATGTGGATATGGATTACAGTCAAAATGTATTTAAATTTCATCGCCTTTCAAAATCTCTAACTTTCATTTCCTTTACTTTCGTGTCAATACAACATAAGAAAAAACTCCGCTTGATTTATCAACCACTTTCAGAAATTAACGTGATTAAAAGCGTGAAAAGCAACATTTACACGTGGATTGGCTACAGAATTATCACATAAACAAGCCACTTGATTCTAAATAATATTATTTTGTATCCCATGATATCAATTTAAATTTTATATTAAAAGCTTAAATTAGCGTTTTATACTAAATTTTATATTTAAGAGCCATTTTGGAGTTACTAACAATGATCCTTGATGGTGTTACTACAAACAAGTAGAAATATAATAAGAGAACAAAAGGCGCTGGTGAAAAGCCCCAACGTATGAAAAACTTTTCACTATGGCTCATATCCTGAGCTTTCAGGTAGACTATGAAACTCAATTAGCGTTTAAACTAAGTTAATCACAAAGATCATCTTTCTTTGTTTCAAGTAATAAATTAATCAAGAAATTACGCTTTATTATTGAAGTGCGCTAAACGGTTTGTAAAAAGTTTGTCAAAATCAGGGACCCGATTCTTAATTAACGTGGAACACTATCTCTATCTAATTCGTTTTCATTTAAAAAATTGAAAAGAATTTTTTTAACCATAAATTGGTTGATATTCAATTTACTTATGGCCGTGCAAATAGACACTCTAGATTAGCTCCATGTCCGTATCGGGAAACTTTTTCGTAACATTAGTGTCCTGATAAGAATATTTTTTCTAAAATTACCATGGTTTCTTTGCCACTTTCCCACTTTGAGTTGTGAGAGAAAAGTAAAGATGATGTACGCGTTCACTTTTCTAATAAAATTATAGTATATTGTTTTATTAGGATTAAAAGTGCAACTTTGTTTGGCAAGCAATTTTTGCATTTGACCCTTTTAATCCGAATGAGACATACTATTTTTTCTGTAACAGAAAGAACCGGATTCAAAATAAATAAAATAATAAAATTAAGATGAGAGGAATCAGAAAACACTTAATAAAATCACCTTTTTTCGAATGTTACACACTTTTTTTTACTAGTAACAAAAACGTCAACTTCAATTGCTGTTTTAATAGTCAATACTTTTAATACGGTTGCAGAAAATAGTAGATTATATACTTAGGTTGAGAAGTATACTATTATAACCCTAGCGCAAGTATTATATCCTGAGGCGCGAAGCGTCGAGGTAAATACACAGCGCGAGGGTTATAATAGTATTCTCAACCGTAGTTTATATAGTATTTTTTTACTACTAGTCTAAAATGCAATCATTATTAACACTAAAAAAACTAAATTATCGGTATTGTCATGGTACCAACGTGTGCTTATTTTTCATCACTTCCTATCGAGAAAGTGAATTTCTTTTCTAATAAATGCCAGTCTTTTTTAGAAAAAAAAATTTTAATGTTAAAATTTAAAAATGGTGGCCAAATGGTGGCGCGACACCCCATAGTAAGGGAATTTTAGTATGTTCTTCATACTAAATAGTCTCGTAAATAACTATTTACCCGTCTATTTTATCAGACCTCGTATACATGACTTTAGTATTATTTGATATAATGGAAATTTAAAGAAAAATTCTTTTGTAAGAACATTTATCGGTTTTCTTTCAGTAACTGCAGTCCGCAGGTATAATTTATTAATAAATAGAATATAATAGTTAATTCATTAAATATATTATTAAAGTCTGGCGCAAGCATGGCAATAGAACGTTTCAATAGTTAATAAAGGATAAATATATTGGAAAGACTTTGAAGAGAAAATAGCGCTTGCAGCAGAAAAAACTAATATTGTTTAGCACAAAGGGATTCTGCTGGCTAACATTAATATATTAATTTTACTTTACAGAACTTTTATTACCATATACGCTGGTATCTTAAAAGTACATTGTGAAAATGTAAGCGGTGTTGCCACATTTACCAGTTTCTTTGTTTTCATACAAATTTTCATTTTTTGAATTTCTAACATAAGGATCTCGGTTATTTACATAACTTTTATTACCATATATGCTGGTATCTTAAAAGTATATTGTGAAAATGTGAGCGGTGTTGCCATATTTACCATTTTCTTTGTTTCCATACAAATTTTCTTTTATTAAACTAACATATGGATCTCGGTTATTTACAGAGTTAGTGTGGTAATTCAATGGAACAAAATGATCCCTTCATTATGCCTAATTAAAATCTAAAAACCAAATTTACCCCCACCCCGTTTCCGTGATATAAATGACATGCAATGACGCATTTATATTTTAAGTCATATCTTGGAAAAGGTAAGGAGAGGGTAAAATTAGTTTTTACATCTTAGTTAGAGGCATAACTATGTTCGGAGCCAAAGGTATTTTAGAACAGCCTGTACATTTAGTCCTCCCATTATAAGAAAATAATGCGCACTTGTTTGGAATTGTAGAGAGGGCAATAAATACATGGTGCGAAACCTGATCAGTAGCGCACTATTGGAAGGTCGCGGATAAAATAATTTTTAGGTATAAAAGATAATAAAGTACACGCCACTGATACCTCCGATTATATGTTCGACTTGCGCCGGAATTATTTTCTTATAACGTGAGTCCTAGTTACTTTTTGAAAATAACTCTTAGCCAAGTTGATGCATATCAAAGCAGAATGATCTATCTTTTAACAATTTCTTTTTCGTTTTCTATATCTTCAAGAAAATATTTATTTCATTTTAAAACATCAGGTATCTATCTCCCTGTTGTTTTTATTTCTAAACCACATTTACGAATTGGAGTAAATTTTTAACGACTAGAAACCATTGTTTTTAACAAAAAGTAATTATTGAATTTTCTTTTTTACGGTAGCCACCTTTTGTTATTTGTGGTTTTATTTTCTGGGCTTAGAAGGGATTTTCCTGTTCCTGTGTAAGGAACTAACACGCAGCAATATACAGAGGGTATTGAGCACACTGAGCACGGCTGTAGGTCACAGGAATTTTAAATGTGAAATCATACTTTTGATTCATAATTTCCTGATTCCATAATTATCTTTAACTTAACTTAACACTACAACTGCAAATAGAAGTTGTAGAGCATAAAATTTTATATCTGAATCGCCCAAAAAATGAATTTTGCATTTTTTGTAACGCTGGAAATTAGATATGAAAATGTCTAAAATTACTCCAAAATAGCGATGAAAATGACAATGGCGATATTGAATTTGTTTCATAGTTTAAGTACATGCAGTGTAATAAAATATTGTTATTCCAAGCAGAATCAGAATTAAAAGTAACCGTTAACAAAAGTTTTATAAAATCCCGAAAGAATTAACCATTTCTTAACAAAAATTTACTGCTATTATTTCTAGAACTTAAATATGTTTTTTTTCAATGAAATGAAATTGAAAAGCAAGAAAAAGTTAGAAGACAAAAGAAGGACTAATGATGGATGAGGAGTAAAAGTTTGAAAAAGTTAATGAGAGCGAGATAAACCGTGTATGGCCGTAGAAAAAATTCCTACATTATAAGCAAGAAGACTCAAAAAGATATTAAGAAAGTTTAATAAAAAATTTTGGCATGCTGTTTTAACAAATCATATTTTTAAGCGGACCAAGAGTAGAGATTTTTGTAAATAGTTTCAAAATTTTTTCTACCAGTTTTTTCCGAGTCTGAAAAGTTGGGAAATTCCTGTTGTGAAGAAAACTAACCCTCATATTCAGAAACTTTAATTCTTTTATTACAATTGGATATTTTATTAATGTATAAATTTTACACTCGGGTAAATTCAGTTTTCTAAGGGTTGAATCCTTTTATCAGATTTACTACAAGGCTTTTATATCCCGCGTTTCTCAACTGGAACTGTTAGCAGTCTTTTATAGTTTAAATGACGATCATGAGACATTGAAAAAATTAATTTCTGAAACGTGGCAGTTAACCATTTATAGATGATCTTGCTATTATAGTAGCAAGGATATAAAATTGAAAAATTACTCTAATCATAATTTTCTGAAGTAAACGGTATGGCATACCGCAAGAATTTTTCGAATTTAAGTTATTTATTTGGAGCAAGGCACCCAATCCTCTTATTATTTACAATTTTTTAAAACGCATTTAACAGGGAATTTTGCACCCTTTTTGAGGGGCCATTTGTGGAGGGGGTCAGGATCAAAATTAGAAAGAACGGCTCAATAACTCAGGCGCTAGGATAATTGAGAGACAGAGATCTGCTTTTGCCAAATCCAATTTCTTTGGTATCTGAAAACTCTATAGAATATAGATCTGTAACAGAAAAATCGGGGTGATCGTATTCAGGCCCATCTTTTGGGAATAACCGAAAATCCGGTTGGCTACCCAAAGCACTGGCTTAAGGTCTCAGGATCCCTCAATGAGAATTTTAGAGAAGGAAAAAAGTAAGAAATATGACAGTATTAGGAAAGCAACTTTCGTTCGGTGGCAAATTTTCAGACCATTACAATACTTCTTCCTTCTTGATGGGGTTGGTCGATCGAAGGTTAAAAACATGAGACAAAATCTCTTTTGACTTACGAAAACTGGACAGGTACTCAAATTGGTTTAAAATAGGCAATTATGAAAATAAACTTTAAAATTTTCATGGCCACTGTTTTACCAAGTAAGTGAGTGGCCAAGACGACGCACCGCACCTCGTACAGCCCCTAGCACCGCACAGAATAAATAAATAAAGCATATATATATATATATATTTGAGAGTCTGTTGTGGAAGCTAGGCTTTAAGGTCAGTCTCACAAATAAAACAATGCTTTATTTATACGAAGAATACGAAGAGCAAACATTTATGAAAAAAGTAACAAATGCGGTTAAGGTTACTGTGCTAAATAGTTTATTAATGTAGCGCACACTTGATTTTTAGATGAAATTCTAAAAAACTACCCCCTTTTTAGGCTCATGAAAGTATACCACTTTTCGCAACATATTAAGCTTTGTTTTACCCATAAAGACCAAAGAAAAAGTATTTACGTAAAGGATTCATTGAGGGGTTTCTACAACCCTAAACTTAATTAACTCATTCATGGGTTCTCATTTATAGGCACTGCAAGGAAGGGATTGATGGCTATTCTCAATAAAAGTGAAGTGATGAAGTAAATCAGTTGTTGATAGTTTGGTGAATTCAGAAGAAGGTCTAGAACTAAAATCACTTCAAATAAGTTTTAAGCCGTTTGTGACTTTATTTAATAAAAAATTACTTTGGGAAATTTTTAGTTTTAAATTTTCGACACGTTGGAATGGAAATTTTTCTTTTACATTTTATTAGAGGGAAAAAATTAAATTATGGTTCTTTCTGTTTGTGTTTAGACAACAACGTTGATAAACGTCGTCTAGACCAAATTCTGCAGTAAAAAATGATCTTTTGACCAAATTTAACCAACAAGTATAAAAACTAATGGTTGATGATGTTATCATTATATATGTTATTATACTGATTTTCTTTACAATACATCAGTGGTTAGATTGTAATAAAACTCTAAATTGGAAAACAAGAAAAACATTTTCCGAATCGATCTACATAAACTATGTGCTTTTTTATAAACTTGAGGAATTTTCATATCGAAGAAAAGCTTTGAAAATTAAAATTCAACGTTGATCGCTTATTGGCATTTTTTGCTAATATCGCAAAAAGCTTTAAATTAAAAAAAATTTAATTAAGCTTTTATTTCTGACCTATAACAAGGATGATTTTCCACTTGATTTGAAAATCACAAGATAAACATTAATGCAAACTCAATATACCTACTATTAAACCATTACATACCAAATGAGTATTCGATTGAGTAACTAAACGAATTACGAACAACTTTCAATTTGAATATGCATATGCAAATTACAACACCGAAATGTTCCAAACAGAGTTTAAAGCCTTTGCAAATGATGTAAATGTAAATGGGCATATATTCGGATTAAAAACTAAAAAAAATCACATTTAAATAATAAACGCTCAAATAATTACAACGAAATTGTGAGAAAGCTCTTAAAGTAATATTGAAAATATGCAAAGGATAATTGTAGCGTTTCCTGTGAGATTTCCCGTTTTTAAACGCAAATTCCCTAACTAACGTTTAGTTATTAATTACCGTCGAGTTTCCTTGAATGAAAGATTAAAAAAATAAACGATACCGACGTAAACTTTTCCGCTTTAAATTCTTGTTTTTGATTTTTCTAAACACAGCGAGCTTTAACAGTAAAGCAATTCGGTCACCACATCAAGCACATCGAGAAAATTGATTAATTACTCAAATTGCTCTACGTTACACAGGAAAGTCTATCGAGAAAATTGATTCTCAACATTTAGCAACAATAACGTACAGCGTTTACAAAAGCATAAATTAAGCTAATTTAATGTTAGTATTTAGTTATAAGGGGTTGTTTTGGAGGTCCGGGAGAATCGATATAGCCTGCAGGACTCACCTTAGCGTCTACATCGCGGCGGGCCATGCCTCACCCTCAGCGGACACATCACACACAGACTCCTAGGGCTGATGCTAGGTGCAGCTGGCACCATAGGCGTGGACTGTCCGGGTTGGCGCCTGTGGAGCCGTCACTCACCCCCACCGATACACACCCCAGGACGCGCATGGCGCTCATTGATTTTAGACTCGGCTTGGATGAATGTTATTTTGATATAGTACGGTGTTATATGGCTTCTGTTATTGCTGTGCATGTTTAATTATCTCTTATTGGACATAGTGCATTTGCCAATTCAACACATTTTTGAAAATTTACGTCAAATTGTTTTGACCCAAATAATGCCGTTTAGCTTATAATCGCACCATTCTAACGTACATAAATTTAAATCAAACTTAAATTGGATATTCGATACATACATAATTTAATAATTAGTCAGTAGATGGAAAATACAGTCTTACAAAATTACAATACTCAAATTGTTAAATATTACGATATTCTTCTTAAAAGCTCGGCTATTACTCCTGCAAAAAAGATATAAACGGAAGTCAAGTGCAGAAAATTGTAGCAATACTATTTTGCCCAAATTTATTATTGACTCTAATAAGAGCATTTACTTTAATAATACTAAATGGAAACAATTTTCAGCTTAATTTTCTTTTAAATTTATGAAAAAATTTTATTGGAAAAACTCAAACCTTTTTTAATTAATTACAACGTTTCAATTTAAATATTTTAATTTTCATTTTTTAATAACACCAAAGAAGCATAATTAAATCTCTATTTGAAAGATCTAGTTGATCCCTAGGTGCAAACATAATATTTAACTAGCTAATTTTAGATATTGGGGTTTATTTACAGCTTCTTATGAGTATCAGATAATATAGATATTGTATTGGGTTGTTTGAATAGTAAAATAACTATAATTAAAAAATATTTTAATAAATGTACGTTTACTTAATTATGTTAAGCATTGTGTTTCTTTTCAATGGACCTTGGCACAAACTTGCCGTTTTATGAAATATTCTTAAAACCTCATCCTCCAGATCTCCAGGATGCAGTTACAAATACAGTGTCTGGCTGTGCTACTAGCAATATAGAGTTCATCTAGACTGAGTCTAACCCTCCAAATCCTTTCAGCGCTTGGTGGAGTGCATGGATGACTATAACTAAGCTTGGATTTATTTCTGATTACATAGGCTATGTTTTTGAGCACTAGTCACGAGGGTGATTTTTTAATAAATGGGTTTTCAACTATCGATCTGTTTGTACTATTTGTGAGGCTATTGTTCATGTGTTATATGACACCTTGCTAATTGTAAAACTGAATTTCTACGCACGACTTTCAGCTTAGATTCCTATTTAATGCTTTTGCGCCAATTACGAACTAAATTTAGTAATAAATTGAGCAAGGTGTCATACGAGTCTAAGACTCTTCGCTCCAGCGCTTTGCGCACCGATTGCTACGCCACTGGAATTATTTCCAGTGGCGTTTGAGGTATATTATACTCGAATCTTTCATCCAATGGATAATTAATTTCGATTTTTTTGTATAATATAAACTGCATAAAGAACAATTAACATATACTAACAACTTAGGGGCCTCCCCGCAAGATTCAGAGTGGAGCCTTAACCTCCTCCCCCCATAAATTTTTTGACATTAAAACATTAACCTTGGGTTGCAGGAAACTTTTACCCTGGGTTTTACAATCGCTGGTTAACTATAGGTTAGGAGTTAACCGAAAGTTAATTGAAAATTTGCGTTCTACAAATGAAGGTTATCGTCCAGGGTCTTGGTTAACTAATAGTTAATTTAACCTTTGCCACAAGTGTAGGTTAACTAAAAGTTATGGCATTTACCCTGATATAAACTAAAAATTAAGTTTCATACGTTAAGACCCAAAATAATTAAGTATAGACCAAATTATTTTGAAGAATTCGATGGACATGACTTTTTTACTACGCTTCGATTGTCCAAAAGAACTGTTGAAAACTTATTGGATGAAACAGACACTGATTAATCTAGATTTAAAAATTCGAAATATCGTGGCGAGGTAGCCAGGATCCGCTTATTGTATTCTCTCAAATATTCAGAAATTCAGTGTTATGTGGACCTTTCGAACAACGTAATTACCCTAGAAGTCTTATATTGGGAGGTAATGATTATGGTGTTGGTGTTAAGCCATGCCTGATAACGCCATTGCTTAATTCCAGAACTCCTGCTGAAACATTGTTTAATGAATCTCAAATCAGACCACCGAATGTGGTTGAAAGGCAGTATGCTCAGTATGCTGTATGGAAGCGATGCTTCCGTGCACTTTCAATTGGTTTAAGGACTTCTCTAGATAAATCACAAGCAAATTATAGTAGCGACTGCCATATTGCACAATATGGCATGTGATGAAAATGAGGTAGTTCTTCCAGAAGAGAAAAAATCTACATTAAATGCCGTGAATAGTTAAGAAACAGTAATGTGAATCTTTTAACTCGCGATGACTTCATTAACGATTTATTATTTTAGTAGGTTGTAAGTTAAACCAAAGACCATATAGTAAGAGACTATCACAACCTATATTAAAAAATGTGAAAGGCTTTTAAGGTCAAAATCGCTTAAAATCCCTCGAAGGGTAATCGTTTTATCCCTTTCTTCGTTGCTCCCGCTTCGATAAGCTAAACTCAAAAAATGCTTGCAGTGGACTAGCGACATCTTCTTTAGTTGAGATTTTTTGTCACATTCGGCTCATAAGCTATTCCAGTCTTACACTGTATAGTCTTTAGTTCAACCAAAAGATAATAACAATTTTTTGTAAATTGTAATGTCTTTTATATTCAAACATTTTTAATTTAATCATACAAAAACTAGAACAAATAGGTATAACTGCGAGGTTCTAGAAGCATATGTTGAAAAACCGGTTGCAAACAATGTATCGGCCCATCAAAAAATTAGCGAGCTCTTAGTTATGGAATCGTTATGTACCAGAAACTGACCGTTAGGGAACGTAGAAGTATTTGAAGGTTTTACCTAGTAGTTTAAGGCATTGTAATACGTACGTACACCCTCATTACGATGCTTAAAAACACAGCGGGGTGGTATTAGCACTTGAAAGAGTCTAACAAACGTTAAATCATCGGGCCGCTTATTTCTCTAGTAATTGAAAAAATTTTTTTTAATAATTTTCGCTTAATCAACTAAAGGCAAATTACTACCATAAAATTGTGAGATTTGCAAATCTGACATGTATGAGACAGATTACAGATGACAAGCCTTGACAAGTAACGTTCAAATAACACAATTTTATTATACACTCTAAAAAAAAAGTTTAACGTCATGGTTACATTCCCATCGGCACAAAAATTTTTGTAGAACGCATTCTTTAATTAACCCCAAGTTAACCACAGAGTAGCGGTAACCTAACCCAAACGCTTAACCAGCTATTGTAAAACTGGGTGTTAACGGTTGGTTACAACTGTCAGGAGCTTTGACTGTGACTAAGTTCCCTACATTTTGACATTTGATACGTCACATTCGAAAGTCTTGTCAATTGTAATCAACCGTTAAAAGCTTTCTGTAACCCAGATCTAAAGTTTATTTGAAAATTTCTGAGAGTTTCAACTTACTTAAAATAATAATAAAACTAATTAGTGTAAAAAACGGCCAAAAGTACATATATACCGGATGTTGAATGACTTACCGATACATAGGGCAATAGCACGTAAAATCACGTTTTTATAAATACCTGCTTTCCTAATTTTTTAGAGGAAACATGAAAGAGCCAAAAATTATACAGAATTAAAAATTAGAAATGATAAAGGGGTTCTATTTCATCATGCTTTTACTTAAAGAGCAAAAAGGACTTCAGAAGTTGTTAAAATTTTCATTAATCAAGATAGCAGTTTGAATAATAAGAAATAATTTAATTGATAATTTTTTTTTCAAACACAAAGCCAATCATATTTTACAATTTTCAGTCACATGTTCATTTTTACCCAATCACATAAAACTTTAACTGACAATCACCCTAGGGTAATTTTCAATTGCTCTGCCGACGCGATATCGTATAAAATTTAACGAATTGTCACTTTTGACGTTAAATTTAAATTTAAAAAAAATTATCTCGTTGAATATCCCTCGGGCATTGATGAATCCTCATAATTTTGTCTATCTTTCAAGTACATTTTTTTGAAAAAACTAAAAAAAAAAAAATGTACTTTCAAGATATAACAAAATTATTTCGGTTGTTATCAATGCCCTAGGGTTATTACAGTTGATAATCGCCCTCATACGTCACATGACTAAAATACACCAATAACAAGTTTGCATTGTTTTATTTACTGCCAATGAAATCTTGATTTTGCAACAATTTCATGTTTCGACAATTTCCCTAGACTAATATTCGACAATTTCCCTAGACTAATATTCGACGACCGATTTTATTAAATAATTTAAAACTAACAACTTATAGAACAATATAGTAATTTATTTTTCTATCAACGTTTATTAAAAAGAACTGTTTATTACCTATATAAAATGAATATTTGTACAATTTGTGAAATTTATAGTACAATAATAAGAAATACGGCAACAATCTACTTCTTCTGTTTCTAATAATGTAAATAAAAAGCCGCTTATTGAAGGCAATGTTCCAAATACTTACAATAATAATTATTGTAAGTATTTGGAACATTGCCTTCAATAAGCGGCTTTTTATTTACATTATTAGAAACAGAAGAAGTAGATTGTTGCCGTATTTCTTGAACTACTTTGCTGTGGTGCTCTTCATCCAACTGCAAATAAGGCTTGATAGATGTACTACTGCTGTGCCCAGTCATCTTAATCAAAGTTTGTTCTTGAACACCAGCTTTACTTAAATGTGAAATTGTAGTAACTCTGTGCGAATGATTGGAAATTTTCATCTTCTTTGTATCGACACCTATAGCCTCAGCTGCGCTCTTTGTCCACTTTGATATAGTATTTTTTCCAATTGGAGAATTTATAAACCATAAAGAATTTGGATCATCTTTTTTCCAATTATGATTAGCAGTTAAAAATAATCTATGAATTTGTATGTTTTGACCCCTTTTGGACAGCAATTTTCTCAGGATTCTAAAAAATAAATCGTAGTTATTCAAATTTTTAATTTTGACTTTATATTTTTATTTCTCACCTTACTGGACACACAGATTCATCCACTTTATTTAAAATTAGCCACTTCGAATCAGTAAGTTTTTTAGATCCCCCTTGTGCGGTTTTTGATATAACTGGATTGTATTCAATACGCCCAGTATGTGCACCTTTATTGTCATATTCATCTTTAAAAAAAGATACCAAACAATTTGTAGCTTCTCCTCCACGCCATGCTAATTCATGAGTCGCAAGATGAAAAAAAATTTTTTGTAAGCCATTTGGCGTATTTTCATCGTGTAATGTTATCATTTCATGTACTTCGGATTTTGAAAGCGCTCGGAACTTACTTTTCTAAATTGAGGTAACAACTGTAATTTTCTTCTACGAGAATCACGGGCACTTCTTGCGTCTGCGAATGCAATATCTTGAAACGGATCAATTTTTATTTGAAACTTTTTGAAATATAATTCTTGAATTTGCTTTGCAACTGAGTTCCACATTTGTTTCACCACTAATTCTTTATAATCAATTCCATCAGTTTTTTTCATATTAAAACCCCAATCTTTTAAAATATCGTTGATTTTCTCAGAAACTAAGGGCTCAGTTTCAACGTCATATTTTCTCTCTTTACAAAACCTATCAAATTGTTTCCACACCGAATTTTTAGAGCGGACGGTGTTAATTGGCATGTTTTTTTTAATTTCGTCGTCAATATCTTTCAAAGATTTGTTGCCAAACCTCGAACACATTTTTAAGTATAAAATTGCGACTTTCTCTGACAAGTATAATCTGACAACTGATTTCGCATAAACAAAAATCAAGGCAAACTTAATAATTTAAATTTAAGTTTTTAAATTTAAAATCAGGCGATTCTCTTATCAAATATAACGCGTTTGCAGGATATCTCCAGACAATTTTCCTTGCTATCAATACGCGTGCTTGTTGACACAGAAAATTGCCCGCGCGCTGCGCGCGTGGGCAATTTTCGAAGCAACAAGCACTTGTAAAAGATAGCGCGTAAAATTGTCGGATATATCCCGCTCCCTTGTTATATTGTATATGAGTATTTTATAAGGTTTGTTCCTACAAACAATCGAACCAGTTCAGAACGGTTCAGAACTGAACAGAGCATGCGCACATTGAAGTTGGCAATACAAATTTCAATCTGCGCACACTCCGCCCAGTTACGAACTAGTTCGAGCTTTGTAGGAACAAACCTATCGCAACATTTAAATCGCTACCCTGATTAACGAAAATTTTAACAACTTCTAAAGCCTTTTTTGCTCTTTAAGTAAAATCATGATAAAATGTAATACCTTTATAAGTTCTAATTTTTAATTCTGCATAATTTTTGGCTCTTTCATATTTCCTCTAAAACAATTAGGGAAGCAGGAATTTATAAAAAAGTGATTTTACGTTCTATTGCCCTATGTATCGGTACCTAAGTCATTCAACACCCGGTAGATTAGTGAAAACAAAATTTTTCTTTTCTTTAGCAAATAGTATACGTTCAAAGACGAATGTTAAGAAAAAATATTTTTTTCTGCAACCGTCTTAAATGACGTGTGTTTTAATACCATTTTTGACATTAAAAGTTGACGTTTGTGTTACTAATATAAAAATATCCGCGTTGCTAAGCAACACTTTTAATTCTCGTCTTAAAAGTAACTTTTAATACTAAAATTGCAAACAAAAATCAAGAAGAGTCGATTTTAGTAGCGTTTTCTGATTTCTCTCATCTTAATTTTTATTATTTTAAATTCGATTCTTTCGGTTGCAGAAAAAATAGTATGTCTCATTCGGATTAAAAGTGTCTTTGTTTGGCGCGCTAGTTTTTGCATCAGCTCGGCTACGCTTCGCTTCGCCTTGCAAATGCAAAATTGCTAGCCAAACAAAGTTCCACTTTTAATCCTTATAATACAATATACTATTTGATTTTCATCACCATGGCATTAAATGACACATATTTTTTAAATTCTTAAATACATAATTACAAGTCCTGATTGTCTATGCACTTTTTGGCAGTTGAAGCTTTGGTGCTTTCGAATTTTTTCCATCAAATCTATTGAACCAAAGGTACTAGAATTAATCGTCTGTCGATTTTGCTTAACTGCATATTTTTAGTTTAATTCTTTTAGGAATTTTTTTTCTTATAAAAATTCATAGTAATTTAGGGTTCATTTGTGACTATTTCTAAAACTTTTACAACCGATCTTTTTCTACATAGTTTACAGATGTAGCTTGCCGACGGTTTATAGTTTGCTTATTGTCGAAACATCTGTGTAACTTTACAAGAGAAGAAAAGTATTTATCTACTTCTTTTTTCAATTCTCAAATACATAATTACAAAAACAGGCATTTTTAAAGTGCCCCTTTATGGTACAAAATACGGAATTTTTCGGGAGCATCTTTTATTCGCGGCCCTCCCGCAACTCCACTCTGCGAGCTCGTTATTTACGCCACTGAACACATAAGTATTTAACTTGTGTTTTTAGTAACTTGGGTAACTTGATAGAATATCTTTTCACTTAAGGCATTTTAGGGACTTGGTTGGATGTTGGTTATTATTCTAATATTTACTCAGTCTTCAAGTAAATTGACAACATTTATAAAGTTTAAAGCTGCGTTTATCTTTTTATTTCTATTAGTAAATACAAATACATATTTATAAAATTAAGTATACAGGGTGTGACATTTAAGTACAGAATTAGTGGGGTCGAAATACGGTTTGAGACTAAACTTTTGCGGATAGAAATGTTATGATTGAATAATGTTCAGGACAATGTCAGGAATAATGTTGTAAGTTTTGGACTTCGAACTCGCGCGGCGTCCTTCCGAAAAAAGCATTCCAAAGAACATTTACCCGTTTTTTTTGACGTTTTATTTAATTCCTCAACTTCTAAACATCGGATCGTAATAAAAAATTATGGGATTATGGGAAATTGACAGACGATGAATTCTAGACTAAAAATGTATAGTTTAGTTCAGTAGCTTTGGATATAAAACTTCTTAAGCACCAAATGCGAACCAAAAATTGTTTTATTCAGTGCACTGCAAAGAAGTAATCAAAAAATCTTTTGTTCATGTAAAAGATACTCTTTGATGAGTAGAAAGGATTTGCCAAAGTTGAGATCCTGAAGTGTAACCAAAGAGCCAAAAAGTGCACAGCAAGTTAGAACTTGTAAGGATTGCCATTTAATGCGATCATAATAAAAACAATTTTTTTTTTCAAAAAACATTCCTTTTCGAACCTACTATTTTGTGAAAGAAATATTTTAGAAATTATCGCCTTGCATACTTCACTTTTGACCCTTTTTTCGAAACGCACTTTTCTAAATTGCCAAGAACTTGGTAAATATTTTTTAAAAAGAAGATTCATTATTTTAGCTTGATAGATCTTTTAAAATACGTCTGATTTCAAAAAACACAATTTCCGATTCATCAACTTGGAGGCTAATTCTGGATATTTTTGTATTTGCTAGTGCAGGTGGTATGCTCCCCCACTCCTGACTTTGGATTCATTTAGATGTACTTTTATTTGTCAGTGTCAAATTTAATATAAGAAACTCCATGGCTGTTACTATTTTGAAGGGATTTTCGATAGTTTCTTGTATAATTTCTATAGTTACAAAGCACGCACCATTAATTTTATTTACTGACTTCTTCTTTTTAGTCTGGTGTGGAATTAGAAGATGCATAACATACTTAGATATCATATATCAACAAAAGAATGTTTTGCCTTTCAGTTGAGACAAAAACGATTTAAAAAACAGTTAGCCTTTTAACCACTGCAGTTGTAAATACAAAAATATCCATATTTGGCCTCCAAGTTGATGAATCGCGATTTTTGTTATTTGAAATCAAAGGTTTTGAAAAGATCTATCAAGCTAAAATAATGAATTTTCTATTTAACAAGTATTGACAAAATTCTTGGCGATTTAGAAAAGTGCGTTTCTAAAATAGAGTCAAAAGTGCACTAAGATTAGCGAAAAATTATAAAATTTTTCCTTAAGCAAATAGTACGTTCAAAGACGAATGTTTTCATAAAAAAAAGATTTTTATTCATCGCGGTCGCATTAAATGACAAACCCTTACAAATTTTGATTTCATGAGCAGCTTTTGGCTGTTTGGTTGCACTTGAGGATCTCAACTTTGGCAAGTTCATTCTACTCATCAAGTAGTATCTTTTACATGAACAAAAGATTTTTTGATTACTTCTTTGCAGTGCACTGAATAAAACAATTTTTGGTTCGAATTTGGTGCTTAAGAAGTTTTATCTCCAAAGCTACTGAACCAAACTATACATTTTTAGTCTAGAATTCATCGTCTGTCAATTTCCCATAATCCCATAATTTTTTATTACGATCCGATGTTTAGAAATTGAGGAATTAAATAAAACGTCAAAGAAAACGGGTAAATGTTCTTTGGAATGCTTTTTTCGGAAGGACGCCGCGCGAGTTCGAAGTCCAAAACTTACCACATTATTCCTGACATTGTTCTAAACATTATTCAATCATAACATTTCTATCAGCAAAAGTTTAGTTTCAAGCTATTAATTCCCGTAATTCGACGCCGCTAAATCGGCCGATAACTCATTTACTAATTTACATACACGAACTCCTTTAAAATCAACTTTAACCTACTATATTAGGTGCTAAATAAAATTAAATAAATTAGTCTCAGTTATATGCGGGTATTGGTATAGGGAGTTAATGTAAAACACTTACAAACTCTCTTTTAAAGCAAAAAAACACCGTAATGATGCAGAATTTTCTTCGAATGCTGGACCAACATACTTGTATAGTATTACAGCATCCTGGCAATTTTGTATCGTTTTAAAGGCTCTCACAGATAAATGCGATCACGCGGGCCAAGTGCGGAAGCGGCCACGGTCGCTATCAAGCGATTTAGCTACAGCTATATCGTAATGAAAGCCAGATCATTTTGGTCTGAACACGCAAATATAAGACGGTAGTATAATCTTATCGCGGCTGCGGCTGCTATCGCAATCGCGACCTAGGCCGCATTGATCTGTGAAAGCCAAGCTTAAGGCTTAAGGCTTTTACTACAAATTGTAGTGAAAGTATTATTGTAGTAGTGTAGTGTAGTATTAGTATTATTGTAGACTACAATAATACTTTCACTACTACAATTTGTGGTGAAAGCTTTAAGCCTTAAGCTTGGCTTTCACCGATCAATACGGCCTAGCGGCCTACACTACAAGTGTAGTATTATTGTAGACTACAATAATACTTTCACTGCAATTTGTAGTGAAAGCCTTAAGCCTTAAGCTTGGCTTTCACAGATCAATGTGGCCTAGGTCGTGATTGTGATAGCAGCCGCAGCCGCGATAAGATAATACTACCGTCTTATATTTGACTTGTAAGTATTATATTTGGGTGTTAAGACAAGAGCCTTCTGGCGTTCAATAGCTAGATCGCTTGATTGCGACCGTGACCCCTATATAGCGCGCTTGGGCTGCGTCATTATTTTCTCTTTACTTTCCCCTAGCGCCGCCCCTGAGATCAAAATAAAGATAAATTTATATACTCGTGTTAAGCTCTTCAAGCGCCTCTATTTAAGTCCAATTTGATCAAGATTGGACCAGAATTACCAAATTGTAATTTTTAATATTTTATTATCAGCGTTAACCCCGATAACAGCTGATTTCCCTGTAGCTCGGCAACCGTAAGAGCTAGAGCTTTTTTTAATATTTTTATGTCTTTTTCTGGAAGCATAATATCCAAAAGTTTTAAACTAAAGAACTATGAGTATCTAAGTTCTGTCTTTGCCTTTAACTTATTTTTTAAATTTTGGCAATAGGGTCAACAAAAATGTACAATGGGGGATTTTGTTTTCTTTATTTCTCATTAATAAGTTGCTAAGTGCGTCTCTATGGAGTAAATTCCGTTCTTAAAGTGAAATTATTATTTTTATCCACAACTTCCATATTATAGAGGCATAATTACGCTGATATGGGTTGTATTATGTAGGCCATAAAACCCAGAGTTTTATAGCCATAAAACCCTAGGGACTTATTGTATTTAAAACATCTAATTTATTAAAACACTTTCAACATTTTTTATATTTAGTTTTTAATATTTACATTTACATTGATATTAAAAGAAAAAACCTTATTAACTTGATCAACTTCAGTATCATTTGCAACAGCACTTCCAAGCCTAACTTCAGTGGAGCTGTCACACAACTTCGAAGACGCTTCTCCTTGAATTTTTTTTGAAATTTCAATTTTGTTTGCCACTGAATCTTCAATGTAACCTTCGGCTACAGAGCTGGATTTCCAGCCCCCATGACGCTTAATGGCAGTTATATCGGCCCCTGCATTCGCCAATAAGGTTGCCGAAGATCGTCGCATGCAGTGACCAGTATAAGATTCCGCATTTGGTAGTCCCAAAAATAGTACAGATCCCAAAGGCGAATATCGGCATCGACCTGGAAATAAAACATATGTGGCTGAAAATTTGGATTTGGGCATTATTTGATATGTACTACAAGACGCTAAAAAGTTTACCATCGTCATGGGTGTGCAACATGGGTAGATCCCACCCATATATTGTTTTTAGGGGGCGTTTTTTTAAATCCAATTATTTTTTGATAACGACATGGTACTTTATATTTTTGGGGTCGCTGATTACGAATATAATGTCAAAATTGTAGTTTAACAACTACAAACTGTTAAATCAGCTGCCAAAATAATAACATTCTGCTTTTTTAACATTTTTTTTCGATTTAGCGGTTACTGTAAATGAGGAGGAATAAAAAAGATAAAAAAAGAGATGTAATTGAAATTTTAAACTAATTTATTTTATATAAATTGATGTAGAGGCTATCTAAATGTTCCTTTCGTGGTGCTTATGGTACAACTATTGCAAGTACAGAAAATTTCATAGATATATAAATTGTTTAGAATTTAATTCTCTATAAATTAACCCAAACAAAATTTAGATTTTTCTATTACACTTCCAGTTACTCTTTTAACAGTTGAGGACAAATTTATTCAATGTTGCACACCCCTGAGAGTGGTAAACTTTTTTGCCTCTTTCTCTAGGCTTTTAATACTACCTTATTTCAAATTTTCAGCCACATATGTTGTTTTCCAGTCTGTGTCCTACAATGATGTTAAGGCTATTATAAATGGTTCTTTCGACGCGCTTACGGAAAAACTATTGCAAGTACAGAACATTTCATAGATGTATAAGTTGTTTAGAATTGCATTCTCTATAAATTGGCTCAAACAAAATTTAGATTTTTCTATTACACTTCCAGTTACTCTTTTAACAGTTGAGAGCACATCCACTCGATGTTGCACACCTCTGAGAGTGGTAAACTTTTTTGCCTCTTTTTCTAGGCTTTCAATACAAGCTTATTTCAAATTTTCAGCCACATATATGTTGTTTTACGAAATGTAGCTTGTTTTTGCCTTTTGTTCAGGATCATCGAAAAAAACAGTTTTTTCGGGGTTCTTTTTTCGGTACATGTAGTCAGAAATCAATATTTAATATGATAAACTGAAACGTTGAAATATCCTCTTTCATTATCCGCAAACGTTTTTAAGATATAACGTTTACGTAAAAAATGCCGTCAATATTACGATAAAAGTGCCTTTTTTAAGACGCGCGCACTTCATCTTAATTTCATAGAAAGTACATGAAGTAGAGTAAATTTTAAATACATCATTTGAAAGCACGATGAATTACCTACAAAACCGTATATCTATTTTTTTGGAAATGACATTTTTCGATCTTAAAAATTTAATTACAAGAAAAAAATAAAATTCAAAAAAGTTGAAATATTTAAGGGGTGTTTTTTTAAAACTGAAAATTGTTTTAACATGATTAGTAGCATGATGTCATTACAAATATATTATAGAACATATATCCAGAATATTTTTTAAATTTGAACTCTCTGTAGGTTATGGTACATTAATATGTAAAGAGTCGTCAGAAAAATGAAAAAGAAAACTTCTAGTACAATTTCAGGGATGATGAAAATAAATAAATTAAAAAATAACCCCATCAGTTTAAAGCTAAAACCGTCTTCTTTCCAAAAATTTATTCGAAATAATGATCTGACAATTAATTACAAAATGGCAAACATTTTTGTGAGTCACTACGCTGTAAAATTTCCAATTTTCAGATTTCTAACGGTTTATCCCTATTTGTCTTTCATCGCGTTTTTCTGGAAAAGTACTATTGGTACAAAAATTTTTATAGATTCATAAATTGTTCAGAATACCATGCTCTATTAAATAGCGTTATCAGAATTTCGAAATTCTCATTTCTTTTCGAGCTAGTATTTTTTGAATGTTGAGGGCACATTTACTTCATGTTGCACACCTCTAGAAGTGGTAAACTTTTTTATGTCTTTATGTAGACTCTTATGGCTAGCTAATTGTAAATTTACACAAACATTTCGAGGACGCAAAGTCATGTACTTCTTACATACGTTAATTACAGACACAGAAAATCCTTCATCCATAACGGTGAAGCTGCGTGCAATATTTGTTTCCGTTTCTGTTAGTTTGATAAACAGGTAAGAGCCTTTATCTTCCACATCGTTTACAGTCAAAAATGTTAATTCGTTGCATCTGCAGGCACCAGTAACGCCAAAAATTAGTGTAACCTGAAAACATTCCAAATTATTATTATATAAAGAGAAATTAAATAATTACTTTCATCATTAGGTATTTTTCTTCAGGTGCCTCTTTCAAAAACTGTTCAATGTGCGCTCTTTCAAGAACCTTTGCCTTCTTTGGTTTGTGAGTTTTGGAAGAACTTTTCAAATAAGCAATAAGCTTACCATATTTTGAAATATCAACGTTGTTATACACTTGCAAGGTAGCTTTCACCATCGAATACTTTGTCCACATTGAAGAAGCGGCATATTTTTTCTTAATATTAAAGAAATATGCAAGCAGCACGTCTTCTGTTATTGCCGTTACACCCCTTTTTTCTCTCCAAATGTTGAAATCGGCAAATTCCTTGTCGTAGCTAGTCTTAGATTTTACGGGCAACAAATTCAAACATGCTTCGCGGGCTTCTTCAGCGATAAATTCCGGAATGTTCCGCTCTTCTACCATTTTTAAAAGAATACACAAACTGTTTTAATTTCTTTAATTTTTACTAAAAACAAAATAAACAAACAACCAGAGCTATGACAACCATTCCACGACCTGCCTATTTAATTCGATGTTTCAAAATTGTCAATGTCAACATTACTAATCCGCATAATTATTTCTCTATAATATTGGAAGTTGTGGATAAAATTTTGTATTGCATTTGTGGATTACCGGCGAATAAAACCCGCGAAAATTTTTAAACACGAGGGCCGGAGGCCCGAGTGTTTAAGTTTTCATAATCCACTCATACAATAAATAACTATTATCCACGACCGTCCAATAATACGTTCATTACTCTATCATTTTTGACCAGTAATGTGTGTCATTACTCACTAGTTGCAAATCATTGAATAATATACATATTACTCAATGACTATTACATTACTCAATGGTTTACCAGGCGACACAGGGGATTTGAAAACTTTTATAGCTCCGTTATTTGTCAACGTATCAAAATGAAATTTGCTGTGAGTTATAGTCATATAAATTGCAATTTTTTTAACTACTTTTGAAAATTCTTCCACTTCCGATTTCGCCGGAAATGAGGTAAACTTTAGATTTTTAAATGCAACACCATATATATTTTTACATTTTTGAATTCTACATTACATTTTGAATACATTTCCATAAAAAATTAATTTTTTTTTTTAAATTAATTTTTTTTTTAAATAAAATTTTTTTTTTCAAAAAATACTCGCGTATTCAATGTATATTTGGTTCATAATATTTGCAGTCGTGGATAAAGTATAGTATCCTACTCGCGGGTAATGCTCATTACTCACTCTAATGATTACGACACTCGCCATACGGCTCGTGTCGCAAATTCATTCTTGTGAGTAATGAGCTTCATTACCCGCTCGTTGGATAATATACTATTATCCATTTATATCAAACGTTGGCAAATTAACATAAGTTATTTAGTAGAAAGAGGTCTCTCTTAATAATTTAATTTAAACAAGAGTATCCATAGTAAAAAATCTAAATACTTACTTACCGATTTTAAAACGAGCGGGCAATATCGGTGTGATTGAATGTGAGCATAACGGAAGCTACATCAACAAATATGAGGTGCTTTCCATTTGATTTTCTGAACTGTACCGTACTGTACTTTTGGAACAGTTAGTCGTACCAAAAAATAGGTAGGTACGATAGGGGGCAGGGGAATGTAATTGGGAACAGTTAAAAATAACTAGTCGTACCAATTCAAATGGAACACCAAAATATTCAGCAGGTACTGTAGGAACTGTTCGGAGCTGTACTTTTCAACAAATGGAAAGCACCTATGGTAACAACGTAAACGCCAGGATTAGCAAAAAGTATTCTCTGACGATCTAAAAGAACGTGGATGGATGTACAAAATCGTTAAAGTATCATAGATATATTGGCTAAATGGCTAGAAAGAACAGCAAAGCGTAGAAGTACCAAGGGGAGGGTTTAGCTTGATATTGAGATGCGAAAAGATACTCATAACACAATTCAAGGTAAATACTGAATACTGAAACTAACGATTATGAACTAATTGTTCTAAAAAAGTTATTTAAGTAAGGTAAAGTAATATACAGGGTGTGCTATTTGAGATAAATTCCGTTTTCATTGTCATTCGAAAGATACTACCGTCAACAAAAGAAGAATATGCAAGAAGTTAGAAAAACGTGTAAAAAAGTCGTAGTTTATTTACAATTAAAAAGTCATTCCGAAACATTATTTTGTTGAATCTTGTATAATATATGGTAAGTGCCTATTTAGAATCCTACATAATTACAATGCTTTATAAGAGTTTCGAGTTTCGAGTACCTACAACCCCAGTTCATCGGATCGCTAGAGGGATAAACATTTAAATCATTACTACGACAACTTCAGAACCTACATGATGGTTTACTTTATTCCGAGTTATGCTTTCTCTTTGGACAAATCAGTTGTTTAATACCTACTGTTTCAGAATTTATTTTGCAAGCCAAGCGTTACTAATTAGATACAAAATTGAGTATCGGTGTTATTAATTATTACTCCAAATTTCAAAGTTGAAAATGTTATACAAAGTGGAAAAAAAGTCGGGTTTTAGTCAAATTATGAAATGGTCAGAATTAAAAAAAAAAACTCTCTATACAGGGTGAAGGGTTTAAACATGTTAAATACGAAATTATCTCAACTAATATGGACTATGCCACGGAGGCCACATGCCGATTTTGTACAGTTACCTACTCAATAAAATATCTTGGGTAAAAAACTTTTAAGAATATTAAAGAGAGCACTAAAGACCTTAAATATTGAAGGGCTCTATAATAGTCCATTCAAATTAAGCAAACATTTCGAAATTCGTGCCCGAAGCTTCGATTTTTCTGAAATTTTCACATTATCTTCTATATGGTGCTTAGTTCAAAGTTTACCTTTTTTATTTTGCCGCGATCTATTTTCCTCCGCGGAAAAAGGGAAACACTTTTTCCAGACAAGGTGTTCCTGAAAAACACCGACCAACTACTAAAATCAGTTTATGGGTCCAAAATAGGACATTTGTTTCTCTTGAAATTATATCTAAAAATGCACCCCTAAAAAGTTATTGGCTCTCAAAGTTAGGGTTAAAATATTAACAAATCGCTTTATCTTCAAAACTACTGTAAATATTTTAATAATTTTTATAAAGCTGACATATCTTATAAAAGTCACTCTGTGGTAAAAATTTCATGATAATCGCTATACTGGAACTATCCCTTAGAGGGGTGGTGCTAACTTGAAAACTCTAAAAGAGTACTTTGGCACCAAAAAAAGTAAAAGCGTTGACTAAATTTTGTAGGTAATTTTAAAACAAGCGATTTTGTTCTCTTAATTTTTTTTTCTAAAATCAACGGCTTTTGAAAAAAATTAAAAATAACAATATTAAGGGTTGAATTCGGTAAAAAATGTGACAAATAAACCATCGCAAATCACCGGCAAACTTCTACAGTGCATTCTTGGTATTAAAATAAGACATTTGTCCCTCTTAAAGTTATATCAAAAAATGCACCCCTAAAAAACTGCGGGCTCTTAAAGTTGGGATTAAAATTTCTTTAAGTCCGATTATCTCCGCAAGTACTGAAAATATTTTAATGATTTTTATTCTGCCAACATATCTTATAAATGTCATCTTGTGGTAAAAAATTCAAAAATATCGCATCACTAGAACTACCCCTTAGGGGGGTGGCTCTAATTTGTAACCCTTAAAAAATCGAATTAAATTAAATAATTTTATAGGAAATTTTAAAATAAGCATTTTTTGTCTCTTATATTTTTCTTCTAAAACCAACGGTTCTTGAAAAAAATGAAAAAGTTATGTGTTTGGAGAATAATGAGATTTTTTCCATTTTTATGCCCACCTCTTTCTCTTTCTGCCGAGGAAAATATCGCGCGTCAAGAAAAGACTGGTAGACTTTGAACTAGTGACCATATAGAAGATAATGCAAAAGGTTTCAGAAAAATCGTCCCTTCGGGGGCTTACTTAGGAATAATTGTCTTCATTGACTGAACAATTCATGCGCATTTAAGACAAGTATGTCGAAATTAATCCCCGAAGCGTCGATTTTTCTGAAACCTTTTGCATTATCTTCTATATGGTCACTAGTTCAAAGTCTACCAGTCTTTTCTTGACGCGCGATATTTTCCTCGGCAGAAAAAGGTTCAATTTATAACGAATCTTTGAATTTCAGAATTCAACTTACAAGTCTTTTTCTGTCGAGGAAAATATCGCGCGTCAAAAGAAAACTGGTAGACTTTGAACTAGTGACCATATAGAAGATAATGCAAAAGGTTTCAGAAAAATCGACGCTTCGGGGATTAATTTCGACATACTTGTCTTAAATGCGCATGAATTGTTCAGTCAATGAAGACAATTATTCCTAAGTAAGCCCCCGAAGGGACGATTTTTCTGAAACCTTTTGCATTATCTTCTATATGGTCACTAGTTCAAAGTCTACCAGTCTTTTCTTGACGCGCGATATTTTCCTCGGCAGAAAAAGGTTCAATTTATAACGAATCTTTGAATTTCAGAATTCAACTTACAAGTCTTTTTCTGTCGAGGAAAATATCGCGCGTCAAAAGAAAACTGGTAGACTTTGAACTAGTGACCATATAGAAGATAATGCAAAAGGTTTCAGAAAAATCGACGCTTCGGGGATTAATTTCGACATACTTGTCTTAAATGCGCATGAATTGTTCAGTCAATGAAGACAATTATTCCTAAGTAAGCCCCCGAAGAGTCGATTTTTCTGAATCCTTTTGCATGATCTTCTATATAGTCCCTGGTTCAAAGTCTACAAGTTTTTTTTGGCCGCGCTATATTTTCCTCGGCAGAAAAAGGCTCACCAAGTGGGGTCATTTGAAAATACTTGTTTTAAATTGTTTCGTCAATGAAGACAATCATTCCTAAGTAAGTCCCCGAAGAGTCGATTTTTCTGAATCCTTTTGCATGATCTTCTATATAGTCCCTCTACTTCAAAGTCTACAAGTTTTTTTTGGCTGCGCGGTGTTTTCCTCGGTGGAAGAAGACTCACAAAAAAACGGGAGAAATCACATTATTCTCCAAACATATACGTTTTTCATTTTTTCTCAAGAACCGTTGGTTGTAGAAGAAAAATATTAGAGGCAAAAAATGCTTATTTTAAAATTTCCTATAAAATTATCTAATTTAATTCGATTTTTTTAGGGTTAAAAGTTAGGCCCACCCCCCTAAGGGGTAGTTCTAGTCTTGTGATTTTCTTGAAATTTCCTCCACAAGATGACATTTAAAAGATATGTTGGCAGAAGAAAAATCATTAAAATATTTGCAGTACTTGTGGAGATAAACGGACTTAAAAAAATTTTAATCCAAACTTTAAGAGGCCACAGTTTTTTAGGGGTGCATTTTTTGATATAATTTCAAGAGGTACAAATATCTTATTTTAATACCAAGAATGCACTGTAGAAGTTTGCCGGTGATTTGCGATGGTTTACTGGTAACATTTTTTACCAAATTCAACCCTTAATATTGTTGTTTTTCAATTTTTCTCAAAAACCGCTGGTTTTAGAAAAAAGAGTTAGAAGAACAAAACCGCTTGTTTTAAAATTTCCTACAAAATATAGTAAACGCATTTCCTTTTTTTTTGGCGCCAAAGTAGTCTTTCAGAGTTTTCAAGTTGGCACCACCCCCTAAGGGATAGTTCCAGTATTGCGATTATATTGAAATTTTTACTACAGAGTGCCTTTTATAAGATATATCAGCTGTATAAAAATTATTAAAATATTTACAGTAGTTTTGGAAATAAAGCGATATGTTAATATTTGAAAATTAACTTCGAGATTCAATAACTTTTTAGGGGTGCATTTTTAGATATAATTTCAAGAGGAACAAATGTCCTATTTTGAACCCATAAACTCATTTTAGTAGTTGGTCGATGTTTTTCTGGAACACCTTGTCTGGAAAAAGTGTTTCCCGTTTTCCGCGGAGGAAAATAGATCGCGGCAAAATAAAAAAGGTAAACTTTGAACTAGACACCATATAGAAGATAATGTGAAAATTTCAGAAAAAGCGAAGCTTCGGGCACGAATTTCGAAACAACGCAGTTTTTATAGCTCTATTGACTCCCCTATAATATTTATAATAATATATTTTTTTTAAATTGTCTTTATTCTGATACATTTATTTTTCTAGTAGAAAATGCATGAGAAAATTGTAATTGGTTACGCCTAAACTTAGGCTATTTCATATACACGAATTGGAAATATACTGGGACTATAATAAGTAGGTATAGAGCATTTCAATGAAAAAAGGTTAGGGTTGTATAGTAGTCCCAACGTAAGTTGAATCCACCACGTGACCAAACCTGCGCGAGGCGTGGCTTTAGAGCCCAGTGGCGGAACTAGTTATTTCTTCTGTCAAAAAAAATTATTTTTAAAAGTTGTCAAAATTTAAAATAATTACTTAATTTAAATTTTTATTTGAAGTACTATTAATAATTAATTACTGGTTTAATATTTTGTGAATGAGATCTTCACAATTTTTACAATGCTTGTAATTATTTTGCTTCAACCAAACCAAAGTAATGTAATAATTATACGACGGCACTGTCTACGTTCGTTTCTAAGCAACGACCGCATTAATCTACTGCGCAACTTTAACGGTCATCACGTGGTGGATTCACCTTATGTTGGGTTCTCTCTAGATATAGGGATTTAATATACGAATTATTATTCTTTTTTTTTTCCTAAAAAAATTAAATACATAATTACAATTGATAATAAATTTAAATAATAGTATATTATCCAACGAGCGGGTAATGAAGCTCATGGCGAGTGTCGTAATCATTAGAGTGAGTAATGAGCATTACCCGTGAGTAGGATACTATACTTTATCCACGACTGCAAATATTATAAACCAAATATAGATTGAATACGCGAGTATTTTTTGAAAAAAATTTTTTTATTTATTTTAAAAAATTAATTTTTTATGGAAATGTATTCAAAATTTAATGTAGAATTCAAAAATGTAAAAATATATATAGTGTTGCATTTAAAAATCTAAAGTTTACCTCATTTCCGGCGAAATCGGAAGTGGAAGAATTTTCAAAAGTAGTTTTGAAACTAGTAATGACACACATTACTCACTAGTTGCAAATCGTTGAATAATATACATACGAGTATTACTCAATGACTATTACATTACTCAATGGTTTACCGGGCGACACAGGGGATTGGAAAACTTTTATAGCTCCGTTATTTGTCAACATATCAAAATGAAATTTACAGTGAGTTATAGTCATATAAATTGCAATTTGTTTAATTACTTTTGAAAATTCTTCCACTTCTGATTTCGCCGGAAATTAAGTAAACTTTTAATTTTTAAATATAACACCATGTATATTTTTATATTTTTAAATTCTACATTAAATTTTGAATACATTTGATAATCATTGATAATCGACTTTGCTATGCAATAACGCAGTAATACACGATATTTAAAAAATTGGAAGATACCCTATTAGCATTAAATAATCCTCAAATGTCTCAGAAAAAGGTGTGGGTGTTCTAACTTCAGTTCTGCCACAAAGACAGAAATAGCAAGTCGGAAAGATTGCTTTTTCATAATAGAAGATATCTAAAGGATCCATTGTATTAAGGGTGTGCTAAATGTTCTTGAATTGTCTTAAACATCCAACTTAATTCCAATCCATTTTTGGTAGTAAAAGAGAAATTTGTTTACATTATTGAGACAATAAAGCACTAGGGACTGATGCTTTTGATGATAATTTTTTTTTCACAGTAGTTTTAATTCTAAATTAAAACATTATTTTTTTATCCTGCCAAGCTTTTAGATGTATTTGCTTTTAGTAACAATAAACAATTAACTTTTACAAGTATAAAAATACATATTTCGTTACATAATAATTGTTGTGTAAATCTGAAGTTTAAATTTACAAAGGCACAACAATTGATAAAGTATTTGATGATTCACTCATTGTCATTTATAGTAAAACTTCGTAATTTGTTTAGTTTCGTTTGAACTTCTGAGTCGAAAGGATCGTTCTTGAAGTGCCAGTGCGTTAAACAACAGAACCTAAGGATTAACAGAAAATGAACAGAACCAGGGATAACATGGAAAGAAAGCTGCCAGTTGCATTCCCAATAAAAAGAGTGAAAAAAATTTGTAAGTAAGATTTATGATATTTTTAACTTTTGTCTCGCTAATTATTAAATAAATTAAAAGCGTTTTAATTCTCTATTTTGTATTGTTATAAAAATTAAAAAATATTTTCTATTAGGTAGTGCTTTAAATACGTAATCATTAACATAATTTTTTTTAATTCATTAATTATTACCTTTTACACCAAATCCATAAGGATTGTGTCAAAATAATCAGTAATTCGTATGTAGGCAATTAATCCAATTACCTGGTAATTGAGTCGGTCATTCATTAACTCTCTAAAATAGGAAAAAGACTAGGACTACTTTCATTAAATTAATTTTGACATAAAATACAATTAATTATTAATGTTCAAATCAACCAATTTAATGATTTTTTCCGTCGATCGATTGTTAATGGATGTCATTAACCAATAACAAATTGATCATTAATAACCCCTATTAATGATCAATTTTCTATTAACGATCAATTATGGTATAGGCAACCAAATCACACCAAATATTGCATTAATTGTGACATTAGTTGTAATTTTTGTTTTCAATGGTACCTTTGATTGTAGAATATTTTTGAAAACTTGCATTTTTGTCATAAAATAAAATTAGATTTTCTCCAATTTAATGAAAGGCGATCGACGGAAAAATTTAGTAATCAACTCTTGAGTTAATTGCCGATTAATAATCTCAACAATTAACGTGCTCGCTGCTCTCGCGCGTTAAAATGTCTCTATTATTAATCGGTCTTATTAACACACTAGTTGATTAAATAACTATTAAGGGTGTATTTGTAAGAAATTTTTGGCAAGTAATATTTTAGAGTTGATTAATTAAATTGAGTTTTTCCCTAATTTCAAAATAGGTTTTAGGTAAAACTTCTTACAATGTAAAATATCTCTTAACAATTAGTATTAAACTAATTTAAATTATCATGTAAACACATAGTAATCTGATGTTTGAAATTCTATTCTCTTCAACATCCTGTATAATGTAGGAATAAGCATAAGAATAAATTTTGTAAAAGTAAAAAATAATTAAAAATAGATAAGAACATTGAATTTGTGATGATTCACTTAGTGTCTATCATAGTAAACATTTCGTAATTTGTTTCAGATTTCATTCAACTTTTGAACTGGAAAGATCGTTCGTTAAGTGCTCTTTATATGAGAATAATTCCAAAGACCAATGGACCGAGGATTACACGAAAATTAACAACGATTAATGTAAGTACTTTTCGCCTTTTTAAGGATATCTAAAGTATAAGAGAAAGAGCTATTTTGCAAATACATTTAATAGGCTTATTAGTTAATAAACTTCTTTCTATGTAAAATATCTCATAACAATTAAACATTTAACTAATTTAAATTATTATGTAAATCCATAGACCTACTTACTCCGATACTTTATTTCTTCAATAAACTTTAGATAACTTCCCTTTACTAATTAAATTAATTTACTAAATAGCAATAAATATTCCGGAAAATGCTTTCCTTCTTCTGGTTCCTTGTAAATATTCAAAGTGAAACTTGGTGAAAAAATCGTATGTTTATTTAATTTATTTTGCAAGTTAAAAATTCATTACTTAATTGAAAATAATCATTGGTTGACTATGCCTAATACATACTAAAATGTTTCTTATTTCAGTTTCCGTTCAAATCTTCGACTTTGAAAGATGGTCTTGTAACTAACAGTTCTTCATTATACCGAAAAGCGAGAGGATTACAAGAAAACTTAATGGACCAAGTTGAAGTTATTTTACCGAAGTTTATTTACTTTCGAGCTATTTTGAATCAAAATATGTTTCATTATTAGTTACTAAAAGTTAATTAATTCGAAATAATCATTGGGCGAAAATTACTAAAATTTAAGTAAGTAATTTTAATTAATTTTAAATAGAGAAGACACCCTAGAAGTTGTTTGCTTTTTGCTATGCTGCATGCTAGCATATATATTTAATTAATTTATATTGAAAAATAAAAATTAATTACTTAATCAAAAATATACTTGAACATATCTTATTTCAGTTTCCGTTCTATCGTCGACAATGTCTTTTGGTCCACATCAAGAGGATTTTTAGAAAACCTAATGGACCAAGTTGAAGTTACTTTATCTAAGTTGATTATCTCACAGCGCTTTCAGGATATTTTGAATCAAAATATTTTTAATTATTGGTTTAAAAATTGGAAATAATCATTGGGCCGGGCCATAACTACTAAAATTAAAGTAAGTACCTAATTTTAAGTAGAGAACTCACCCTCCTAGAACTTTATTGAAGCACTTTGCTTACACCTTGTATTTTTAATTCGTTAATTTTGCTAATTAAAAATTAATTACTTAATTAAAAATAATCATTGGTTGACTCCTGTATCGACACAATGCCTATTACATACTAAAACGTTTCTTATTTCAGTTTTTCCGTTCAAATCTTCGACTTTGAAAGATGGTCTTGTGACTAACAGTGCTTTATTTTGCCTCACATCGAGAGGATTACAAGAAAACTTAATGGACCAAGTTGAAGTTACTTTTTCTAAGTTTATTAACTGACAGCGCTTTCGAGATATTTTGGGTCCAATTATGTTTAATTATTGGTTATTAAAAGTTAATTAGTTGGAAATAATCATTGGACGAAAATTACTAAAATTTAAGTAAGTTATTTTAATTAATTTTAAATATAGAACCTACTCTAGAAATTTGTTTGCTTTTTGTTATGCTGAGTCCTGCATGTATTTTTATTTAATGTTTATTGCAAATTATAAATTAATTACTTAATCGAAACATGCCTAAAATACATACTAAAACACGTCTTATTTTAGTTTCCGTTCAATCGTCGACAGTGAGAGTGCCCTTTAGTCCACATCAAAAGGATTTTTAGAAAACTTAATGGACCAAGTTGAAGTTATTTGTAATTAATTGGAAGTAATGATTGAGCGATAACTACGAAACTTTAAGAAGCAAAAGTCCTTTTAACGATTCAGCTTGTGTCCAAAATGGGTACATCAGACTAACATCTCGATTAGTTTCAGATTACATTCCACCTTTTGATTCGGAAAGATGCTTATTTTTATCAAGCCGACAGTGTCTTCTGGTTTTGGACCCAACATGAGGATTAATTTATTTTTAATTTATTTTGGGTTGTATTTAAGTATAGTAGTAGAAGGGTAGCTACACCTCTCGATTAGTTTTTTTTTAATTAATTTTTTTCAATTTAAATTCATTGCTTGCTTAGGAGGGTAGCTACCCCTATTTACTGGTCATCGCTAGCGAAGACGTAGCAGCTAGGTAAGTTGCTTCCAACAGCTCTTCTCCACGTTAAAGAGAGCGCGAGGGGAAGCAACCTCTAAGACCACTGCGAGTTGTCCTCGAATTGGTCGGAGGTTGTTCCTCTTTCGTAGTCTTTGATGTGGCGATGGGCGTGGACTCCATGTTGGAATGTGGGTGTGCGTTGGCGCCGGGCGGGGAGGGGTAGGTGGGAGGGGGGTCGGCGGTCCCCTCCCCCCTACCCCTCCCCGCCCGGCGTCAACGCACATGCGCACTCCTACACGGAGTCCACGCGCATGCGCATTAGAGACTAGGGAGGAGGAGCAACAACCGACAATTTCGCGGACAACCCCCAGTGGTGGACGGGGGTGCCACCCCTCGTACTCTCTCGGACAAGGTGCAGGGTTGAAGCGACGCCACCTACCTAGCAGCTACCCGATAAGCAGCCATTACCAGTTTTAATATTAATTAATATTTTGTAATTATTTATTGTTTTAATTATGTATTATGTCTTGTGGGCCACCGCTTGATGAGCACAACTCTTCAAGCGATGACTCCTCAAGCTTATTTGTTACAGTTATTTCTTTTCAAATCTAACGAGGGGTGGACTTGTTGCAGCCCATGCCCTGGGCTGCAACCTTTAATCTTTTTTTTAATGGTATAGCTATTTTTACATTTTTTAATTTCTGCTGCATACATCGATTAGGACACAAAAGACTGAATCGTTAAAGGGACTTTTATGTCTCTTGAATCTCGCTTGGGTGATTTACTAAGCGTTGGCCCGTCAATCAATAATAAATTGTTTACAAATAATTAGTTTTAAATTTGTATAATTAATTACTTAATTACTAGTATGTTATTATTATTTTCTTGTGTACATAATTATATTAAATATACGTTTTATAATATACTTTTGTGTATTTTTCATTTTAATAAATAGTAAGTAAACTGATGTAAATCTTGACATTTTTTCCCAAGAAAACAGCACTCTTGGAGTCCTTAAGACTCTTTTCTCCATACTCTTCTTAATTTTCAATTAAATTTGGATTTTAAAAGCAAAAAGTAAATTTGTTGAAGACAAATGAAGTCTTAATATATAAGACAATAAATTCCAGCTGGCTAAATCTGTAATACAAAGAGTTCTTCTTTACTTGTGTGAAACGAGATGACAGAGGCAGAGGAGATTATAGATGAGATTAAATAACATGGAGTATGACAGCTGATATTAAAAGAGAGAGCTATAGAGGGAGAGACAGATATAAAGATAGAAAAATAGAGG